>OZ018389.1:57273772-57691097 GCA_963969525.1 Ontholestes murinus | reverse complement strand
ACTTTGTAGAAATTTCAATCTAATTCCAGCATTTTACACTAATACCAAGTTAAGAAATAACCTCGGAAACACTTTTAATAACAATGACTACCTCTCTTTATCAGGCATTTATTCCATAGAGTGCTGCAATTGCGATAAAATATACGTTGGTCAAACCCAACGCAATTTGCACACTAGATATAAAGAGCATACTCTACATATTAGGAATATGAATGCGGACAAATCAGCTGTAGCCCACCATGCTATCAAAACGGGGCACAAATTTTCCCTAGATAAAACGAAATTATTAAAATTCTCTAGTAATTACAGACTTAATACTCTTGAGGCAATAGAAATGAAAAAAGTGGAAAACCGGCTATTAAACTTCGATTTAAGCCCATTAGTTAATCCTTTCCTTGAACTAATCACACCGCTCTAATCCCCAGTTAACCCAAACAGTATTATTGTAATCTTCGTTACCTATTTTTACCGCCCTCACTAATCTGTATTTGTTTAGGTATAAATACTTGCTTATTTGTTTTTGTATTTAGTTTAGCATTGAAAATGGTCACATTGTGACCGAAATGTACATTTGCGATCAATAAATTTTGTGAAGAAAGGAGACTCAATCTTTCATTTATAGTACAGTACATCTTCACGTAACTCAACAATCATTAAAGAATAACTTTCTTGTCCCAAAAATTGTTTCAGTTTTGGAAGAGGAAACTGCTTGCTTATTGTTTTACTGACTTTAGCAGACATTGAGCATAATGCTACTCAAAAGACCGCTTTCTGATGTATAATGCTAGAACCATATCTCATCTTCTTTAGAATTTCGCCCATCATCCTTTCATCTACAATCAGTTTAATTTATAATAATACAAGGTGGCGCAAAAGTAATGTCATAGTTTGAATTGGCCGCCATTTTTGCAGATAGCGCTAATATCAGTGTCCTTTCATAATTATGATGTAGATATATAGTAAATTAGTTGTTAACAAACCATGGAGCGATACACAGCTTAAGATCGTGAAATCGTGGATTTATTGTTACTGTTTATTTGACAAATTATGTCTGTTGTTTAAACGCAAGGTGAATTTCGTCATCGTTTATTTGCGTTTCTAGGGCACACAGAATCCACAAAAAGTGACTGTTTGGTGCAGCATTTGCAGTGAAAAAGTGATTTGTCCTTTTTTTGAAGACGCCGATGGCGCCGCCGTAACCGTAAATGGCGAGCGTTACAGGCAGATGCTAAACGAGTTTTTTGCCGCAAGTTGAAGCATTGGATCTCGATCATTATTGGTTTTAACAGGACGGAGCAACCCTTCACAGAACTCGGCTAACTATGGAGATTTTGAGACACTAATTTCCAGGTCGAGTGATCTCCCGTTTTGGAGATTTGAACTGGCAGTCCAGATCGCCAGATCTAACAGCGCCAGACTTCTTTCTATGAGGCTTTTTAAAATTTCGCTTTTACCACAACAAACCACGAACCTTGCATGACTTGAAAGCTAATAATGAAGACGAAATCGCCAATTTGGAACCAGATGTTTTGCGAGCAACAATTCAAAATGCCGCCAAACGAGCGCAATTATGCATCAACCCAGGAGGTGGCCATTTGAGCGATATAATTTTTTCCAAGTAATGTAACCAATAATACACTTTTAGATAAACTTTTGATGAAAGCAGAGCTCCGTTTTTTTCATTTATAACAAAATAGCAGCCAATTCAAACTATGACATTACTTTTGCGCCACCTTGTACATTCCTATCTAGTATATCTATTCATCCTTTTACAAGAAAACGTGCAAAATATAAATTTTTCAAATGTTCTTTTATAAACCTCTACGTTTTTTTTTTGATAATTTTCAAATGTTTTTTTTTTGCAAACGTTCATATATTCATTTACTTTTATGTGATATTTTTCGAGATTTTTTTATTGTTTCTATTATATCAATAATTTCTTCTCTTTTTCTTTTTAATAATATTTTTGACTCAATTTTTTTTTATAAATTGTTTCTTTCTATGAATTTGCAAATGTTTTTTTGTACTATGTCAATTATTTTTACGCTAATCTCTGCGTCTTTGATCATTATTTTCGAATTTTTAAACGTTTCTTCATATATCTGAATTGTTTTTAATTGTTATGGTTTCTTAAGAAATCTTAGAACTTAATAATATGTATATTAAAAATGTCTTAAGAAAGGAACAGCGAAAAAAAGGAAAAATATTTTTATATAAAAAATAACAGCAGAAAAATTACCTGAGACAATTACATTATGATTCTGATAAAAAAAAGTTGCTCAGTTATAGCTGAAAAACTAAAAATCTGTTTAAAACAAGTAAAATCTTTTTAGTTTTCTTTCTTCTTTAAAAAAATGGTGATGCGGCCATCATAGTACTTTCCCTATATTTTACTCAAAAACTATGCGGTTTATGCAAAAAGGTTATTCATAATAATTTATTCAATTTTGAATTCTCTACAATTATTTGTTATATAACTTTCATGTTGCTTCAATAGTTTATTAGCAATTGGCCAAAAATGTCAAAAATTTCAATTTTTATTTTTTTTCTCGAAAGTTAAGAATTTTATAAAAAATATATTTTTACAAAATTTTTTCAGTTTCTCAATCTCTTTAACTTTTGTTTGGAAAATTTTGTAATATTTTTCATATTAAAAAAATATCGGAAAAAAACCAAAAACGCCTCGAGTAAACATCCACTTCCGGATTATGAATGTTTACCAAAAGCTTTTCAGTTTCAGTTTTTAACGATAAAACCTTACGTTTAAAGTTTCATCTCAATCGGATCAGTGGTTTTTGAGATACAGCACCCACGGACAGACAGAGGCAGACACACACACAGACACAATTTTTTTTTTTCCAGAAATTAGTTTAATGGACTCAGGGGACCTCAAAACGGATATTTCCGCAAAAAAAAATTTCAAAAAAAATCACGATCAGAATACTTCCCCTATATATACTTCGTATATAGGGAAAGTAAAAAACAATTCTTTTAAAAAGTTATATAAAAATGTAAAACTTAAATCTACCCTCACCTTGAGTATCAGAATGGAACTACTTTATTTTGTGAAACCTTACAAACACAAACTGTCAACTGCTTAAACTAAAAATATCCTAACTTCATCTGAGCTTAGCTTTAACATTCCCAATAACTCAGTGTATTAAACATAATTAAATTAACTTAAACCTAAATCCTCTATAAAAGTTCCATGGTTTGGTAAACCCAACGGTTTAGTCAATTTATCAGCTACCATTTCTTTTGTAGCTATATAATGAAGGTTTGTTTCTATATTTGATACAAACTTCACGAACATGATCGAACCTAATATCTATGTGTTTTGAGCGTTTATGAAGCATAGGGTTCGTTGCCAATATCAACAAAACCTTGCAATTCTTTACCTTCACTATCAATTTTTCGTTTAAACACCCATTTACATGGTACTACCTATCCATGTTTTGGTGCAGTTGCAAAATTCCAACCTTTATTCTCTTCGAAGGCTGAAATGTTTGCTCCCATAGCCTGTTGCTACTGCTCTTTGTCAAGACACGACAAAGCTTCATCGACTGTTGGGCGATCTTCTCCTGACATAAACAGCTAAAATATTTCGCCTAAAAAGGGGATAAAAAGCAAGTAAAAGCACATATACAAGAATTTCGGATGCATACGAGAATAATTGCTACCTCAGCATCATAGAAGAGGAAGGGGTTTAGTGGATGAACACGATTTATAATTGTGAACTGCTTATTTCGTCCAAATTTTAACGTATTTTTTTCATTTTATTGATTTGTTGTAATATTTGTAATTTTTTAAGAAAGGAGACCAAAGATTAATAAGTAAATAAGCGAAGTGTTTTATTTATACACCTGGCTCATTACATAGATACGTAACATAATCTCGAAAATCTTTTAGTTTTCTTTCTCTACGTGGCCTTTCAACTTCTCTAACTTCCACTGGATTTTCTGGAACATACTCTTCTGAAGTACTGCTATCATAACTCTATTTTATTATCTGTAGTGTTAACATTTATGTTTTCTTCTAAAATCGACTCAACTCCACTGTAACTATTGTTTCTTCAGTAACCTCATATTCCACTGAATATCATGTGTCATCGATCATTTTTGATTCAAAATTGTCTTTTTCAAACACTATAATATCTCGGCTTGTACTTATTGAATTAATTGATTAATGGTTGAGGCGTTAACTTCGTGATACTTCTTGGAAAATTAAATAAAAACGTTTACTTTTTTGATATCATACTTTATTTTTAAGTGACTCGAGTTTCCATCATTAATGATCAGTTAATGATCGAAACTCGAGTCACTTAAAAATAAAGTGTGATATCAACAAAGTAAACGTTTTTGTTTAACTTATTGAATTGTTTTCAGGATTGTAAACTCTGTAACTCTTGACATTGTCGCCATAACCCACAATTAATCTTCTTTGTGATTTCTTGCCCATTTTAAGACGCTTTTCGTTGGCAACATGTATCATAGCTACACTACCAAATATTCTTAGGTGACTTACATCTGGTTTTCTGCCCGTCCACATCTTGAAAGATGTTTTGTTGCTTAAACTTGATGACCTACAGTGATGTTTGACGTATACAGCAGTATTTGCTGCTCTGCCTAGAGATTTTTGTCTAATTTTGCAGCGAAAAGCATATACCTTACGTTTTCTACGATGCTTCGGTTTAGCCTCTTAGTCAAACCATTATGTTCCGGTGTATAGGGGTTTGTTTTTTGGTGTTTAATACCACATCGTTTAATTATGGCTTCAAAGTCCTTATTTAAAAATTAGCCCCCATAATCAGATCTAATGCATTTAATTTTAGTATTTGCTTGATTTTCAACTAATCTTTTAAATGCTTTAAAGCTCTTAAAAACTTCATCCTTGGTCTTGATGAACTATACAAAAGACATTCTTGAGAAGTCATCGACGAATAGCAAAACATATCTAGACCCTTCAAGTGATTTCGTCTCCATTGGGCCACAGACATCTTCATGCACAACTTTCAGTAGTGCATTTGCTCGAATGCCTCGGTGGTTAAAGGTGGTTTATTGCTTTTCTTATTTAAAAAAAATAAGTGTTCTAATATTTTTTATTAATTTAGAGTTTATAAAACAAGTAATGATTTGAATGTCGTTAAAATTGTTGTGAGGTCGAGCAGTTTGGCAATAATAATATTAAATAAAATAAATTAAACTGAACAGCACCTACAAAATAAATATTTATATTCCTGAATGGAAGAGGATAGTTTTGGAGACACAATCACTAGAGGAACAAAAAGGCTAAAGAAGGAAAGAAAGAAACTATATCCCTGATTTAAAAATGATATGATCAATATTTTGGAAGTCGTTTAAATTATTGCATCTTCAACGTTACCACATTAGACTCCTCTACGGATACGGATAAAAGGAGGATAGACTAGTCACAGTATGCAGGCTCATTATAGACCTCTAGTTATGGGAGGACTAGCCACTCCACTCCTTTGACAAATTTGAGGATTTTGCAGTAAACAGGCTGGTTTTAACTATGATGTCCCCAACAGGATCTTCCTTAATGTTGTCAAGCTGGACAGTAGCACAGAATTTGTTCCATCGATTCCACTTCCTCGTTGCGCCCTCTGCAATTGAGATCTTTAGCGTCTCCAAACACATAGAGATTTTTTTTGAACTGAGAGTGTCCAGTCAGGAAGTTTGGGTTTAAACTGGATAGATTAACACAATATTGGGCAACTATACCGTTGGGTGTTCGTATTGTTAAAAAATAAAGAAATCTTATAACTTCTTTATACCACATTTTATTACACTTATCGTGATTTGCAAATGTTGAATTATTGTGTTTTAAATTGTATGATCTTGAATGCTCTTTTAATCGGGTTGGAAAATTACGACCTGATTGACCGATGTATAAACTCCCACAATTTGGACATGTTAGAAATGTAATTGTGTAAGTGAATGACTCGTATTTTAAAGATTTTTCTATTTTTTCACTTATTATTCCGAAATGTGTTAAGATTTTCTTTGATTTGTTTTCTGTGGCTAGACTGACGGCATATAGGTAATTTTGAATTAGTTTTGATTAATATTTATTAACTAATTTAGGAATTAGTGTTTCTGGATAGCCATTATTAGTGGCGATTTGTTTAATTATGTTTATTTCTTTGTTAGGGTAAGCACGGGTTATCATTGAATAGAAACCTGCTATTTTGTGTTTATGTGGATGGCGAGAGGTATTTGGGATTATTGTGTCTCTGAAAGTGGGGTTTCGGTATATATTGAAAGTCAGTTTATTATTAGTTTTTGTTAATGTAAATCTAGAAAATTAATCCTATTTTCATATTCTGTTTTAATTGTGAATTTAATGGAATTATGCAGATACGTTAGGAATTGATTTATTTGTCTGTCGGTACCCTCGAAACACACCAGAATATATATATATATATATATGTCTTTTACCTTGAGGTGAGATTAGTATTTGATTAGTGAGGTTGGTCATAAAAATTTCGGCTAACAGCGGACCCAGTGGTGATACCATTGCTAGACATTCTTGTTGTGTATAGAATTTGTTGTTAAAAGAAAAATGATTATGTTTTAGAATTAATCTATTAAATTAATAAAATCTGATTTGACTACTGGGTTAGTATTACTATAATCTAAATGTTGAATTATTAGTTGGAGGCATTCTTCAGGGGGTAATTTTGCGAACATATTCGACATGTCAAAGAATACTAACTTGCAACAATTTGGAATGGTTGTATTTTATAAGTTATTAGCTAGCTCCAGAGAGTTTTTTTATGGAATGTGGATCTTTGAAGTTGGTAATAGATTTAAAAATACAAAATAAGTTCAACTGATATTTTGTGGACTGAAGAGTTTAGGTATGAAACTACAGGACAGATGGGATTATCAGGTTTATGATTTTTTATCAGACCATATAGCATATATAGGGATTCTCGGGATTCATAGGAAATAGATGTTTTGTTTTATTGTCTGGAGTACTGCCGATTTTAGTTTGTTTAATAATTGGTTAGTAGCATCTTTGTTAATTTCTGAAATAGAGGTTCTTATAAAATCTTCTACTTTTTTAATATATTCATCGGTTTTTAAAATTACTATAGAATTTATTGGCTTTTGTTACTGTTAAATTACTGTTAATATATAGTTTTTGTGTCCGAATTTGAAATTGAATTTTTTTGTTTTATTAAATTAGCTATTTTTGATTTATCAATAGGTAGATATGAGTGTGTTTTTTTGATGCTATTTCTGACTCTATTACTAAAGTTTCTTTAAAAGAGGAGACGTTGACATGTGGTAACTATTTTTGTTCTAACATTAATATTGAGGTTTCTTTATGTGTTAATTCTGTTTCTGTTTTGTTTATAAGACTATTATAAAACACTGTGTTACCTTCTGGCGCACTACTGATGTTGTTATCTTGCTGTTGTGTTAGGAGTTTATTCAGTTTCTTCTTTTGGATGTGAAGGTTTTTATAGTTGATCGTGCTGACTCTACTTCGAACGAGAAAGGTAGAAAAATGGTTTTACTAGAAGGTCTTGAAATTCATAAAGCGAAAATTAATCCGGGAATTTGAAGCGTTTTAGTTGTAGGATATAAACGGTTGTAATTTAGATTTAAAGTTTTTGTTTGATAATGATTATGTAATCGAAACTTGTCACGAAAAGTGTAATAAAAAGTTGTATAAAAAAGTTATGTTTTCTTTATTTAAAAAAAAATTGAAAATATACCACGAAGTGGACGCCGAGAAGATTCAAGAATGTCCGTATTATGTTTTGAAACGAGTACAAATGGAAACGTTCGTCCGCCTTGCTTGGTGTACTGCTAGAGTCATGTCTTGCAGTTTGTTTGAGAAATTGCTTTTGGATAGGGGCACAAGCCCCTTATCGGTTTCTCTCTTTTGCTAAGAGCATCCGTCCCGGAAAAGGCAACTCTATTATCTATAGATGCCGTCTTCAGTGCCATTTATCATTCGTAATGAGACCTTGGGCTCTGGTAAGGTAGAAAGACTGATCTTACAGTCTGTTTGGATGCAGTCGTTTTCTCTTCATTATTTTTGGGCACTAACAAGTATCCCTGTGAGTTCCACCTGGATGATCGTGTTCCTTCAAGGGTATTTTTAGTTCTAGATTCAGTTCGGCACAATATATGGCTGCATATGTTCCTTTCTTGTTTTCTTTGCTCCATCCGTGAACATATGTATAGTAGCCTCAGCATCCTAGAGTTTTGTGACGTGTAGTGTCTTTTGAAAAAGTAAGTTAGAGAAGCACAGACTTGACACATTGAAATAAAAAAAAACACAATTGAGAGGGTTTCACATTTTTTTGAACAACATGTTTCACCACACAGTTTCTTGATCAAGCAGATGAAGTCACTATGGGGTGAAACATGTTACAGTGTTCAACCATAAATGTGAAACCCTCTCCACTGTGTTATTTTATGTCAATATTCCATTTATATTTTATTATAAAATTGCAAATATTGCGTATTGAGTTTCTATTTAGAACTTTGAAATTAGATAATAATTAATCAAACAAAAATGAAGTATATTTCTTGAGTTACGTGAAGATTATTTGTGAGGAAAGTGTTTAATACAATCAAAAATGATTTTGACCACAATTTTATTATATTTTTATATGTTTAACATAACCCATTATTAAATTGTTTTGTATTTTATTTTTCATTAATTTGATTATAAAATTGCCTTTTTGAGTAAACGCTGCTTATTTAGTTTTCATTTAAAATTTTGGAATCAGATGTAAGTATATAGTTGTGCTTCTAATACTATTATACAGGGTCCTGCAACAGTGCGTCAAGCTTTCCTAGCGCCTTTCTCGTAAGAGATAGAAAAAAATGTTTCATATAAAAATTTATTGAATTAAAAATCTCTATGCCGTAAAATTATTTTCAAATATACAGGGTGTCCCAATTTTGCGGTATAACAAAAGCAAACATTTTTTTAAATGGAACACCCTGTATATTTTTTCATTTTATAATTTGAATAGTATTTTATAACTTAAACCTTTTTTTGGTTTTTAATTTTGATATGGCATTTCCGAGTTATTGACGTTTTTCTGAAAAAAATGTAAAAAGCGGAGGTTCACAAAAAAAAATATTCTGATGTTGTATTTAAAATTTAAGAAATTTTCTTTTTCCTATGGTTGGTCATAAGTACTGTTTATGTACCAGTGTTAAAAATTTTCACTTTTGAGGAACCCTGCCTTTGTATCAGACACGCCATTTTCTAAAATTTCAAATTGTCGTAACTCTTTTTTTTTAAATGGAATCATATATTTTTTTTAATTTCATATTATTCTGCATCTAATTTCCTACAAAAAATATTAAGCATACCCTATACCTAAAAGTGATATTTGTCAAGATATAAAAAAAATTATATTTCAAACGGTCCTTGAATACGAATTTGTTTTTGAATAGATAGCCATGACTGAAAAAATGCATCTGTCAATTAAACAATTAGTTTGACATGTAAATGGGAGGTGTGAATTACAAAAAACAAAAGAAGAAAGCCTATCATCAACGAGGAACCAAAAAGACATTGGTGAAGGAACTGGCATAAGCGAGAGGTCAGTACAAAGCATTCTGAAGAAAAATCGATATCAAGCATATGATATTCAGTGCTATTGGTGATTCCTTATAAACAATTTCAGGTTTTGTTAGATCCTTAGATCTAGCAGGTCATTTGGTGGGTCCATTCCTACCAATCCACTGGTTGGGAAAAATGAAATGCCCTCACGTCTTGTGAAAATTGGGCAGGTGCTCCGTCTTGTTAAAACCACACCCTGTTTCTTGTTAGTTAGGGTACATTAGCTAACGTTCCGGGTAATTCAATTTGCAAGAAGTACAAATACATAAACTTACTGAGATGGCCCTCGAAGAAATGTTGACCTACAACATGGTTTCCAAAAATTCCGCCCCAGACATTCAATGCTGATGATCAACTTGTCTCATAACATGCGGATTATCAGTTGAATAATAGTGAAAATTGTACCTATTGACAGATCCGTTGTTATGGGATGACGCCTCATCCGTGAATAAAATATATTGGAAAAACGAAAGATCCTCCTGTATTTTCTGTCTTCCCCAGAAAGAAAATTCGGAACTAAATTGAAAATCAGTATTACTCAGTTCTTTATGTAGCTGAATATGATATGCTTGATATCGATTTTTCTTGAGAATGCTTTGTACTGACCTCTCGCTTATGCCAGTTCCTTCACCAATGTCTTTTTGGTTCCTCGTTGGTGATAGGCTTTCTTCTTTTGTTTTTTGTAATTCACACCTCCCATTTACATGTCAAACTAATTGTTTAATTGACAGATGCATTTTTTCAGTCATGGCTATCTATTCAAAAACAAATTCGTATTCAAGGACCGTTTGAAATATAATTTTTTTTATATCTTGACAAATATCACTTTTAGGTATAGGGTATGCTTAATATTTTTTGTAGGAAATTAGATGCAGAATAATATGAAATTAAAAAAAATATATGATTCCATTTAAAAAAAAAGAGTTACGACAATTTGAAATTTTAGAAAATGGCGTGTCTGATACAAAGGCAGGGTTCCTCAAAAGTGAAAATTTTTAACACTGGTACATAAACAGTACTTATGACCAACCATAGGAAAAAGAAAATTTCTTAAATTTTAAATACAACATCAGAATATTTTTTTTTGTGAACCTCCGCTTTTTACATTTTTTTCAGAAAAACGTCAATAACTCGGAAATGCCATATCAAAATTAAAAACCAAAAAAAGGTTTAAGTTATAAAATACTATTCAAATTATAAAATGAAAAAATATACAGGGTGTTCCATTTAAAAAAATGTTTGCTTTTGTTATACCGCAAAATTGGGACACCCTGTATATTTGAAAATAATTTTACGGCATAGAGATTTTTAATTCAATAAATTTTTATATGAAACATTTTTTTCTATCTCTTACGAGAAAGGCGCTAGGAAAGCTTGACGCACTGTTGCAGGACCCTGTATACTATTATCATAAATTTTTTCAGGTAACCTTTAGTGATGATTTTTTTGCTAAACTCTGCGATTAATCATTTATTATATTTCGACGTTCTTATCTAATCTATTTGCCATATATAAATTCTGCATCATCATATTATATTTAACACGTGGTAGGGATGTAAATTTTAAAGTAATATATAATTAGGATTTGCTATTATTAATCCTTACCATTCAACTTCCATATTTTTGCCGTTCGTTAAATAAGGAAAATTCTATTGCAAAAAAGAAACAAATTTTAAATTGTATTAAAAAATATTCAAAAAAGTATATTCAATTTCAGGACTATTGTTATAATAAAAACGCGGTTAAATACCTTTCTTCACTGTTTTTATTTAAACACTAGATGTACATTTCGGACACCAAGTGTCCATTGTCAATAGTTGACTATTCTTATAGTTGAGGACATTTTTTAACGTAATGTAATATATTTTTATAATTATTGTTCATGAAATAAGTCAGCATGAAACTTTTATAAAAATTTTCAGGCCTCATTGTTTATTTATAATAAAACGTTCGTTTGAAATGATCCAGAAGGGAACGCGTGTAAACGTTCACGCAACGCTTGCACAAATGTTTACTATAGATAACTACCAAACATAGATTATTGTATGTTACTCATACCCACTACTTTTATCACTGGATGTAATAGATTGATAACATAACATTACTCACGAAACCTTAAACAATGCAATGTATTGTCCGGTTTTTATATGCATTGTTTTTGATCATTACACACGTCACTCTGTTTCCAAATAAAACTCATAAGTATTTTGGATTATACCTAAGTAATCAGTTTATAATAGTAAACATATTTTATCATTATTTATCATTAGTTAGGTGAAATAAACTAATTGAAACTTAAGGTAATAGTTAAAATTAATTATTTTAAGCTTCTCTGCACCACAATTTTACATTATTACAATGTAAAAATTTATATACATTGAAACTAGTTTTGATTTAATAGTTATATTCGGTGATAGAATAGAAATCGCAACCGCAAATGATTGTTTTGACTAAACTTTAAATAAACGTTTAACTATTAAAAGATAGATATTGATTAAAATTAGAAAGTAAAAGAACAATACTAAATATGCATTCTATTAATACTGGTAGGTCCGTTCTCCTCTTTCTTTCTTGGTATCAATTCTAGCAGGTGGTTCATAATCTTGTGAGGTATTGTATCTAAAGCAACCTATAAAAGAGTAAAAGAGCTTGCAGCATCTACGGAGGATGCTTTAAGTTCTTTAGTCTTTTTCTCATAAAAGATCAGGGTAGCTATGACAAGATATTGACATTATCCCAAAAAACTGAAGAATGCTGAAGAACGGAAGAATATTATACACATATCGCTAGACTTTTACATTGGATGAATACCAAATGAGACCCGATTGTGGGTAGCCGGGAGGTGGAAATTTTTTTATAGACGGAGTGAATAGGTATACTGCCATTATTTATCTCAAGACAAAATCGGGGTTCATCACTAAATATCACCTTATACCATCCTAGGATCCAGTACAGTCGCAACCTACACACCACCAAACGTTGCTGTCAATGTTGAGTCGTTAGTGACTAGTCAATAGGATTGCAAGCTAAAAGTTCCATTTGAAGGGTTTCATGAGGACCTTTGTTAGCTGACCATAGATCGATAATCGGGTTTTTGTTAACACAAGTAGAAAATAGTGATCTCGAACCTTTTTTGTTCTTGTTTGCCTCTTGTCCATGCTTGATAGCAGAATGATAGGGAATTAATTTTGGTTAGACGATTAGCAATTGCTCTAATCGAAAAAATAGTTTCGCGTAAACCAACAAACGACCAATTAATTGGCAGTAATTTTCACGTTGACGCACTTTAGGCGCTAAGAATCGAACATAATTTCACACCTGATAAAATTATTACTAAAGACCTGTCAAATAACCAATTATCGATATGATTGCAATTTTAGTCAATTACTATTTGTTGATAGATAAACGTTTATAGCAAGTTTGGTCAAAAAATTTCTACCCCTTCTTAGTGTTGCGATTTCCGTATTCCTAAGTATATTGATACCACTATAATTTCTTTTATATAATTTAATATTCGAAGTGGTATTACCTATGAAAAAAGTGATTTGTTTCTGAACTCATAACAAGACATGTAGCCTTAGAGAAATGTCTTTTCTTGAAAAAATAGTTTAGTTGAAATATGAAATAATTGATCAGAAGGAAGAAATATTTTTGCCAATATATTTTTGAGGAACCATAAAGTTCCAAATAATAAATCTTCAAATTTTAAGACAACTATATGACTGATAAGAAAAGATATAGAAGGTTAGAATTTTTGAATCATTATTTGATATACTAGCAGAAAAGAAATGTTTCAATGGTCTTTTGTATGTAATTTTATGAACGGTAAAAAAATCACAAAAGTTCTTATTATGCTTATGAAACTAATAATATCACAGAAGGACTTCAAATTAGAAAAAAAAACGTTAGGGTGGAATATTATTGTGTGTGTAAATTTAAGAAAACACTACACTATTCAAAGGAAATTTATATTATAGTCCTTGTCCTTGTAGAAAATTAACTAATAATTTATAAATTTTTACAGATGATTCAGTTCGTCACTGTAGATGTCTGTTGCTCTTTATATTCCGTTTCTTGTTTAATCTGTAAAAATCTATAAATTATTAGTTAATTGAAGCATTAGTTGAAAACTTGCATGCCAAAAAAATAACTGAAATGGGGATTAAAGACGAAAACATCAAACAAAACCAGATTTGATGTGCTAACACAATTAACGCTGGGCGGTGGCCATGATTTGTTTTAATTAGTTGTCTAAAAATGTATCTAAAGGACACGTAGATGTACTAAGAGGATAGACGTTTGTTAGACTAATTAGCTTGAAAATGTTTTATTTTCAAGGAGTTGGTTAATTAGATGTGATATGACAGACCTAGTGAATTTCAATAAGTAGTTTGTAAAAAAAATATTCTTTACAGTATCAATGTAAACAAAATGACAGATAATACCTGATAGATGACAGATGACACATGACAAATAACAGGTGACAGGTGACAGATGACCGATGGTAGATGACAGATGACAAATTATTATTTTTACTTTTGGTAGTTGATCAAAAAAAAAACTTTGTAAAACATTATTTTTTTAACTTAAGGTCATAGATAATACGTGATAGATGATAGACTGCAGAGAACAGATGACAAACAACATGTGACAGGTGACAAGTAACAGATGACAGATGACAGATAACAGATAGCAGATGACAAATGACAGTTTATTTTTCTTACTTTTGGTAGTTGAACAAAAAAAGAACAAAAACTTTTTTTTTTTTCACTTTCTGCATAGAAGAAACAAAATTATTTTTTGAAATCTAAACGTTTTGCATTCCACACCTTTAAAATCCTCAAAGTTTGTAAAGCTGTCGAATTGGAAGTGCTTTTGTTGGTTAAACTTACAAAAACCTTTGTCGCCTTCAGTATCTCTTGTCATCTGTCACAATGTGGGTCATAAGTTTTCTATTTTCTTTCGCCTTTTATTCTCTGCTTTTAGTATTTTACCTTTTGTCCTTGTTTGTCTTCTACCTTCTAGCCCATGTCTGATGTTATGGCCTACTACCTTCTATTTCTTCTATTTTCTGTCGTCTGGTTTTCGTTTTTCTTTTGTTTTTGATATAAAATTTTACGGTATCTTTTGTTTTCTACCTACAATCTCATATTTTTAAAATTTTTAATTGTTGTTTTGAGTTTACTTTATGGTGCCTCTTCATTATAATGAAGAAGTAGGCACGATTACTTTGTTTTACCACCGTATTTTAAATTTAGTAATTTATATTTTTCATCTTGTTTAATCTTTTATTTTTTTTTTTGGTTAAAATATATCTCAAATGAAATATACAAATGATAAAATTCTGAATTCTGGAATCATATTTAAATTTCATTATCACCATTATGATACCAGTTATTTGTTATAGCTATTACTAACGTCATTTCATCACACAGCATCATGCACCTGTCATTGACTGGTCCTCATATAAATTGGTCATTATATTTTTCGTAGAAACGCTGCACCTCCAAGTAAATTATAACGCCTACATGGATTTATATTTTATGAACACTCCAAGCATTAAACATAAAATATTCGACCTTGGAGCTGAGTCAATATCCTATACTATTGGAAATTATTACGCCTTAAATTATTGTTTACACTATTCATTCATGGCATTGTCATGCAGATAAATTAGACAAATAATGAAAATGAACCGTTAATAGACATACATAATTAATGTAGAAGGCATGTGAATTATCATCATTACTCGTTTGAAAACTCACGCTAATTAATACTATTAATTATTTAATATAATTAGTTAATATCACAATAAATTTAAAATATATTTAAAAAGAATATAAAGAAATATAATATTAAAAGACACGAAAACTAAAAGCAACTACAAGGTATTAATAGAGAAGAAGATAATGGACGATAACGGGCAAGAATTAAAATAAGAAATACAAGAAATCGTATAAAAGAAACAATGGCAAACATAACCCAGAAATGTAATGCCCGCTTCAACAGCGCCTACTTGAATATTGACGCTCTTCTTTAAATACATTTTGGTAAATATCGTCATTATTTATCAACCAATTTTGATAATTATTTTTTCGTTGAATTTGCAATTGAAGTTGGGATTACCACCCCTTATGGTTGAAGGGATGGGGGCTGAAAAGTGTATGTCAGGATAGTAATTTAAAAACAAAAATCGACGTGTCAAAGGATTTTTCTGAAATATTTTTATTTTATAGAATTAATTTAAACTGTTGGGAAGCACTGTATATTATTAACTGTGATGTGACAATAAAAGAAAGAAGATACAAATAGAAAACATTAAAATTACGTGGAAGAAAAAAAGACAATGGAACGAAGATTGGATATAAAAGTGTCACAGTTATATATAGGTTAAATGGGATCATTGTGAGATGTGTTCGCCTGTCGTGAACTGCGACCTAACAGATCTATTGCTTTAGCTTTAAACAAGTGATTCTTATCCCAAGCAGTCCCACGTCCTCCATGCACCTGGTAACTTTATTAGGGGTGATGCTGCTCACTTCTTTGGGATAATCGGTTCCTGCGCGAAGTGTGAAAAAAGCTTGTGGACAATTGCGACATAGTATATGCTTGGTTGTTTCATCTGCCAAATAACATAGTTTGCAGTTCCCACTTTACTCATTTCCCATTTTCCATAAATGGTACCGGATTCAGCTCATTCCTTATGAGTACCTTATCGAGTTTGGCGAGTCGTTTTGATTGACGTAGGTCTGGGACATTGTTCCAGTACTTGCGCCTTCTCTCCTCTGCATCACGTCTTTTCTGTGCGCCATGGAGAGTCCGTCAAACGGTTCTAGTCCTAAAGTATGACAGTACGTGCAAAGGAATATGTATGGAAATCTGATTAAAATAAAAAAAACAAAAAAAAAATCGTGAAAAAATCTAGAGAAGAAGAAAAGTTTCTATGAAAAATTTCAAAAAATCTGCCATAAATGCTAGAGACTTCTAGAAATTTGAATGAAAATTCTCACAAATTGAGAAAAAATTTATTGAAAGTAATGAAAATGAACAATTTAAATTTGCTATACTAAGTAATGACATTCATTTTCATTACTTTTTACTTTGATATGCTTTTTTGAAACAAACGTAAGTTTAAGGACAGCATAGTTTTTGTTTCTGTGATGTCATCTGTCGGTTGCAAATTGTTTATTGATTTATTTATTGAACTTTACATGTTCACTTTAAAATATTTTCTAACAATTAATATAAATTTACAATATACTTCGCAATTTAGAGCAAGGAACATGCGGGCGGAGTTCACGTAGTGTTCTTCCACTCTTACCCCTATTACTGGATGATGGTATCTTCATCAACAATATATTTTAGCCTTGGGCAATATTTTGGCTATTACTATCTTATTTTTGCTCATTTTATATGAGACTATTTTATGTGACTTGTCATTTCGACAGATGAAATATATATTATTGTTGTCATTGTTAGTGTTTTTCAATGAGCATAAATCTTATTTTATGCTTAAGCGTGTATTGCCGAGCGACATTTGGTGGAGGATATGTTATGGCATGGGGATGCATATCATATCACGAAGTTAGTCTTTATCGAGAATGGGACCTTGACTACGTATAGATATCTGACAGAGGTTCTAGAAGACCGTGTTTTATCGTTCATGGTTATTCTTGACGACGACGTAACAGTTATGCATGTTAACGCACGAACCCAAACTGCTCAGATAGTTATTGAGTATCTTGACGAGTGTTAAATCATGCGATTTGTGAGGCCTGCTGGCAGTCCAGATTTAAATCCGATTGAGCATGTTTGAGATGAGATGGGATAAGGTTTACGGAGACATGTGGCGGCCCCCAGAAATTCTTCTAGAGAGCTTCGCGACATACTGGTGCAGAAATGAGAAATCTTCGGCAGAATGTGTTTCAAAATCTGATCCAGAGCATGCCTCGTCTATTGTAAGCTGTTATCACTACCAGAGGAAGGAATACTCGCTACGAAGTCCTTTCTTTTATTTCAAAAAAAGCATATCAATGTAAACTTGTTCAACCTTTTATTCAAAAAATCAGTTAGTAAACTTTTACAGCTGAAAAAAGACGTACAAAACTAAAATTTTCTAAATTAACTTCAAATAAAAGATTCACTCTAGTTTAATGCTAGCCAGTGTATCATAGAAAATTCTAAAAATCTAATCTGATAGAGAAATTACTTGAATATTTACGAGGAATTACTTGATTATTTACGATGAAAAATTATAAGAAGGTAAAATCTTCGAAGAAAACGTTGCGAATTTAGAAGAGAAATTCATAGCAAACATAGTAAAAATAAAAGCTGCTGGACAATTACAACAAGTTAAAATAAAAAATTGTGAACAATTTAAGTAATTTAGAAATACTTGCATGGAATAATATCCCAGAAACCTGTATAAATAATTGCTAGAAAGTCAAATTAATATATAAGATATCTAACTTATAATTAGAGAGCGGATTATTAGCCATTATGCTTATCCTTAATATTTATAGCATCGAAAAAGTTTCTAAATATGTATACGAATCTTGAAAAATGTGATTACTTGGCGTTAAGAGTTTTTTTGCTTATTTTGACTTTTTGTGCTTATTTTCATGCCTTTTTTGGATTAAAATGCTTTTTAAGGCATTTTCTTAAAGTTTTAATAAATTTTTAATAAAAAAATTTACACTGATTATAAATTAATGTGCTAATATAGAGAATTTTCATAAAAATTTGTACCCCATCATTTATAGATTAATATGTTAATAACTTTGTGATACATCTTGAATCAGGAACGTTATCAAATGATAAATAAAACATACTTTATTAATATCACACACATTTCGTAACTAAAGTTTCAACCTTACAAGGCCATTATCAAACCTCTACGTTTGATAATGGCCTTGTAAGATTAAAACTATAGTTACGAAATAAATTCTGTGTGTGATTTAACAAAGTAGGTTTTATTTATCATTTGATAAAGTTTCTCATTTATAGATTATATTTTTATGACATATTTTCTTTAAGTCTTTTGACAATATAATTGTTTAAAATTTGTAGCTGTTTATAATATGATATATCGTTTTCGTTAATTTTCATGTTGAAAGTTTAAAGCTGAATTAAAAAACAGCAGACAATTTCTCAATCTTTAGCATCATCTTCAAGAAACAATGGACAATTTAAGTTTAATTTAGATTTATGCAAAACACTTTTAAATTCGATTATCCCTTTAAGAAATTTACAAAATAATGCATTTAAATCTTTCTTGGAAAAATATTGTAAAATATATACAAAAAATTAAAGATTTTATTAACAATAATTATATTATGTGTTTTGGTATGGATAAAACCACATACGCTTATTTAATTTAATAATAGGTATTTTGCATGAAGACATCCCGACCGACAATATTTCGATATATTCAAAAGAACTGAAGAAAACTGATAATAACACTATAACAAAATTCATAAATGATGGATTAACTACCTTATTTTTGCCGTAGGCAATACCAAGTTACAAAATTGTACTAATAATGCATTTTATACATGGTACAAATTTAGCTCAAAAATAGTTCTTATACTCCTCTGTGAGTACAATTATTCAAGGAGACATTACCTGATATCTCACTGCCCCATGAACCAGTGCTAACAAAATGGGGAACTTGGCTAGATGCTGTGATGTACTATGCGAACAATTTTGAAGGATTTAATAAGGTTATATACGACTTTCCCGAGACGACAAGTAAATCAGTTAATAATTGTCAATCAGTTCTTAAGAAACAAGAGCTTCAAAACAATTTAGTTACATAAAATCCCGTTTAAATTTTGTAAACTACACAATAAAATCTTTATAAAAGTATATTCAATTTAGAAAATACCTGGACGCATTGGCCAAGAAATCAAAATAATGTTGGAAAAAATATTCGGTAAAAATGAAGGATTTTTAATAATAAATAAAATAAACTTGATTTTGAATGGCGACAATGTTCCCAATTTTCAAATGTATCCAGCTATAATTTAAAATGAAGAGAAACTTATCCACTTTCAAAAAATTATTGAACGACAGAAGTAATAATGTAACAATTGAACACCTAAAACAACATTTAGTGACTGTTTAGACTGTTAGATTTTAGTTATTTTGAAATGTAGACAAAATTACACTTTAATTTTTAACTACTTTTACATAATATTATATATTGCGTAAAGAAAGTATGTTTATTTTAGTTTTAAGCATAATTTCTATGTAAAATATGTTAATAAATGTGTTACATATTAAGAAAATATAGTTTTTAAGTGCTTTTTCCTGTTTTTATGCTTTTTTGCCTTTCTTTTAATCATTAATATCGCCAGAATGTTTATATGACAGGTATATACCTTTTTTCTTCTTTAGTTAAATTTATAGCACACTGTTAAATTATTTTAGATAGTATGAACTAAATATAAGTTTAATGGGAAAGTTGCGAGGACGCGCGTGATCCTTATTATAAAAATTGAATTTGAGAAAATATTTGCGGATAACTGCATCATGAAAATGGTGACCAAGCCGTAATAGTTCGACGTAATAGTGTTAGCCGCGTGTAACTTAGTACGGCTCTGTGCGATTGGGGCGCATTGGAGCGTACAAAATTGGAAAAGACATTAGACGCTTAGATATAGTCGCGTAAAAACTTGTAACATTGTTGGTTGAACTTAGACTCCGATTTTTTAATAACAACCTCAACCCGTTCACTTAACCACTTAACAATGGTGATGCCAAATTTATGAAATAATAATGTAGATAACAGATTTTGGATTGATAAATGGCATCAGTGCACTTGATACTCTGTAAACAGTGTTGAATTCGAACCAGGTGCGCGTCAAAGATATTGGCAAAAATGTTGCCAATTCAACAACTATAGTGTTACATAAAACATGGTCAATTGATCAACCTCATCCGAAGGAAGGCAACGTCAAAATGAAAGAAGTCGATGGCCAATCAAGCATACATAACTTTATCTACGCCATGATGAGCAAATTGAGTATTAAACTAACTTGACTTGCCTAAAGAGGCAATACATTCGGCTTAAAATTGTAAGTACATATAATTGAATTGAAGTCGAAACTATTATGTCAACGTGACATAATTCAAAATACAAAGTTTTCATTCTGGAAACAAATAAGCCATATATGGCAAGTAAACTGATGGAAAACCATCAAAGTGAACCCCACTGGTATCAGAGCCATAAAAGCAGCATTGGGCGAGAAGAACCTTTCCATGTGAAGTTAAAACTTTTCTATACATTTTTGTAAGTTTTTCGAACCAGTTATATTCACACATTGGATAAATAAATATATATTAAATATCAAATTATTTTTACTACGCCCGACAAAACTTATTATAAACCTCTTCTCACCTTCTTCCAAGATTTATTTTGATTTGTTGTAAACTACTAGCAAAGAGCCATGGTAATTTTGGCCAATATATTTATTCTTCATTATAAGAATAGAATTTTTTGCTGACGTTCCTTTCATTCTTTGTAAAATTCGGCATTATATCCACCTCCTTGATAATAAAGTTCTTTTACTATTTACTTGTTATTGAGAATGCGTGATTAATATTTGATTGCTATAGGGTCGATCGATACAACCACATTAAAGTGGTTTTCTTAGTGTTTTGGGTATGTCTGTCATTCTACAATGGAATTGATTTCATAGTGTTTGTTTAAAAGTATGTTTATGGTATTAATATGAACTGTGGTTTTTAAAATATTGGTTGAATTTATTGAAATTATTGTAGTGACTGATGGTAAAATTCGGTGGTTCGTAGAGAAGTTATATACTTTTATAGTACGCATGTATTAAAATTTCTTATTCTCAATGAATTAACTTCTAAATTAAATTTATTTATTTTTTTTAGTTGTTGTTAATGATAATAAACTTAATAATAATAATAAACTTAATGTATGTTTACTGTATAGTATAATAACTGATCTGGATTACACTTAAAGGCCTTGTTCGCATTTTAAGCCTACCTACCTATATATTTTCGTTCCACAACTATTCATTTATTTTATCTACGATCGTACAGAAAGTAGACGCTTTTTGCAACATTTTTCATTGTAAAAGTGACTTTTTAAAGCACCAGTGCTTTTTTACGTTTTTATTGCACGGTAATGTCAAACTGTTTTTATTGCACAGAAATGTCAAATTTGACAGATGAATATATTATAGCACAAATTTTTGACAAAAAACTTATTTTTTTATTATTGATTAAAATAACTAATAATCTATAAATAAAATTTATAATACAAACCAAATGGCAGATTTAACAACTCTGAAGATTTCATTTAATGCAAATCGAAGCGATTACAATAAAGCGAACATTTTTTCCATAAATAATAATGGCGGTCGACATTTGTGCAACTTGTTTACTGGTTGCTAAGTAACGCTTTCATTAGTGCACTGCGGGTAAAATATGTATTCATTCATTGAATTATTGTAATGACATTAAAATATTACTCATAAGAATATATTCTTTGAAATCCTTTACGATCGAAGATAAAATTTTGTAAGGCACACGTGTAAAAAGTTTCTTTATTGCACTCCTGGCTTTAAAAAAACTCGCTCGTTCCTCGCTCGTGTTTTTAAACGCCAGTTCGTGCAATAAAGCATCACTTTTTACACTTGTACCTTAAATAACTAATAATCCTACAATTGTTTATATTTTGGGAATATAGAACAAAAATTAAATTAATCATTATAGATGATATTCTCCATGAAAGTCAATACACTTTTGCATGCGCCTGAACCCATTTTTAAACCACTTTTTCTATTTCGACTGAGGTACCTCCTGAATATGCTTTTTGAACGTATCAACTGCTTCTTCAGGCGTTGAAAAATGTTGACTTTCTAAAAGTCGGGTACTAAATCAGGGATCTACGGCGGATGACCCGTTAATTATACTTTTCACAATGTCAAAAAGTCTCTTGTTGAGTTAATGTCTGAGAGCTCGCATTGTCTTGTTAGAAAATGATACGTTTTCGGCAGTTGGTTTCTCTTATTTCTCTGAGAACTTCTAACAAATAAATGATTAAAAATTGAGCATTCCAAAATTGCACTAATGTTACAATTGCCAAATGTCCATTTTATTTTCCGAAAAAAAAATTGGGACTGAACAAATAGTCCTATTTGTCCAACAAATAGTACTTTGTTGGATTTGATCTCAGGCGCATATATCCATGACAAATTCCCTCATGTGTCAAATTCAAGGTTAGAAGCAATTTGATGGCACTTCAAATTACAGCAGCTTTGTTATTCTCGATAAAACAAAAAGCAAGAAGTGATAAAAAGTGATAAAATCCCAGTAAAGTGATTGTAGGTGTTGTTGGTTCGTATTTGTCAAAAGTTTCGGCAGTTTAAAATCAAACGAAATTAATGCAATTATTAAAAACAATATACCAACTAATACTCAGAATCATTCGTTATATTATATTGTTGTATTAGTAACATTAACTATTCAATATTCAATTGTATTTTTCTAGTAACATTAAATAAATCTTATATAACAATTGTTTATTCTGGAGTTTATCTTACCAAAAATAAATCGACGTCTCGTTTTTAATCGGAAAATGCTATGCACCCAAAATGTGTTTCTTTTAAGCAAAACCCCTCATTAGCAACACATTTTTCGTGCATATGATTTTCCGATAAAAACTGGAGTTCTTGTTACTTTTCTTGTGAAAAATTGTTTGCATTGGATCACACAAAATTTGACAATCGCTCAAAATAGGCTCTTGCAGACTGGTTGAAAACATGCTTAAGAAATATGATTGCGGTACTTCACAATACAATTCAATAATATCGTATATATTACCTGCTTTCAACCATTCTACACGAACCTTTTTTTAGCGATTGTTAAATTTTATGGGATCCGAAGCAAAAAAATGTTTGACAACGGAATGTTCGTATACTATTGAATATATGAGAATAGCACTAACCCACAGAGATGGCTCAATCCCATGATAAGTCATATGATAATCTTGCTATCTCAGATCAGCCACAGCATCAATGTTTTCCAGAACAACAAACGATTTTGTACGACCTTCAAGAAATTCATCACTAAGGAAACTACGGCCACAATTGAATTCCGTATACCATCGATATTTTGATAGTGTTTTATGACCAATTTTTATGTCACAGTAACAGCACAAATGGCACATAGACACCAAAACGTACTGAGAAATTCTATTGACCAAATAGTTGAACTTTTTGTTAGGGTGGCTTTGAATTGACTATTTCTGAAATATACTTAATAGGCAAACTTTGTATAGGCGCCTACGATTAGAAGACTTTAACAAATAAATTTTTACGTTTCATCTTTTCGTTAATTTTCGAAACAATGAATAGCACAAGATTTAGGTATATAGTTTTAAAAAATAATAAAATAGCAATTATAATTTGTATAAAATATTTTTATAACATAATTTTGCCTGAAATTTACATGTACGTATCTTAATTCACAATTAATTGTCTAATTTACTTCCTCACATGTGTTATATAGGTTGTTCAAAAAATTTTAGCAAATTATTATTGGAATTACTGCTCTCACTTCCTCTCTCAATCTTTACCTCTTTACCTCGCTCTTTCTATTTACCTTTTTCTCCCCCTCTTGCTCTCTCTCTCTCTCTCTTCGGTCTTGTATTGTAATAAATACTAATTATCCTTTATATAAAGACAATTGAACGAATTCTTATTATATAACGAATGAGTGAAATCAATTAAACGTGATGTATAAAACATCGTGGCAGAAACAAAAGACATTCCAAGAAAACGTACCGTGTCATGCTATTGGCGACCTGCAATTATCTCCACCTGGTATTACCGCATATTACATTCCGCGCCGAGACTGGAAAACAAGATTTTTTTCCTACAAATTTAAAAGAAGACGTGTGTTATTAGGTACTATAATTTTGAAAGTAATTGCGATGCTCTCTCTATTTCTACGGGAATTTAAACATTATATACGAATTCAGAAGTGAATCATGGTTCATCAGAGCATAAAACCAGTTATTGTGCTAATCCAATGGTATAGTTAAGAATAATGTTTCAACAAGAACAATTTGTTCTTGATAATTTAAAGATATTATAATTTATAATTAGAAGAAAACATAATAATGATATATGTATATATATATATATATATTCATTGATCTCCACTTGTAAATGCATATACATTTTCATGTATGAAACATAAAGTGATTAATAATGTTGGATCAATGAGGCGGTTACTTGTTGAAACTCCATGGTATCAGTGTTTTACTAAGTGATTTTTAATGTTTTTATACCGCTATCTACCAAGTAATATAGAGTTTATGATGTATCTACTATAGTTTTAACCCTTTCGTATACGCATACTTGAACATGTTTAGAAAGGGTCGAATCCATAGTAGTGTAAATTTCTTTAAAAATATTTGTATAATAATTAATAATATTTACAAAACAATTTATGTAACGGACTCACTTGATCACTAATTACTTTCGATAGGGTAATTAGGTTATCCTATTTAGAAAATTGTATTCGACGTTTCTATTCTACTTAGCAATAAGTCATCTATCTGCCAATTTGCCTTCTCTTTCTGGCTCATACGCGTAAGTCCACGATTAGTCACCTATGACGATGCTGTATACGGCTTTGAGTGCACTGTTGTATTTTGAAATTATGGCATCAATTGACACGACCTTTTTATGAGCATATGTCAACAAATGTGGAATGCAACGCGCACATAACTGAATCCCCAAATGTTCGTGCAAAATCTAATGTATACTGGTCATACTAATGCTTAAACATCTCTCGATTTCGTGATCTTCAATCAGTTTTTGCACAGCATTGATATTTTCCGACACAAGGATCGATTTTGGACGACCTTCTTTAAGCGAACTACGTCCACGTTTGAATTCAGTGTACCATCGATATACAGTGGCTGTAGGCCAAAAGTTGAATTCAATTGATTGATGCACTGTTCTTGAGTTAGACCACGTTGAAAGTCCTAATAAATTATAGCTCGAAAATGTTCATCTTTTGGTCGAGATGAAATTTTCGACTAACTAAACAACACAAACAGTGCTTGATCAAAAATGTCAAATTTTACTATGGCAATGTCAGATTTCACCTGTCAATACCAGTGTTGCGAGGTTTCAATACATAAATATCAACCCTCCTATCCTAGATAAAAATTATTTATTGTCCTAACGAACTCTTGACCTATCCCAATATATAATTTGTTACCCTAGCATAGGCTTGACCTATTACAATTAAATATGTATTGCTGGAATATCATTAACTCTGAATATATCCCAATAATTATTGCTTATATTTGACACTCGCTAGTAAACTATTTACTGCCCTAACGTATTTTTAACTTTGACTAATAAATTATTTATGATCCTAGCGTACTTTTGACCTATCGCAAATAATTATCCATTGTTCTAGAGTACTTTAAATATCTCCCAGGTAATTATTCCATACCCTGACCTACCCTTGACCCATCCTAATAAATACATTACCCTAGCGAACTATTTACCTTGGCTAATATTTTTTTATTGTTCTAGGGCACTCTTGACCTATTCCAATTAATTATTTATTACTCTAGCGCTAGTTTGACCTATATTTATAACTTATATTACAGTTTGAATTACAAATCATAAAACACATTTATCTTAAAATGTAGTGAAGAAGAGAACATTACATTTTTATATTATTATATACACAGGTTTTTAAAAATTGTATTTTTCTTTTTCAGATTTTAGAATAATAGCACTATTAGTCATTTTGGGAACTTTATCGTTGGGACAAGAAGATGATGAAGATGAAAGAGTCAAGGCAGAATTTCAAATGTTGTCCTATGATTTGGCGGACGAGTGCACCGATCGGACGAAAATACTCAAAAGATACTACCTCGCACCCAACGAAAAGAACTTAGATGATAAAGTAAGTCGAAATATAATTTACAAATTGGTGATACTCAAAATACTTACTTGGTTGAATAATTTAGTGTTTATTGGCGCCCAACTTGGAGCTGTAATGTTATTTTTCGAATTTAACTTAACAACATTCTTGCTATGTGTTAAACTATTTTCAATTTTTAAATACGGTTTAAATTATAACATCAAGTTTAGTTTTGGTCAATCTCGGTCAATTCACATCACCTTCGACACCTTCGCCTCAAATCCCTCGTGTAGAATGTACAATGTGGCATGGGCTATATATGCCATAGCTTATCACTATTGAAACCACATATCGACCAATTCATGCCAAAATAAGTTGGTAATCATCTACCTATAGCGCTCGCCGTTGTCAGTGATGACTTGGACATAGTTGTTTTCAAAGAAATATGGACCGATAACGCCGCCAGCCCAAAAATTTATACCAAACAGTGACTTTCTCGGAATGTATTTAACACTCTTGGATCTTGTGTAGATTGGTATCGTCCCAAATTCGAAAATTTTGTTTGTTGACGAACTTATGTTTTAGTCAGATCTTACATTTCGTCGTCATGCTTACGTTGGTTATTGTTTACTGAACCACCTTTTTAATCTTATTGTGATGGACCTTTTTACGTTTTCTTTGTTTTTGCTTGTTGAAATAAGCATTGAAACAAATTGGGTATCAATTGAAATACTTCGATCTAGAATACTTATCATTAACATTTAATATAAAATTCAATATACATATAATAATGAATAAGCGTACAGAGCGCAGCTTATGGAAGTTGTCTCAGAGCAATGTTTTTGTGGATGTTGAAATTAGTTTATCTGGGTATGTCTTGTAAACATTATATGGAAATTATCCATATGTTGTAAGCCATGCCATTACTTCACAGCGTTGGGTTTATTTCATCGATTTGAGATTCCTTTTGAATAATCTGTATTAATAAGTGCCGATCAAGAAATTTGTAGAAGTACTTATTCTTTTTATTGAAAGCAATTGGATACTAAAGATAGTCGATTATTCCTCTATGCTTAGAACCAATTTTGCCATTAATTATTTTCAGGTGCTACTTGCCAACTAATTTCTTAGAGTAGTTATAAATGTATAATGGTTGTACAAAAGGTCGAACGGTCATCACCAGAATAGAACTTTAATACAAAATTTAAAGAAATTATTCTTTTAATGTCTTTTTGAGACATGAACTGTAACAGTATCCCTTTAAATAAAAATTATCTATGTAATTTGATGTGTAACCCTTAATAGTTATTAGAGAGTCGAAAGACCAGGACGTAAACCGACCGAGTCATGAATGGTTTTGTTATTTTTAGCAAACACTGATAAATACTTAAGTTGATTTATTTCCAGTGGCTTGCTTATAAAGCGAATTATGTTTGTGTATATTATACAATAAATAGCGGTATAAAAACTTTAAAATTATTTTCATTTGCCCTTTTAAAATGAGCTCATTTTATGGCAGTTTTGAAAGAACATTAGGCAACTCTCAATATCCAAATCTTGAACACAGATAAATGTCTGCGTTTATTTATTATCCTCACACCAAGGTGTTTAAAAATTTAACTATGTTTTTATTCAATGCCTATCTAATGAATTATACTAATTGACCGAACACCCAGGATAAATCATTTTATTTTTATAATATTTTGTACAATTGTAAGGGAAAGAAAAGTAAACAAATGAACAAAATTTCTCTTCGATTTAGCTTCACTTCTAATTAGGTGATTGATGTCCTCCTGTGGTATCTCATTCCAAGCAATTACTAACGTATTTCGGAGTGCTTCTAATGTTCGAGGGGCTGCTTAAGGAGGTTTTGGCCCATGAGGATAAATCCGGTGACCTCGATGGTCAGGGCAGCAAATTGATTTTAGCGTGCTCAAATAAGTTCATTGTGGCTCTTGCAATGTGTGGGAGAGCATTATACTGCTGAAAAGTTGGATTTGCCAATGTCTGAACATAGGATAGGAGATGAGATTCCAAAATTTCTTCGATGTAACGCTATGTGGTCATGTTGCCTTTAACAAAGATTAGACTCAGGCTCGACCATCGACCATTAGAGATGTCTAAACAGATTCTAGATTAGTCACTAAACACTATATCATTCTGTTCCTGATCCCACATCAGTCGTTACACCACTCGAAACGATTTCGTCGATGCTCACCGGTCAAAGGAAGCACCCAGAGCGGCCGGAATGACAAAAGGCCAAAAGTGCGAATCCGGCAGTAAACTGTTCGCATCCCAATAGGTCTTCCATCTCCTCCATTCCTCTATGGTTTTTTGACGTGATCCTGTATCTCTTGCTCTTCGTGTTCGACCCTCTTGATCCCATGCTCAATAACATCTTACTATAGATAATACTTATCTCAACTTCTATGCACCATGTCCCCAATTTCTCGGAAAGAAAGTCCAGCATCTCTAATTCGAACTATCCGCCCTCTATCAAACTCAGAAAGGTGATGAAAATTTGCGCGTCTTTGCACCCTAGGTATTTTAAAAGATAACAACAAAAGCTCTAAAAAAAGTTACTATGGCAAAAATGTTAAATTTAACCGTTTGCACTAATAAATAAACAAGTTGACTTAAATACGAAAACTTTATCTCATACAGCTGAATTTTTATTATATTTCCTTCTCGCCAAGATGACCCTAAATATAAAATTTTATCAAAATAAAATGATTTATACTGGATGTTCGGATTTCTATGTCACTTAGTTTGAATATTAAGTAGAAACGCAGCCATCATCATGATTGAATTATTGCTTTTTAGTTTCTCGTTGCTAAGCACTGTAAAAAAAATGTGATCTGAAATTTTAGTAGAAATACATGATTGGGTTTTCTCTTATTCGGATTCGACCATTTTTGTATTGTATCTCTGTATGTGTCTATCCAAGGGCATTATATCTCATAAACAGTTTCTTTCAAATGAAACACAAAACTTAAACTTTTATTCTCTATCAAAAGAACTGAAAAGCTTTTAGTAGAACTTCATAAGAGTATAAAATCGGCATTAAATTAATCACTTGTTAACATATAACTACATATGTTTATTACACAGTATTTTTTTTACTACCAGACAAACATGATGACTTTGTTTTACCACTTTATTTAAAATTACAAATGGTAAAACAAAGTAATCGTGTTTCCTTCTTCATTATATTCAAGATGTACTGCCACAAAATAAACGCCTCCACAATTAAACATTTAAAAATATAATTCATTATTTCTAAATTTGTATCAATATGATTGAATTCAGGAAAACAGATAAATATTGGTATTTATGAAGCAGTACTAAAATAGTTTTTTACTACCAATGACTGGATAATATAGTGGTTATGCAGAGTTAACGAATTTTGATTTTATATTATCTTATTATTTATTTATATTAACATAACTTACACATTTATATTCTTTGATATCTAAATTTATACGCTTTCTATCGATTTATAGGTACAGTATATTATGTGTGAATAGTGAACGTTTTATGAACTGTTTAGTTGTATCATTTCACTTAAATAACGCTATTTTATGTAGTTTTTGTAGAAGAACATCAAATATTTCATTTGGCATTTGAATATATTTAAGTTATTGTTACTATTAATTATTTTGTATAAATAAATATTAAAACACAAATTTATTTATAGGAAAATATAAATTTTATGAGATGAAAAACATATTCTGTTTATTTAATAAACAGAATATGTACAATAATAATGAATTTATTATTATATAATATACCTAGAAAATGTAAGGATTATAAAATAATTGAATCATTTTTAGTAACAATGTGTTAAACCACAAATATCGAATGAAGATTACAAAGAGAAAAAATTTAAAAATTTCTCCAACCAGAATCACTTTGTTATTGATCTCTAATTTTAGCATTATTTGAATATCATATAAAAAAGATATATTTTTTCTGTATATAAAAATACATATTCTTATTTATCTAAAACATACAGCTCTTAATATCGCTAGTCCGTTGAATGTTGGCGCGTCTTTGGTCACAGGTTTCATTTATTTTACGTCTTAGCATACTCACTTAAACCTTTCTCTCTTACCTTTCCTTACGAACATTTCTCTTGAAATGGATAAGATGCAAAATGCCTTCAAAGAGTCCAAATACAGTTCTAAAATATTGCCATAATCACTGACTGATTGACAATTTAAATTTGAAATGTAGGATGATTTTCTATGTTCTTACCACTGTATATTAATGATTTTACAACATTTATAAATAGTCAGTCTGTTCATTTAGGAGATATTCTTGTTTTAAGTTATTTCTGTTCATGAAAAATATCTCTTACTTCATTTTTGAAGGTAGATAATAAAACTGTTTCGTTGCTTGAATTATTCATATGCAAACTACTATTTGTTTATTGTTTTTGGTTTTGAGATAGCGTTAAATGCAACTTAACCATGTTAAAAATAACCAATGCGCGTCTTATAAAATACTGACCAAAACAGTGCCGTCTGATTTTTGTGTCTTCAGGCGCTTCGGGCAGATTTCACCAGGCCATAACCACACCGCTGACTGCCGATTGGACTGCGGTATGTAGTGATGGATCTATTTTTCATCCATTGTCACACATGATGCAAAACTCTTTCTTATTGCGGTTAAATGGAGCCAGATTTTGCTCTTAAAAACCCAAAAAATTGTTTTTTTTTGGTCAATTGTCAAAAATTTTCGTAGCGATTTTTTATGTGTAAATATTTATGAATATTACCAACGCGTTCCTTTAAAATATCTATGATATAAGCTAGCTTGCTCAACTTTAGTTTTCCGTTTGATTTTCTGAATATTTTCTGCAGTAACTGCTTCATTTCACTTACCTAAATATGGCGCAACATTTGTGCTCGTACAGTTACGACGAAACTCAACAAACCAATAATGGTTGAATTAGTGGGGCTAATATGCCGTAATTTTTATAGTCATGCCTTTACTTCAACCGTGTTTTTTTTTTACAAGAAAGCAATTTTAAATTAAAACACACAGCTATCACCTAAGACAACGAAATATTACCAAATTTTGACATCATCTGAAGGTCGGTACTATCTAGAAAGCCTAAATTTGTTTAGTTTGTTGTGCTATCTATATCTCAGGCTAAAAGGCTAATAAGTAGCATGAGACAGAACTACTAGGACTAGGTCTTTTTTTCTAAAACTTGGTATTTCCTTGATAAAAACGTATGCAAATCGTCAAATGGTATCTCTTAATTGATTTTCCTACTCCACGCTAAATTATTCTAGACAATTATTTAATATTAAATGGATCAGCCATCATCCGTAGATTCAACGTGACGATCTAATGATTTTAGTGAGCTAGTAATTTGCAAAACGGTATTAATTAATTTGCGGTAAACAGAGCTCGTTTCCTTTCTAATGTGTGGCTTAACTGTGACTATATATAATTAAACGTTTATTATGAAAATTATCGCGAACAATTGCAAGATAATTTGATAATTAAAATGAGTGAACGTTGTTACTGCATTTCTCCTTTAAGTATTAAAATTATGTAAGTTACGTAGGTGTATTAGGTTTCATACTAATGAATTAAAAGAATTCTTAAATTAATATCACTCGCAATAATTACTACTGAATATTCGGTTTTAGTCACGCTGAAATATTTAAAATATTTCCTCCATGCTAATTTGTGATATTCTGTAAGCTGGCAAACTTTTGAAACCATTTGCTTGAATTTTGACTATTATTATTATTATAACAAGTAAAGAAAGTTGTCATCAAAGGTAGTGTGAAGCGTTTTTGGAAAAAGTACAAATCAAAATTAAAACTATATTCGTTTAACATGTGTTCGGTGGAGATAACAAAGATCATTCTTAGCTATCCTTTTCCATTCGTACGTCGTTTTTTGTACCCCACAATACCCACATGCATCGTTTTGTTTCGTCGGGCCAGAGCGACCCTAGTTTAATTCCTTTTTAATTTTTTTATTATTCAACACCGCTAGTGAAAATCGAAGCCAACTATTTATTATCATTCGTGAGCGGTCGAAATCGTTACGGTCGAATGGGTGGATTCTCAGGAACCAAGAATTCTACATGTCTAATGTTGGATGCGGAACAGAGATGACCTAGGTTAGTGTGGTTTCCATTTATCAATTTTCCCTAAATCAACCGTGAGTGGTCTTTGTTACATCAGGCCGGAAACATTCTCAGCCCTCCTTTTAGGAATAGAAATTTTCGTCGTTTCCGGTCCCCTGTTAACATAATCATTTTTTTTTGATACGATGAGAGGACACCTTTATCGTAGGGTAGTGTCGGACTCCTACCGACTAAAACCTCTCTTCCGCGATCGCTGTTGACCTGGACCGAAAAGTCTTTTCTAGTCGAATCTTAAGCGATGGATCGCTAAGACTTGGGAGAACCAGTCGCCCTATAATTACGGTGGCTCTAAGCTTTGGGGTCCTAATTGAGTGCCAATTAGAATCATGCGTAGCCTTCGATGTTTGCTGCGTACAGTCACATCGTATTTTAGGAATTTGATTCCATGAGGTGGATTCTCATCTATTTTGTGGTAAAAGTTTACAGTGAGCGCTTGTTGTTCTCCATGACACTTGGGATCTCAGTGTTACGACGGGGCTTAGTACTTGTCTCAGAGCGACTTTTGCGTACGCTGGAGTATCACTAATTAAGTGGGTCTACAGTAGTTACAAATCAAAGCAGCGTAGGTAAGTTGCGGTCTTATCATCATAGTGAACAACCTTAATCTGTTTTTGGCAGACAAAGTTAATTGCGTCTTGATGAGGGGCCACATATTAGCCAAATGAGCTCTGGCCTTTTGGACGTGATTTGTGATCGTCTTGGACCAGGAGAGGTCGGAATTAGTTCCCCACCGAATGCGAGTTAGGGGGATCAATTTTACGTTTTTTGAGGTACGGTCTGCTAAAATGTACAGATACACTCTTATCAGCATTGACCTCGAGTCACCATTATGACGCCCACTTCTGGAAGGTATCGAAAGCGGCTTTCATAAGATGAACTGTGGCGCCTCCTCTACTGAGTAGAGCTGTGTCGCTTGCGTATTGGGTGATCGTTACCGGAGCCAGATTCGGTATGTTGCTTGTGTAGATGTTGTACAATGTCGGGGACAGGGCAGAGCCCTGCACAAATCTTACATATACTAGATAGCGTTTTAGTAAATTGTATTCAAAATATTAGCACTTTCTTCACAAATTTGTTTTTTCTGTCGCGAAAAAAGACGTGCGTAACTCTAATTATATAATCAGGGAAGTTAAGATGGATCATCTTATAAATGAGACGATCATGCCATACCCTGCCTAACGCTTTAGAGATGTCGAGGAAGGCAGCGGCAGTATCTCGTTTAATTGAGAAGTCCTCTGTGATGAACTCAGTCACCCGGGATAGCTGGTGGTGTGTGGACATGCCGGTCCGAAAGCCTACTTGCGAGTCAGGGATTATATTATGGTCCTCAAGAAAGACCGAAATGCGATTCAGCAGAATATTTTCAATCAATTTGCCCAACATGCTGAAATAGCTGATATCCCTTAAGGATGCTACTCACGGCTTCTAGCTTCCAAGCCGAGGGTAAATGTCCCGGTCGCATTGCAGCGTTCGCGATGTTTAATGGTGCGAATCTACTTTGGCGAGCGAGGTTTTCGACTATCGCGGTGGAAATTTCGTCGATACCCGGAGCTTATCACGTTTTGAGCTGTTTTATAAGCCTGTTTAGCTCTTCGGTGGTGGCCGGTTGACAGGTCCACCTACGATTGTTAGAATTTACTAAGTAATTCTCGACGGTTTCACTGATTTCTTCGATGAAGAGTAAAGTTATCATTCGGGTTTGGGGAGAATTGGAGCCCAAACACCTCAGCTTTGTTGGGTTCGGTGTAAACGTGGCCATTCACACCTAGTAGCCCTTGGTTGTTATAATTCTGTCGTTTGAGTGTATGAACGAATTTCCAAACCGAGTTTGCTTGATCATTAATACGCATGTGTTTCAAGCGTGAGATTGTTGTATTCTGTAGGGTATGATAGGTCTCACGTGTTCTGCCACCGACGGCGGGCGATCTTTTTCTCTTTCATCAGAGACTTTAACTCGGGTGGAATGGCCAGTGTATCTGCCTGTGCATTGATTCTGCTGGTCTTGAACTCGTTAACAGCGGATTGAATTGCTGAAGAGAGTTTATCAACTGCTGCCTCAAGGTCTACTTTAGATCTGATGATCTGAAGAGAGGAGATAAAGAGCTCAATATGTCGCCTGTACTTCAGCCAGTTCGTGGATTTTACCTCTCTCAAAGGTCGACTCGTGCCGAACGCAAGGTCCAGAAAAACTGGATTTTGGTCGGAAGATAGGTCGTCAGTTGTCCAAATGTCGTCATCAGAGTTGACGTTTAAGATGACAGCAATGTCAATCACGTCGGGTCAGTAATGAGCTATCGAGTGGTAGAACGTGTGACTAATAGGTCGTACGGCTCTGATGTTATATCTCCAGTCTGTTAGGAAATCACTGAGTGATCTCTCACGTCTGTTTGTAACCCTGCTGTTACAGCCAAGGCACTTAGCATTTAAATGACCGGCCATGATCGTAGGCGTGTTGTCGGTAAACACAAAGTTTAAATCATCTTGCAGCTTGCTAGGTGATTGCTGATACGATCTTAAGCAGTGCGATGTCAGATTTAACAATGATAGAGGTGGCTTCGATGATCTCGAAAGTGTTTAGTGGAAAGTGGGAAAGGTCAATTCACCTTTTGACGACGGGTATCGTTGTTGTGGTTTTGGAAATGGGAAATAAAACCCGGGATTCTAGGTCACTGACATTCACCGAGATGAGTTTCATTCACCAACGATGTGAACATTCTCATTCTCATTCTCATGCATGAAGTGCTTTAATTCCTGGATTCGGTCGGGAAACTCTTTCGCATTCCAAAAGGAGAGGCGAAGGAATTCTGTCGGGTTGTTAAGTCCGGTGTTGTCAGACATAGTCAGTATAAAGTCGTATTTCGTGAATTATTAAAACCCAATGAGTTTTACGAAAATTAGCGACCATTTTACCATAAGTGATGCTCATGACGTCTCCAAAGAAACGGAGTTTTTTCTTAGGTCAGTGAAAATATTACTATAAAGATGCCATCTATTGTCTACACGTTGAACTAGATCCCTATATGGGTGAATAACTGTCAACAGAGACAAAAACTTAAGTTTCTTGGGATTAGTTTAGTTTGACTTGTATTTTAATTAGATTTATAATATTTTCAATAAAAAATACAGAATAAATGCCGCAAAATCTTGGACCACAGATAAAATAAAAACTTCCGACCAAATTTAAAGCAACTGTTTGGGTTAATTGAGTTACGTGAACATGAAAATAATTTGACTAAAACACTTAGAAACTTTTCTTCACTATTTTCTTTGTAATGTACATTTCGGATATAAAGTGACCATTATCAATGGTTTGATACCAGAGTAATGACATAACATAACATCTGGTTTTATTTCTTACAAAATAAGAGAAACGTCGGTGAGGCTAACTTCTTACCTTCATAACAGATCCTCATTTATAGTAATTACGGATTCGAATACTTCTAGTGAAAGATACAGATTGAACACCCCTCCGAACCTTGTAGGCGACCTGTAGAGTACAATTCTGGAACCAGCTCTTATTGTCATTGGTACCCAAGTGATATAATCGTGCATTACATAAACATAATTCTTTACAAAAATATTAATGCTTCATGATAATTTCAGTACTTTTTTTATGAGTTATATGTTTCTTAACAGATAATTGCCGAAATTGACAATGGAAGATTACTGCGCAACCAGTCATACGACGTGGTGCAGTACGAAGAGAATATACCGTACGATCTGACGAGAAACTGGACATTTGTAAGGAAATGCGGGGATCCTCTTTTATCCGAGACGAAATACCAAAAGGTACGTTATGAACACAATTACTTGTATAAAAAAGAAGTTTTTGGAAAGTTTTTGTTCTAAATATTCATCAAGAATGGATTTTTGGTAAATATAAAAATTTTGATAATTTAGACATTGTATTGTAAATACACAAAACTCATTATATTTATATATCGAGTAAATACAAAAAAATACAAATTTGTATTAATAACGTGATTATAAACATTAACATTGTTGTAATCAACACTAGAAATTACTTAATTATTTAAAAGTCTTAGAAATAACAACTAGCATTCAAGATTAATTAAATTATACTAAAATAAAACTTATGTTAATATGTATTTCCATCGATTTACAGTTAATAACGTTTGCAAATGAACACCTTCACCTTTCAAAACTTCCGATAAGTGTCAATTGTTCTAAAGGTGACAATGAGGAATGTGTTTACAGCCAACGAGGTAAGATTGGAAGATTGGAATTTCACTTTTGAATTGCTTTATTACATCAATTATCTTAAGTTAATAAATGATGAAGTATGGTATAATATATTGTTTTGACATTTTCTAAGACGTTGAGCGAATACTGGCCACGTCTCGAGATTTGGATCAGCTGAAGAACGTGTGGACATCGTGGCAGCATCACGTTGGCGCCAATTTCGAACAGTTCCGTTCTATTCTGGATTTAGCCAAAGACGCTGGTGCCGATAATGGTAAGGAATTATAATTCAGATCTGTCCTAAACTAGTAATAAAAATCGTTCGTTCACCGCGCATAAATCTATTATACAATGTCAAGGAGTCGACGGTCAAGGGTCGATACGTGTTCATTTGTTTTTGAACGTCTCAGAAACAATCGCAGGTCAACGCTTACACGAGCGCTCCCGTAATTTAATTATTTATACGGCGCAAATTGTCATGAATACGAATGTACAGATTCTGAGAAATTGGAACGTTACTATTAATGCGAGTTCATAAATACCTAGAATATATACATTTGCATAATGTATGTTAAGTACAAAGAGTAAAGGTGAAGAAAACAAATTATCGTGTGGTGATGAAATTTAGTTGCAAAATCTTTAACTAATATATTTGTAGTTTATTTTTGTTTAAAAGACGTGTTTTTTCGTTGAAGAAGTTTTCGTTAACTGTAATCACAATTATTCTCTATATAATTGCTTCAATTCATAGAATGCATAGGATGGTTTATAATTAATTATCTGAACCACACTAAATCTGTAGTATCACATTTTTAATTTACTAGAATTCTTAAGTATTTTCTATTGCGAAACTTTGAGTTAATAATATGATAAAAAATCGGTATTGACTTTATTATCATTCTAATCATAGCATATCTAGTTTCAACTAGCAACCTTAAAGTATATATATCGGAATTCTAATAATTAAATTTATTATTGCTTTACCTTTCATATAAAGATCATTACGATGTCAGAGGTTACTGGGAAATGTTGGCTGATACAAACGATGCTTACAAGAACGCCGAGGAACTATGGAATGAATTCGAACCATTGTATTCTGCATTGCACGGTTTTGTTCTTCGACGAATCAATAAATACTACTCTACCGATTTTTCCTTTATTCCTGTCTACCTAACAGGTAAATATCATCTTTAAGTTATTATATGAGTAAAATAAAAATTATCTAAACCTGAAAACATCAAAATCGAAAAAACTTATTGGAGTAACAGCAATCCAAATTACTAATACCATTAAAAAGATATAATTAATTTATAACTTATCTTAAGTGTTACATAAATGCTAAACAATATGGATGATTAAAGAAAAAAATATTCAAAAACCAAAGAAAGTTAATCTTATATTTGTCAGTACTGTAAATAACAATATAACCATTAATGTTTTAAAAGATAACAAACCTAAATAACTAATTCAAGGTTTATTAAATGACAATAACGCAACAAACGATATTTTTCAACAGGTTCAACTTTTGGGGATGATTGGAGCGCTTTGGCCGACATAGTACTACCTCACCCCCAACTCTATCACGACGTAAAAGTCGAATTTGACGCTATGGTAACACCCAATATTATACTTTCAAGTTTACAAAATAAATATTATTTTTATCTTAGGACGCACAACATCTGTACAAATTTGCAGAAAATCTAACCAAGTCAATTGGCTTGAAAACTCTAAGCAAACACTTTTGGAAATACTCGGACTTCACTCAGAATTCATGTCAAACGCAAAAACTTACATATTGCAATGAAGAAATGTCAGAGTAGGTTATAAATGAATCACAAAAGTTAATTAATTACAAATATTTTATTTCTGAAACATACGTCTTATCAATGCTAGGTATTGTTAGGTCATGATGTATTCTACTATAATTTAAGTATTAAGGCTGTGACACAAGCCTCTCTTCAGCTACACATAGCAAAATATATCACGCATCAACATAACCTACCATTAAACAGATGTAGTTATCACAAACCAATTAAAAAATATCTAATTGTAGTCACGTTTGGTTTTAAATAGTAACGATAAATATTTTGACCTCATTGACAGGGTTCTAGCTTGCAACAAATCGGACCTAAGTGCGTACCTTGAAGCACACCGTACTGCCATGCGTATCGCTGTAGACCGATTGGACTACATCCATTTGCCTCAAAGAAATCTGAGGACAAGTCCGGTGGTAGAAGCAGTTTGCGAACTGGCTTCACTTTACGGAATGAACACCTTAGCATACCACGACATTTTACCAGAAAACGTATTCATCAAGGAGGATGGAGGTGAAACCAATAGAATGAATGTGCTTATCCTCACAGCATTGAGACTCTTCCCAAAAATTGCTTACTATTACGCAGCCGATATGTGGAGGCTGCAGGAATTAGAGAATCCAAGTGAAGATATTGTCAAAAGTTGGTGGGAGATAAGGTGAGATTTAATCTTCAATGTTATCTTAATGCTTAAAGCAATAACTACAAAAAATCTTCTAGAATAGTCAAGTAATTTAGTTGAACTATATAAATTTGAAAATAAAAATGACTAAATTAATTAATTTTATTACAAGTATTCACTATAGTTAAGCGATGTTTACTTTTTTAAGGAAAAAATACCAACAAATCGAAGGCGTTGATAACGAGGAAGCTGACTTTATGGCCGACGAGATGATTCTTTATAACAAACCATACATCAGGTATAATTATAAAATCAACCAATAAATTAAATCACCGAACATTTAATTATATTTCAGCAAATTCTTGGCCATGTTCCTGCAGTTTCAGTTTCTTAACTATCATCAATTATCCTTTTTCCGAGAGACTTCCAATCAAGCTTCGACTTTCAGGAGTGATTCCAGTTTCAGGTAATTACAATATTGAGTAAAAGTAACGTATATACAAAGAAAACTAAAAATCTGCGTAAAATATAAATTTTCCCATATGATTTACCTGGAAAGTTAAATACTGCAAATTAAAACTGCCCTGTTTTTAACTGCGCTACGCGGATGAGATACAAAATAGATAAACCGGTCCGTGGCTATTGTTGACAGGGAAACGGAGTTTTAATTTGGAGTATTTAACTCTCCAGGTAAATCATGTGGGAATATTTTTTCTGCCTTTATGAAAGCAGAAATTTTTTATTTTATAATTATAAGTTTTTACAATAATTAAAACCCACACTATTTGTTTCCCTGTTTTTAATACGAATTATAATAACGCAACATCTCATTAATATTAATTATATTTACATCGATTACAAAATATTGAATTTTTATTACGCAAAATATTAATTTTAATCGTTTTCATTATCAATGTCATTTTTTATTGCAGGGAAATGTTACAAAATATAATGACCAAAGACACCTTGGAACTATTAAGTTATTACTACAGTTTTGACGATGTATCGTTTTACCCAATCAGTGAATTCTTTTCCGGTTTGACAGAGTTCTTGCAGGAGGCCCCGCTTGAGCAATCACCGCACACCATTAAAAAACCTAGGTTTAAGAAACCTGAAGAATCAGTATTGATACCCAAAACCAAACCTAAAGCTAAAGTCAAAGCAAAGGTTAACATAACCACCACCCCTACACCCATCGTCACGGATCAAGTCATGGGAGATGGTGTCGATGTTACTGAGATATCATCTACAACAATAAGTGTTGTGGATGAATCCGCTAGCTCGGCCAAAACGGCTGGAAACTACGCCGCAATAATCATAATCTTTGCAACGATGACGGCCATCGTCTGCGCTTGCGTCTGGAAACGAGCGAGAAGGAAAAGGAGACGAAATAATAGACGTCCTGACGTGTGACTTTTACATAATTTTCGCTACTTAAGCTGTTACCAAATTCATAACAAAATTGACGACGTCCAAACAAAGACTGAACTAGCTATTGGGTTGGCAATACTGTTTTTCCGTTTTTTTAATTTATTACCTTATTTTGTTTTATTACCATTTCATGGTTGTTATTTTTTGTATTCTGTTCCTATTTAAAGTAAATAAATATATCTGTATATAAATCAAATAGCTTTGTTTCAGCTTATAATGTTTTATTTAAGCATGTATTTTCTATGAAGACAACTGAAAATTGAAGCTGTTGACCTCGTCTTGTTAATTTAAAGGATTCTGCATTCTACTTGAAAGAGATTAGATTCCGAAGGTAGTTACAAGACAACACCAACATATGACATATCCACTCCTTAACCAGCACTTCAACGACTTTTATTGTACCTTGGTTTGTGTCTGCGTCGACCAATTTCTCAAGAAAATTTTGCAATTATCGGAAGAAGATGAATTGAATTAAAAATTTCGCATCATTTTAAGTAAATTATTTTAGTGTTTCGAATATATCCTGACATTTTAATTCCATTGAAAACCTTGTTTTTCTTCGTTAAAGCGATTTAGTAGTTAAAATCGGCTGCACAGATAATCTCTCCAATGTATGTTCAATTGTGTTGAAATATACAAATCGACTGCGAATGTGAAACATGTTGAAGTTACATTTGACCTAATTTCTAAATCATGGTCCATTTCACTTTTAAATATTTTCTGCAAAATATCCATTGCATTACCAAGTAGTGCTACAGTAGTAATAGCATTTCTTCTACATCTTATTCATTTACAGATCCAGTAGTATCAAATTCTAAATTTTAACCCAGAATGTTTGACCGTTAAAATGAGGTGGTTGCAAAATGGGCAGTTATTGAGTTTAATTTAATTCTCCCAACCTTCTTTTGAATATCTATTTTTTTGTTCAATGGTCTCATATACAGGGTCCAGCAGAGAAGTATGATGTTTTTAGGCCGCGTTTAACTCAGCGCAGAGGAAGCCTAACGTTTTCGGTATGGTTGATATGTAACCACACAACCTTGCCATTTTTTTTGGTTTAGTCGTTATGGAACCGTCGCCTCGAGAGCAACGCGTAATTTTTTTAAGACCCTTACATCAAAGTGACCACACAACGCATATTTCGAACACAATTCAGTCTTGGAAGGCACGGTCATATTCCTACGCAAAACAGCATACTGAAGTAGATGCAGAACCTCCGTAATAGAGGATCGTTAAATCCTAGAGTACCTCGAGGTGCAGAAAGAGGTGTCGGAACTCCTGAAAATGTGGCTCGAGTTAGGGCATTTATGGAAGCACGTCCCTCTACAGCATGATTTTATCTTTTCACGGTTGACAAGGCGTAATGTTGATATTTGAAAAGTCCTTTTTCAGCAAGATGGGACAAAGGGAGTCTATGGCATTTTTGAGAGAACAATTTCCAGGACGAGTCATTTCGCTACGAGGGGACACCGAGGAGCCCCCACCATTGCCTGACCTTACGCCCTGAGATTTTTTCTGTGGGGTATCTCAAGGCACGCGTTTTGTTACGAAAACCATGGACCTTTGATCATCTGTCCAATACTATTACCCGAGAAATTCAAGCAATTCCGGCCAATATGTTAGAAGGATTCATGAACAACTTCAAAACTCGACTTGAAGAGTGTGTGGAAAAGAACGGAGATCACTTAGATGACATGTTTTTAACTTTTTCTTTGATATGAATACGAAATGGCCAATCCGTTTTAATGAAATAAAATTTTGATTCAATTAAAAATTCTCGGAGTTTTTTTCAAAAACGTCATATTGCTCTGCCGGACCCTGTATTTCCTGCATCATTCACTCGGAGCTTTCCTCGAAATTGTTATTAGAATTTTTCTGAATTTGATTATGATAAAATTCTAAAACTAATAGTTCAAATTATTTTATCTGGATCATCGTGAATATTTGTACTATTTTATTCAAATGTTTTTTTAAGAGCATTGAATGAGACTTGATCGTCCGTTTTAGGGAAGGTCTACTATAAATTTATTATCAATATTCTCAGACTCTTTATCCTCTCATGAAACAACTTCTTGTGATTTGTTATCTTCAAGTTTAGGTGTAATTTTCTAAATCCGCGACTTGGCGTCCAGTAACACATTTGTAAACTTTCTAAAATTTTTACTTTTCGCTGTTCGTATAAATCGGCAGCAATACTATTTTTAAACAGTTTAGTTTAAGTGGGATATTAGAAGGCTATTGATTATTTTTTAAATTACCAGACACTACCTTTTGCAATAATATAACTATTAGATTATTTAAATCCAGAAATAATTAGTTTTATAATGTTTACTACAGCTATGGCATAAAGATTTTAAATTATATTCTGGAGGGGGAAGTCCCTAGTTTGTTTCCCCCTCTAGTCAGTTGGCATCATGCTCTGGTTTAGAGAGCAGCGGGCGTCCGCAGTCGAGAGCTTCTTTTCCAGAAATGGACATCAACGGACCACCAGAACTCCGGAAAATGTCGAAAGAGTGAGGCAGTCAATTCTGCCTTCTCCCCGGCGTTCGGCTCTCAAATATGCAGCTGCTCTGGGAATTTCTGGCACCACTGTTCGACGAATTCTCCATGAAGACCTTCAACTTCATCCCTATAAATTGGTTGTTATGCAAGAATTAACTCACTTTCACATTTCCGGCTCCGTCAACAAGCAAAACATGCGTTACTGCAGTGGTGAGAATCCGCGCGAACTTCACCAGAAGCCACTTCATTGTGAACGAGTTACTGTCTGGTGTGCGATATCGGTAATGGGAATAATTGGTCCTTATTTTTTTGAAAAAAACGAACGCACAGTTACCGTGAATGCAGCTCGTTACAGGAACATGACCGAGGAATGTTTTCTTTCAAGCCTCGAAGAAATGAACGTTAGAGACGTGAGGTTTCAACAAGATGGAGCCACAGCACACACATGAGGCGATCTCCCATGGCTGGCACACTCTCCAGATTTGGCTCACCACAGCTCACCTCAAGAATAACATTCGCGACGCCATTGCCAACATACCGATTGATATGCTGCGAAAAGTGTAGATGAACTTCAAACATCGACTTAATCAGTGCATGCACAATGGGGGTCGCCATTTAACCGATGTAATTTTCAAAACTGTAAGAAAAAAACTTGGGATATTGTATTCTCAAATAAAAAAGAATTAAAACCATAACTGAAGAACTTTTGTTTTTATTGACATTTCAAATAAGTAAGTTTCTCTGGCGTACCCTATATAAAATGTAAAAACTACCACTAACAATTAAAACAACTATTCCTCGTACTAAGGCACCGCCATGCATTGAATTACATAACTGTTAGCGCCTCAAAAATCGAACATCGGAAATGTTTCAATTCTATTTGGAACTTATTCTCGTGGCGGCCTTCCACCAGGGAGGCTTATGACATAGCTGCACTGAGGAGCTGTGATACAGCGAAACACATGTCTGGGGATAGCCATTGCATAACACGGTTCGTGACGCGGTTGAAAAATTACACCACAAAAACTGTTATGTTTCCTATACCTAAATCCAACTGATTTTAAGATATTTGAGTGTTTAGAAAATTGTTATTATTACTCATCAAATAGATAATATTTATCAATTTAACCCTTCAACTATTTTTTTTTATTCTAATCAAAATAATAATAATTATAAGCATAAAATCGTACTTATTAAATTTAAATGTAAAAAAAAACGAATGTTTTAGCAAATGTTCAAAATGATGTCCATCATTTTCAATGCATAGGTGAACTCTTTCTTCAAATGAATTCACTTCAAGTTAATCAAAATACCTTACGTTATAGTACGAAATCCTGCTCTTATTTTTTCTTTCTTATTATCGGATGTAGATGGCGGTATATCATAAACAGTATTTTTTATATATATATATCTTCCAATTTTGTGTACCTGTGCGTCCTATCCACGACATTGGGATATTGTCTGTCTAATTTATTTCTCACGATTACTTGGAAGTATTCTTTCTCGAATATTGAGTGGTATTTTTTCCAAAGGCACGCGTTAATTGTCTCTTATAAATTCAAGAAACATGGCGTCGTTTAAGTGGCCGTCGAAAAAGTACGGACTTAACACAGGCGTTCCAATTATTCCACCCCATCTGTACTGGTGATCGAGGGTTCTAAAAAAACTGGGATTATCGTCACTGTACAAATGCTAATTATGTCTATTAAGGAATCCGTTGTTATGGAAAGATGACTCATCTGAAAAAACTACATATTTGAAGAAATGTTCATCTTCAACTTTTCTAGAAGCCATACACAAAATTCGAGGTGTAGGAAGTAATATCTGCTTCGCTCACTTTTCCCCAAGAGACCTTGTCCATCATGATGTACTGACTTCCCTTGGGGTCTGGTTTTTCGTTTACGTTGTTCTGCACCGATATTCTTTTAAGAAGGTGGTTTCGTCTATTGGTGGTTCTTGTTCATCGAATTATTTATCGAAATCGTTTAAAAATTAAGATAATAATGAAATAAACTTAATCTCTGATTGCCTTTAGCTGTAGACTGTTGGAAATGTTAAAACGAATTAAGTAATCTCACAAATAAAATCTATAAAGGTTTAAAAGGAATTTGCTCCACCTTTTGATCTGCGAAAATAAAGTAAGTTTCGTCACTGAAATTTAAAACTTTTTGATATGACATTGCATTGGATGGATTTTTAAACGTCTTCTGAAAATTTCGTTAATGCTGTTATTTGTGGATGGCTCATTGATCATCTGCCGGAAATTTTGGTCTATGTGATGTTTGTTTGGAATAGCTCCTTGGCCGCCTACCGGGAGCTTAATCACATTAAATTTAAATAAAATCTATTAGATTTATTTCAGCCTGGAACGTTTTATTATTGTTCTGGTACATGTTTCCTTTTTACAACCATTGGATGCGATATCTAAATAACGACTCACTAACGGGGTCCCTCAGATTGCTTATCCCCAGCTACTAATAGTAATAGTAAGGGTGACAGTCCAGTAGTTCTTGCTAATTTTTAAAAAACAACGGTTTTTTTTTACTTATTAAAAATACATTGGGCTACTTAAGCAACAGAGTAAGAGGACTGTTATAATGTAACCTCAGTTAAATCAGATGCATCGTACCTTTAAGGTTATTCCAAACGCAATGATGAAAAAATCATTAATTTCTGTAGTATAAATTACGACTACAGGAAATAATATCAACAGTGTTTACATAAATACGCCTTAAAGGTGAAAATTCAAATACTAGTAATGTAAATTTACTTGTAACTTTATACTTATCTCTAGATATATAAATGTAATAATACGGTTTTAATTAGATAGCTACAGTAGGTATTTGCCAGTAACTTCAATATATAATTTCCTTTTCATTTATAGTATAAATTAATATTAATAAATATGTTATTTTATTTTACTAATTATGATTATTCGATAATATGATAACAAATTTATTTGATATAAATTCCGATCAAGCCTATGATAAGAAATGGAAACCTCTGAGTTTGTACATAATATCTAATATTGCTCCTTTGCCAATAACGGATAAGGACCGGTTTCGATCTATTTTGAATATCATCAGTGAAGCACAGTTTACAATAGGGGCACGTAGGTATAGTATGTTTTTAATACATAATGCATCCGCAAAAGTATCCCTTCAATGGTCTATCTATCTCAAATGTTAAATCTAATTTTTTTTTTGATTTAACATTTTTGTAACTGTAAATAAAATATTTACTATTTTGAAAAATAATTTAATAGAATGAAACCCAATTTAAAACACATATTTTGTACTTTTTGTTTTCTAAGAGTAAAATGTATATTCGTAACGACAGACACTTAATGGTTGGGAGAGTGTCTACACTAATACTATCTTGTTTTGTTATTTAAAAAGTTTTCAAAGTCAGTGCTAAGGGCAGTGTTTTCATAACCCTCTTCTTCAGTTTGGTCAATATCTTTATTTATCCTCTGTGTTAACATTGATGTTGATGGCTCCATAGGATCGAGGGTTTCATCAGTGCTTTCATCTTCATCAGATCGATCTAGAACGAATAATATTAAATTTAAATTATATGATCTTCCAATTAATCAAATATGAAGTTTATTGTTTATAAAAGTTATGTTTAACTACCAAACACTATAAATTACCAGAAATTACAACATAGTGATCAAATTAAATAATTACATTTAAAAAGTTATCTTACAAGAAATATCCAAGAACAAACAGCTTATAGTTAAAACAACTACACCTCGTACTAAAGCAATGCCAGGCATTGTATTACACAACTAATAGCTCCTGTCGCATGATTTAAATCAAATTAAGTTCAAAGTAACGTATTTTGTGATGTTATTTATTTTAAAACACGGCACAAAATTATTACGTGAAAGCAATCTTCAGGAGCTATGCCCTTATTACGTGGGCCCTTCCAAGTGAAAAGATTGCACGAGAATGAATCGATTTAAATAAAATCGAAACATAGGGGCAGAAAAACCAATGGTCGATAGCCCAAACGGACGGACAACCCACATTTTAAATTAAAACATATTTGTTCTAAATGTATTTTTGTTTGTACAAATAAGGATGTTGGTTTCTCGAAACATACCCGATGATATTCTGTTACATAATTTATATGAATTCATATTAATTTTTAGTATTAATTAATTAATATAAAGCCTTTTTTGCTATATTTAAGTTAAATTATCTGTTTTTTTTTAAGTTTACTTACCTAAATAAGAGGATGATGATTTTGGGATGCAATAACTGTGTATTAGATATGCACCACCTAATAAGATGGCAATTGATCCCACAACGACCACAGCGCGGAAGAAGTTTACCTAAAAAAGTAAAAGTTGATAATATTGATTGGCGTCAAATAATAGTACGTGATAAAAAAAATTCATAGGCACTTAGCAATTGAAGTGATTGCACTATTTGATTTAAAAGCATATTTAAATATAAACTTCATAAAAGATTAGACATGCATCATACATCAATACCTAATACAATAATTCAACACTTTGTTGAAATTCGATGTTATATATATTTCGTTAATAAGGAGTGTTGTATTTTCAAATATTAATATTAAACTTCTCTACAATTCACCGCAGGCACGTACTAAAGCATCCTGATTAAACCGATGGAAATTAGTATAAATCTTATAAAACCTTTTTTTAAATAAGACCAAAGAAAATTTGTAAAGAAATTAGGTCTGGAGATTTAAGCTCTATAGATCTTCCGATGAAGAATAAAAGCTAATTTTAAAGTTACAGTTTAAAATCTTTAACAGTAATAGATAAAGAATTAATAAATACCTGGTTTGTTTTACTGTTTTATATTTACTCGACTAGTTTCGCTTGTTACGGCATTATCAAATATTGCGAAAGAACAAATCTCTTCATTACATTAACGAGGGGGTTTCCCAGATTTATGGCTCTATTTATATCCTCTCTCAGATTAAAAATAAATCCCTTATTACCTGAGTATAAAATCTTAAAATTATTTACATCTATAAAATGTATTTATTTATAAAGTGTTTTGCAATACCAGTAAATTGTTTATTGCTTAAAATTGACTTTTGGTGTTCTAAAAGCCTAGTTTGAAATGTACTTCCTATCTGGCTAGAAACTCCTCAAAATGGCCTCAGCGGCATAATATAAAGTTGTGTTAGTCGTTGACAAATCATTAAAAATGGCAGGCCGCAAAATTTATGATCGAGAGTGAGCCGTATCAAGTTTCCGTTTTCTGAAAAAATAATGGAAATAAGAGAAATAGAAATATGACAGGAAGAACAATTGAAAAAGTAGTGCCTATAAAAACACTTGACAAAAAAGTGAAAACACTGGAACGGGTTGAAGAAAAAAAAGAAAAAACGACAAGAAAGAAAGAAAAAAACAAAGAAAGAAAGAACAGGAGAGAAAATAAAACACTACAAAATAGCAAATGACAATTAAAGTTCATACAAATAAATGCTGACAGAGATAAACTGATAATGGAGATGATAGAACGAAGAATGACAGAAACAAGTTCGAACATCTGTATAGCATCAGAACCAAATAATAACAAAATCAATTACGAAGCGGCAATAAAAATAAATAACAAAAAATAAAAATGCGCAATATGGGAGACAGAGAGACTTATGCTACTGGTCCCCTCAATAGGGATATAGAAGAATTCAAAGAATAAAGTTGGCAAGAAGCATCAGAAACACCAAAATAATAATAATAGCACCAGATCTAATCACCAAAAACAAAAACAGGGGAGGAAAAGAAGATAATAAATAGGGAAGATATATGCGGAATGGTCGGAGGAAAACAACATGATTGTATTAAACTGCGGAGAGCAGAAGAACATATTGGTGGAACAACGAGATAAAAGAAGCAAAACAAGTTGCATAGAACAACAACAAGGGAGCTAATAAGAAAAATATAAATAAAGAAACAAAAGAGAAGAGAAAGCAAAACTAATAGAGGAATACAAGAAGGAGAAGAAGAACTAGCTAAAATTTAAAAAAAAGCGATAGAAGAAAATGGGGAGAACTATATGATGACATAAAAAACGAAACATGGTATAAGAGGGTAATCGGGAAACTAAAACTAAACCCAAAAATAGAAAAGTCAGACGACAAGAAACAGAAGGAAAGAGTGGAAAGATTATTAATAACAGTAGAAAAAGAACACAATGAGAAAAATAAAAAAGCTCTCAAGAAAGATAGCAGATTTAATAATGGACGAACTAAAGAAAGAAACCAAAAAGTTTAAAGGACCAGATCACATAACAGTAAAAATCATAAAAATGGTCAGTACCCGATAAAATACTGAGTACCTTAAACAAATATTTTAGAAAACGAAACTTCCCGGAGGCATAGAAGGAATGGAGGTTAAAACTACTGGAGAAACCTAAAAAAAGGTGGACAAAGAAACGAAGTTCAGAACCATATGCCTAATAAATCCAAGGGGAAAACTGTATGGAGAACTGATAGTCGCAAGACAGAAGAAGAAAACTAATTAAAAAATAAGTAAGAACCAATAAGGCTTCGTTAAAAACCGATCAACAATCGAGGCGGTGAAAAAAGTAATGAAAATAACGAAAGAGGGAAAAAGATACCTACATAGAAATAGATGATACACGATAATGGTGGCATTAGACATAAGAAAACACGTTTAATACAGTAAAGCAATAGAAAAGATGGCGGTTAAAGAAGAACTAGAAGAAATAATAAAAAACTACTTAAAACCAAGGAAATTAAAAATCGGAGACAGCAGATAATATTAGCAGGGGGTCCCGCAAGGATTAATCATGGGGCTATCACTGTGAAATATCTTCTTTAACGATGTCCTGCAAAGCCAAACATCGCTAGACTAGATATAGTTGCGATGGATACAACAGAAAAAGGTCTAAGAGAAAAAATGAAAAATAGTATAAAAATTATACAAACAAAAACAGAACAAAAAGGGCTAAACATAGAAAAAGAAAATACAGAAGCGATAATTTCATACGGGGCGAGAAAAATAAAACAGAAATCGAAACAAAAAGCGAAATTAAACACCTGGGAATATGGCTAGACAGGAATAGGACAATGAAGACACACATAATAAAAACAAAGGAGAGAGCATAGGTAACTAGAGAGAACCACAAGAAAAAAAATCAAGGGTGCTGAGAACAGTGACACAATCGATAGTAATTTATGGAAACGCATGAAGAAGGGCCCTGAAATGGGAGAAATATAGAAAAACCATCATAACACTGCAAAAGAGAGTAGCAATTAAGATAGCAAGAGCATACAGAACAGAACCAACAGAAGCGCTGCTCGCAATAACAAGAATAACACCAGTGATGCTGCTGGTGAAACAAAGGGAAAAAGTAAAAGAATTAAGAGATTTGGTCTTCCCCAAAATTTAGGCACTTATTGTCTGAATAAAAACCTGCCGGTTTCTTTAATAATCACTCTTGATAATGCTGTAACAAGCGAGACTAGTCGAGTAAATATAAATAATCAGTAAAACAAACTAAGTATGTATCTATTCTTTACCTATTAATTCATAATGTTTCACCAGGAGATAAGTGAGAAAATTATTCAGGAAATATCTTTAGCAATCTTTGAGATACAATTCACGCGTACAGATTTCACTTTCTACAGGGAAATTAAATTGAAATTATCTTAAAAAAATAAAATATTTTCATAATAATAAAAAAACATTTCTTTAAAAGCATACATTAAAAGAATATAGACCAAATTAGAGCCTAGGGTACTATGTCGATAACGCAGAACTAGAAAAGTAACTCGACAGTCTATCGAATATTTATGAAGTGATGCCAAAGAAGAGCCATTTTGAGAGACAAAAATCCTATTAGAATTTTCGATAAATAAAAAAATTCTATTATTATCGGGGTTGGCTTTTACTGATTAGGTTGTTAATTTATTCTAATTTAAAATTTACACATTTAAAATTGTAATTGACACTTACTGTTGGGTCCTCCTCATAGATGAGTTGCCAATCCTTCCTGACTACAAGCGTGACAGGGCGAATGTTAATGCTGTCGTCCCTTACTCCTCTTGACACACAGTTATAAACGCCCTCCTCTTCTTCTGTCACCGCCTTTAAATAAAATGATTCATTGATTGCAGAATAAAAAGTTATAGATATAAAAAAAAATCTTAACAGGTCTTTATAAATTAAATCTTGTGACGTAATTAGTCATTAGCAAGCATAAAATTTGTTTTTATGTTTGATAATGACTAGCCGTTACTCGAAACTATAGTCACGTGTAACTTAAAATAGTGGTAAAACAAATTAATCGTGTTTCCTTTTTCATTATATTCAAGGTGCACCACAAGTAATCGCCTCCACAATTAAAGTATTTTTTGATAATTGCTTTAGAGTAAATGGAATTCTTCAAAAACAATATACCTCTATTAAATTTTTAAATGTTATTGTCGCTTATTTATTTCACAAAATAAAATACAATATTACTTCTTATCCAGAATCTTGACGTTTACAAAATGTCTTTATGTTTAATAGAGTGATTTAATATTCAGATGAACACTTCGTATTTAGAGTGTATTTTTTTAATATTAGAGATTATACAAATATTACATTTGCTAATAAACTTACCCTGATGATTAGTTTTCCAGACAAAACTTCGTACTCGTATTTTTGGCGGTCGTAATAATTCCCAGGCCCGATAATCGCGTACTCGGGGCTGCTGATTTGCCAGAAGAAAAAGTTGTGGTGTTTGTCGTTGCTGGTGCACTGAATTTCCGCGGTTTTTCCATAATCCACCAAAATCTTCGTACCTCCGGGCACTGGTAACTCCGACGATCGTCTGAAAACGATCGCGATCATTAGTGTCGCGATTAAATTAATCATTTTCAAGAGATTCCCTTAGGACGGTCAGAGGACGTTTGCCGATTTATTTATACGCACGCGAATACTACGAATGGCAAGGTGGGTAAATATAAACACAATCTAATCTGATGTTGTTTCGCGATTGGAATAATTTAAAAAGAAAATCCGTTAATCCAAATTTCATAATTGATAAATTGTTTATCTTATCTACTTATCACATCACTGATTCATATATTGGTATATATCTTTTATCTTCTTTTTAGCTATAGACTTAATTTTCTAAGGATAGTTCCGAATTTTCGTTATATAGAGTATCTAGAAGTTCGTTCTTGAGTTAACTATTAACAAAGAAACTCTAACAATGCAATAGTGCTATAGGGAACGATACTACCAAAGACAAAAGAGTAGTCATAAAAAATTGAGTGGCTAAAGATAATCATTCGATACAACGGATTGTACTTCAACAAATAGAAATATTAAAATCCAAACTGAAAATTATTTTATATTTAGAGATATTTTTGCACTCAAAAAGATGGGCCATCCATGAAACTCCCAACGTCGACAATAACATTAGAAACTATGAATTGAATGAACTAAACAACATATATGAGAAGCCTAAATGAGTGACTTCTAAATAAATACAGTTTGTAAATTATTAAAAATGAAGAAACGTGATCTGAAATCTTACAGATGAAATCCAGAACAAGAAGAAATCAATCATATGCAATACGACATTATTACAGTGTTCAAACAATAGTAACTTGACCAATTTAGCAAACAAGATAAGTCAGTAATAAAATTGAAACCGAAGGAAAACTGTAGGGATTGATATGGCGTTCATTTGGTGAAATTAGAGCACATGAAAACAATTAAAGACGAAAAAGCAACTGGATTGTTTTAATACCAGTCAAATGGGAGTTAAAATTCTGCATAGAAGGCTTACAATTCAAACATTCTTAAGGGTGTAGAAATTAACATTGCGAATAAAAAAGATATTCATATATTTAATAACCAGCATAAATTATTGGAGACCGACAACTTTGTAGCTTTGTCTACATTTACTATACCACAATAACCTACACAAATATCCGGTAGGTACTTTGTTCACTGCACTCTTGATGAAACGAAATTAGAGTTACAATTTGTAATTCCTTTGAAAATAATTGTCGCTGATTGAAACAAAACTCAGGAAAATTAATACAATTTTATGAAAAACAGCAAGTGTTCCAATTTAAAAATTCCCAATATTATACAAATATAATTTCTTCCATACAACAAACATAACAAGTGTCATTTTGTTTATTGTATGATACCTATACAATTAGACGTACTTTCGCACAAAAATCAAACAGAATTACTCTTGTTTTATAAATTAAGAATTTTTTAAATATTTTGCCTTGAAACATTATTTTGCATCTTTCATTTAAATATTCAATTGATTTGTAAATTAATGTATCCTTAGTTAAGTGTGTAAACCGAATCATTAAAAAGTAAACTATTTGACTATGTGACAATAACATATTCATTGCTTTTATTTTAAAATTAGACATGTATTTTAAAATTGAAAAAAATGTTTTTTAACTTTAAAGCATAGGCAACTTTATATACGGAGTATGAATGACAGTAGTAATATGTATATTTTCTATGGACAGTAGGTATTTACATTTGATAATGTAAACACACATTAATTACATGAAAATTCTTAGTTAAACGAAGTTCTCTAGAATTTCTTCATTTTGAAGTACTGCATACGTATTACCTCGTCTTAAAACCCAGTGTGAACCCAGAAAAATGGGTGTGGATATTAATGTGGAATATTGGTAAATACACTTATTAATTAAAACATTTTATTATTATTGATGAGTTTTAGTGGCACCTGTGGATATGCCAGTAAATACCAAGAGTTAGAGGCTGCGATTTTAGAGAAATTTCCAGATGTCAACATCGAGGGTAATGAAGGACGCAGAGGTATTGTATTATTATATATTTTATCTGTATTATTATCCTGCTTACTTTGAAAGTATAATTATATTCTGAATTCGATGCCACTCAAATAAAGTAATTACATTAGTTGTTTATATGTTTGGTTGAGTGATATTTAATCAAACACATTTAAATATCACTTAACCAATCATATAAACTGATTGAAATAAAACAAGACAGTTCGGAGGGTTTCACATTTATTGTTGAACACTGCAACATGTTTCGCCACAAAGTAGCTTCATCAGGCAGATGAATAATGTGTGGCGAAACATGTTGCAGTGTGTTGTTTTATTTCAATTTGTTATGGAGTTTCATCATGTATCTGCCTCGTCAATTCAATCATATAAAAAATTAATGCAACTACATTATTTGAGTAGCTGCAATTAGCAGAATGTATTGTTCAATTTGTTTCAATTGTCATATTAGTAGATAATAAAATGAACATAATATATTTGTATGTAAAAATCTAATACAGTTTTGTGTGTTGACCTAAATATTTTTATTTCATTTCGTATTTTAACCTCATGTTTATATAACTAAATATAGTAGATAAATTATCACTTTATCACAGAAATATAAGTTTTATTATAAGCTTGTAAATATTTTATTAATTGCTAGTTTTTTCTGATACATTGATAGTTATAATACAATTTTCCATTTTGTATAAATGCACTCTCTCCAAACCGAACCTATTGTCATTTTCATAGGAATATTCCGCTATTGAGGAAATTGTGGTAATTGTATTATTGACAGAGTCGGCTATATACCGATCCACTATTTAATTGGTTTTCCAACTACCATGTTTCTTGAGCACAAACTTGTTTGCACCATTATTGGCAAGCATAGTGGTAGAAGTATGTCTAAATGAATGGCTAGTATATAAGCGACTATCAGTAAGCTTTAAGAAATAAGCAATACATCTGGGAACATCTTCCAATTTATGAATCCCAACATGCTGCTTTGTGCACTTTTTTTTTGTTAATTAATGAAAAATCTCTGGTGAGGTACATTATTTGGTCTCAATACTGAATATTTTAGGAAAATATCGATTGCCAGCCAGTCAGACATATTCAGAATAGTGAAAATGCTCTATGAGTCTTCGGGTCTCGAAGTGTCCCAATAATAATATCTTTACGAACTTCAAAATCAGAAACCAACAATCCATACAATTAATTCGCTCGGCACCCACCAGCAACAGCAACTACCACGACAACCTACCAAGCACAATTGATAGTGAATATATAAAATTTCGAAATACTGTAATTATATATACCTTTTGGAACAAGTACTGATCATCTGGTGCTTTCTTTAAAAAATTTACAAGTTCCTCATGTTCAAAAACCTTTGCTCATTTCGCTTTATGATCTACATTATAATTTTTCGAAAACATTGTAACTTTAGGAAATTTACTTATATCTATTCCTTTATGAATTCGCATATTATAACATAGAGTAGAAACTCCGAAGGAAAAAATGCTAGATTCTTCTACATGGCCTAGTGGTTTTGTGATAAGACTCAAGCGAAATAACACAGAGTCATCGTATAAATGTGTTAACAAACAAATTCACAGAGTTTTTGTTACTGCTTAATTCTCAGAGTATAAAAAACAAATTTGCTTTTTTAGAATCTGAACTCGCTACTATGAACTACAACTTTATTTGAATTAATGAAACTTTGTGTAATAATATTGAAATTACACAATATAACTTTATATCACTAGTGATCTTGGATTTAAGTCCATTTTGTATTGAAAAGGATTTTGAGATATGCGGTGTAAAGTATATACATAGGAAAACTCACTTTTACATATTAAACGTGTATAGATCACCTAATGGGAACTTCCATAATTTTAGTGTAACAGATATATACAATAATATTAACTCTAAAATTTTTCTAGTTAAATTTTTCACAATCAAATGCGTTATGAATTTTTAAATTTATTAAACTCACACCTATTAGTATCAGCTTTAAAGTCAACCGATATAACTCGACATAACTTTAATGGCCAGAGTTCCCAAATTGACAATATATTTACAAATAATGTAAACTCAGTTAGCACCCAAATTAAACAAGTACATTTTTCTGATCACAGTCTGATAGCATGTAACCTTAACCATTTGAATACTTTAGAAAACAAATATATAATTAAGAAAGTTTTTAGTGTGGAAAATAAAAATACCTTGTCAAATTACCTTCAAAAAGAGTCCTGGGACTCGCTATACTCATTAGATGACTTTTAATTTAATTCGTTTCATAATATTTTATTTCATTATTACAATTTAAGTTTTCCATTAAAAAAATATAAAGTTAATTCGGAGAAACCTTGGGTAACAAAGGAAATTAAAACTTCAAGTCAAAATTTAAAAGACCTATTTGAACTTAAAAACAAGTATCTAGAGCTACTGCCTGCATATAAAGTATCCAAAGCACGACATAACTATCTCTGCGAGCAATGTAAGAAGAATTACTATACATCAAAAATCAATGGCTCAGAAAACCCACAGAAAATATCGTGGCAGGTAATTAAATTGCTATCCGAAATAAAGGCTGGAAATCGTAACATTATAATAAGAATAAGCGAGTCATTATCAGTAACAGCATTTTTCATTTAGACTATAGTATAGATGAAGTAATAAGTCTAATGAATAAATTAAAAAATAAACCTTGCATTGGTCCAGATGGCATTTATTGCAGCATATTTCGGAAATTCAGATATGAGCTGACTTCTCCCCTAACTTACTTGATTAACCTATCTTTTGAAACCGGAATATACCCGACCAAACTCAAGGAATCACTGATTAAACCTATTTTTCTAAAAAAAGGAGATCCTAATGATTTGGATAACTATAGAGCTGTAACACTTTGTGATTCAATATCTAAATTTTTTTAATATGCTATGTTACAGAGACTGTTCTCTTTTCTTGATAGGCATTCTGTAATAAATAAAAACGCAGTTTAGATTTGTACCTGGAAAATCTACATTAAGCGACCTTTTATTTTTCTACAATGAAATTTTATGGGCTCTTGAAAATAAGGAACTGCCGTTAGGTGTTTTTTGTGACTTAAGCAGAGCTTTCGGCTGTGACATCACAATCGTCTGCTTTGGAAGTTAGAGTCCTATGGGGTGCGAGGAAGAGCTGGCTGGTTCGCTTCTTACCTCTCTGGCAGATTCTCATTTGTAGAGATTGCGGACCCAAGTATTTCAGGGATCAATCCTGGGACCAAAATTGTTCATTTAGTACATCAATGACATTGCTGATTTTCTTTCAAACTGCCACTTAGCCATGTATACTGGTGACACATGAGTGCTAATTAAACACCAATCCATCAATGATATTGAGATTTCAGGTAACACAGTGCTTTCTAAATTAAATCATTGGTTTCAGTCTAATGGACTTTTGTTGAATCCGAAGAAAACTAAGATTGTCTTATTTCATACACCTCAGAGAATGGTAAATGAAACCTTACATATACACTATTGTACCAACCGATCACGTAAAGTTCCTTGGAGTTATCCTTTCAAGTAATTTAAAATAGGACGAATGAAAGTTTGATACAAAATCTCAACAAGACCGTGCATAAGCTAAGAGTATTAAACCCTGTCTGAATAGAACAGTTTTATGATAGGGTGGGCTAATTAGTACTCTGGACTACTCAAGTTTAGGCAATGTGTGCCAGTTAGGAATTTGATCTTATTATTTAAGTAGACTGGTTGTTTTGTTTCTATTATTTTATGGCGAAGAGTAATCTCCATCTGTTTCGCATAGTTAACCATTTAACTTGACTAATTTGTGAGAAATATGATCGTACTTTCTTATTCCAAAGATTAGGTGCAAACAATTATTGTGGACACTCTAAATTCTGCTAGCTACAACTTGAGTAATTGATGGACCATATCTCTCACAAAAGTATAAAATATTAGATAAAATCAGTGCATTACATAGCATAGGCTTAATGTAGATAGGTACCTCCTATACGGATAAATTAATTTAAGGTTTGCAAAACTTTTTCTAATACATCTATTAACATGAGATGAATATTTAAACATGTTATTAAGCACTAGCCCTAGACTTTTAGCTTGTTTCAATATTGGCGTCGAGTTTATTGAAATGCTGGTTTGATTTGTTAGATACTTTATCCTATTATTATTACTAAATAAGACAACTGCGGACTTACTAGGATCTATTAAATAGTGCTTAATAGACAAATTATCTTTATTAATAGTCTTAATTGCAGATGCATGATCTTCTAATGAGAATGAGTGCAATACCTGTGAGTCATCAGCAAACATTTTTAAAGTACATATTTTTACGTGCTAGAACACCTTTAGTAACATATTTTGCAGCTGATATTGGTGTTACCGACTTTGACACTTTGGGTTCTATTCAATAAGTAGCTTTGGAAAAAAGCGATAGCAGAAGGAGCCAGACATATACTTTCCAGAATAGATATTAGAATTGAATGATCTTATCAAAAGCTTTTCTATAATCTAGTAGGGTTAGTACAGTGATTTTGTTAGCATCGACAGCAAACAAGATTTCATTCGTAACAAATAATAATGCCATGGTACAACTTCTATTGGACCTGAAACCAGATTGAATATCAGGTATAATATTTCTTTCATTAATATACTGTTTTAACTGCCTATCAGCTATATTTTCCAGAATTTTGACAGTACGGGTAGGCTGCTGATCTGCCTCAAATCATTATGTACGTTTGGGTGCGATACTTTTGGACGAGAAATAACTATTGCCTTTTTCCAACTAACTGGGAATATATTAGTACATAAAAAAAGTTTACTATATGAGAAATATACGGTAGTAACAAAGGGCACACAATTTAATAATATTGATATTTAAATTATCATGGCCAGAAGATTTAGTTTTTAAGCTCAAAATTAATCACTTTTTCATAATTATTTTTGTCAGTCTTTATCTAATTAAAAAAAATCATTTATCTCATCTGCATGCTGTACATGTTTAGGTATTTCATTTTGTCCCCTATTATTAATGTCCAGTATTTTAAGCTCATTCCAGATATCTTTAGAACGAAGAGTATACTGAAAGTAAGCCTGTTTTTATGCTTAATCACCATAGTAACTTATAATAATAATAATAATAATAATAATATTCATTATTGCCCAACAGTATATAACAATTACAGGAAAATATAAGTATAACACGCCAGTGGTGGCGCATCGGTTACGGCCCCGAACTGACGTACAGCAACGTTGATTCGGGTCAGTAGTCGGATGGGTGACCGGTACCATTCACCATTGGGATACAATTAATGGTGCTTTAGAGTGACGGGGGCGATCCTTTAAAGTAACAAGCTCATTTACACACACACAAATGACACATGGCGGAAGGACCACGTGGTCGATAGCCTAACACTACTACTACTACTACTATAAGTATAATACAATTTAATATTAAGTATGCTAAATTACTAATAAAACAAAAAAGTTTCATAAAAATAATAAAATAAAAATAGTATAGTATAATTGAATCAAATTACTAATTGTCATAAGAAAGAAAAATAAAAACTTAAATAAAACTTCAAAATTGTGAAATACAAACGTGTATCTATATATTACGAAATAATCTTAATGTTACTTTAGCTTAAGTGAATGAAAAATATCTTCGCATTTTTACTCATTCTGAAAATGGGGGAGTTTATAAGTGAATTAGACTTAGCAGTTGGTAAATAGAATTTGTGTAGCGAGATCTTAGTCTGGGGACAGCAATTTGCACCTTGCTAAGAAGATATGGACAGTCAACCACATTGTGTATAAGTTTATACATTATTGCAGCACCACTATAATCTCGACGGCTGGAAAGTGCATCAAAATCATGGTGCGTCAATAAAAAGTTATAGTCAATATTTCTTTGCGGGTATATTTCTTCCATTTTAAATGATAAATATTTTAAAAACCGCCTCTGAATCAGTTCAACTGTTAATATTAGGTATAAATACTGTGGCGACCAAATAACAGACGCATATTCAAGTTTGCTTCGAACAAATGCAGAGTAGAGAGATTTCTTAACAGAAGGACCAGTAAAATGTTTGCAAATACGCATGATGAAACCAAGTGATTTAGATGCACTCAAGCACAACCGAGTTATATGGTAGATAAAGTTGACTGTCAAACCATACCCCAAGATCTCTCACTATGTTTATATAATAAAATACCATTCACGTTATAACAAAAATTTAAATAAGAACGCTTACGACTATATGTAACAATAGAGCACTTGGTTATATTTAATTTTAACATATTTATCATACACCAATTAGTAATTGTGTCTAAATTATCTTGAAGTAAAAGAGTGTCACTCAAATTATTGACAGTGGCAAAATTTTCAAATCGTCAGCAAAAGCCAGCACATTACATGTTAAAGAATTAATTAAAAGATGAATGTATAATATGAATAATAGAAGTCCTAGGTTTGATCCCTGAGGAACCCTGGAAATAGAAATAAATTCACATAACTCTTACGATTACATAAATAGGACGTAATTAGTTGTATAATAGAATTACATAACCCAAATGCTTCCAGCTTTCTCAACAGAATTTTGTGATCAATTGTATCAAATGACGTCTAATTGACCACGCCTGTCTAAGACTTCACTAATACGATGTGCGATAACTGCCCAGTTAGTAACTGTTTGATTAACTTGACAGTAAACCTCACAATAGATAATATGTTCAAATACCTTACCAAAATTACAAAGTATAGAAACAGGGCGATAATTATGTATGTCATTCCTATCACCTTTTTGGTACACAGGGCTTATACGTGCACGCTTCCAGATATTAGGAAATGAGTTCGTACGCACTGCTAAATTAAACATAATTAATAACGGTTTTACAAATAAAAACTTACAATCTCTGATTAAAAAACTTGGCACTTGATCATCACCACTGCTAACATTGTTTTTTAATTTGCTGATGCTTTTGAGCACATCATTTTCACTAATCACAAAAGTATTCAATGGAACAACATTGTTTGCCTCATCGCTTCTTTCTTCAACAGGTGGTGTCAGAAGAAAACAGCTTTGCAAATGTTGAAACAATATCTTTTGGTACATTATCATCATCACGAAGTTGAGACGGAATCCTAGTATTAGCAGACTTACTGTGCATGAAGTTCCAAATTTCCTTGGGTTCAGTAATGGTTTTACGTTCCGTGTCACTCACCCAGTTTTTATATGCATCAGAAATTTTTGTCTTAATTTTCATTGTAAATCATGTTGTACTGTTGGAGACCCAAAGCGATGATAAAATTATTTAGAATGTTTAGGAAGTTTAGGAATTAGAGTTGACGATTTTGCGTGGTCATTGTATTCTACCACGTTAAAATCACCCAATATTAAAACCTGTTTATCAACAAGAAGTGCTTCCAAACATTCTAAGAAAATGACTAGATACTTATTTGATATATCTGGCGGTATATAGAGAACAACCGTATAAAAAGTTAAACGTCAGTTTTGCATCTACAGGCAACTAGGCAACTATATCAATTAAGGGAACAATGTTGATTAAGTGTGTTGTATCAAGAGCCTCAGTGACCATATTTTCATCAACAGCAAGCAGTATGCCACCTCCAGTGGAGCGTCCAACAGCAGAAAAATTTGTATCACAGCATATAATCTTATAATTGGTAGTCATAAGTTCTTCATCTAAAATGGAATTATTTAGCCATGTCTATTATTTCATAATTACTATTGTAACAAGCAGAGTGAAGAGTATGGGTCTTCGTTCGAAGTCCTCGAGTGTTGATAATATATATTTATTGTAGAGAGAGTACTGTCGGGCATCTTTAGTTTACCGAATTCTTGATAATAGTGGGTATACCACGAATGTGTTTAATCTTCAAGTTCTCCATCTGCAGTTCTGCGTGTCAATTCGACTTTTACAGATCTATAGTAGTCCACTTGCATCCGAGTCTGATCACTAGAGATGTTAATTCTGTTGAATTTGTCAATTTTCTTTAATTTATTACAATTATGAATGGCGTTCATAACTGAAGAATGATTCAGAAGACGAATTTTAATAGGCCTGCTGCTTTTATCACGAGTGGGGTCAAATTTCCCTAATTTAATAGGTTGCACATCAGATTTTACAACATCCAATACTGGTAGAATTTTGTTAATAATGCGAACGTCATGTTCAACAAGCTGCTGCTTAGAATCACATTTTGGTTCATTCAGACCGTAAATTATAATGTTATTTTTACGCTTTTCACGCTCCATTATCTCTTGAATAATCAACTCAGTGTCTAACAAAGGTGGTAGAGATGATTGTTGGTTTTTATTGGCAGAAATCTTTTTATCTTGTAATACTTTATAATGACTATTTAATTTGGATTTTAAAATATTTTTAAATGTTTTATCTCTTAGGTGCATGGCGAATTTAAGATTATCAGTAATCCATGGGGAGACTTTCTTTTTGAAATTTTAACATTTTTCATAGGTTAAAAGTGTATCATTTTGCCATGGTATGCGGTTTAATCTTCATGAAAAGTGTTTAAATTAAAATTATTAAAATTACCAATTGACTTGTAAATAGGAATATAATTTATAACTGGTTAAAAGGATCTTCTTTCTTCAACAGTTTTATTATTAACTATATGTACATTAACCCTAAGGGTTAATTTTCAATAGTATATTTGAACCCTTAGGGTTCGAAATGTACATATAGTTAATAATAAGACTGTTGAAGAAAGGATATACTTAACCACTAATCATAATAATCTTCACACACTCAAGTATTTAATCAGAAAAAAAAGGAATAGAATTTGAATTGGTTTCTAAAAGATCGCCTGCCGCAGGTGACAGTAAAATGTTTCGTACGAAATTTCATAATTTAGATCTTAAAATCAGAGACAAATTGCAAAAGTTACACAATAGTCTCTGGGAACGCCGGTTTGAGTAGTAAATGAATACCCAAATTCTATTTGGAAATTCGTGTATGTGCTCATATAACAACAGCCCGACAATAAACCATGCGATTTAATTTGTAGAGTGCCATTTTACCCTCAATTCCAGCGAAAATATTGTATTCAATCTTAAAGTTGTTAGAACGTAGTGTCTTGGCAGAACCACATGTTTTAAGATTGAAGTCGATATTTTCGCCGGAGATAAATTGGAACTCTAAAATTGTTTAGTGTTGTATATGGTTGCCTATAACTAGTCTCAATAGTTCTTGTATTTGGAATTTTAGGTATCAAAGATTATTATTTAAAATTTTTATTTTAATCAAAATCATGTTAATAAAAAAAAATTCCCTAAAAATCCCGCCTTGTCTCCTCAACTTAATTGACAGTTTCTTATCCAATCGACTCCTACAAGTTAAAATCCGAAATACCCTATCACGCCCTTTTACTCCTCAACAAGGTGTTCCCCAAGGATCTCCCCTATCACCAATCCTGTATAACATTTATGTTCATGATATCTATAACCCTGTTCCACAATACATCAACCCTCCATCCTACCCACTCCTATACGCAGACGATACTGCTTTAATAGTACATGCCCCCACCCTACAGAAAGCACTTACCACATTTCAAGGGCTGACTGATACCATTCAGCTCTGGTTTGCTAAATGGAGAGTAACCATTAACCCTAATAAATCCCAACTCCTAATCCCTTTTCACCGTCCACAGAATTCTTCATTCCATATAACCATTAATAACCAACTTATTTCACCATTTCCTTCTTGCAAATACCTAGGAATAACCTTTGACCCCAAATTAACTTTTAAAACACACGCCCAAATCCTCAAAGCGAGTGTCAAGAAGAGAGCTCGGCATTTCAGAAGCCTCACCTATAAAAACCAAGGAATATCAACAAAAACTGCCGTACATATTTATAAAATGATCTGCCGACCTCTCCTTGACTACGCCGCTATCCTGTTCTATAAACCCCATCCTTCCGCTCTTAAAAGTATCCAGGTATCTGAACGATCAGCCCTTCGTACGCTCACAAAAATCAGACACCCCCTTAACCCTTAACATAACCCATCCAACACCCTCCTGTACCAACTAGCCAACCTAACTCCCATTGAACAACGCCTTACATTCCTTGCTCAAAAATTCGCCAATAACCCTCATACCATTGACATCCTTAACCACATGTGCATCCCTCGCAATCCTTTAATAACACCTCGATACAAATACCCAGAAATCACCATTCATCAGTACATTTCCGCATTTCATAATGACATTAGTGATCACGACGTTTGAAGGACAATCGACAGTTAATTACGTTAGACATTAGCAATCATGACGTTTGCAAGACAGATAACTCCAGGCTGAAAGACCGCAGGTCGATAGCCCTTAGACAGAAAAATATACTATTGTATAATTCCATTGTCATTTTGTTAATTTCATGAAAATTATTTTCTTTTTTTTTCTATAAATAAAGATGTTTATTAAAAAAGAGTTATCTGGAATCCAATTGCATCAATTAAAAGAACATTTGTTTTTTACTGTCTTCCTTCACAGCTGAGTCATTGCTTGTTGATAACAATATAGACATATATTTTATAGTTATGAAACATTTGCTATTCTATTTATTTATTTTGATTATCTTGAATAATTTACAAGACAAATTCCCTTCATAAAGTAAATATGTTTAAAAAATTTAGATGGAAAATAAAATTGTAATAAGACACTTAACTTCTTGGTATATCATGTACTCATTATCATTAGCCTAATGACTAGTTAAAAATAAATAGATTACTGATAATCATAACCATATCATATTGATATGAGTACATGGTACTTTGAAAGTATATTTGTGAACCCCGTAACTCCTGTGTTAGTGATTTATTACAAGTTTGTTAGTAAAATCTTCACATAACTGAAAACATATATTCCTAGATATAAAATGTTTCTCTTAATCACATTTTAATGTATATATTATGCTTTAAATTATATATAGTTTATATATTATATATTATTAATTTCTATTTAAAAAAGTTATAATTAAAAAAATATATATTTAATTTACTTTTTTGTATTAATTCTTCTTTTAATTTTAGCAACTTTTGAAGTTAAAGTGAATGGTGTTTTGGTGCACAGTAAATTGACTACACTCGCCTGGCCCGATCATGAAGATATGTTAAAAATTATTGAAGAGGCCGAGCAGGGAAAAGACATTCGACAGGTTAAAGCGCAGCCAATATTCAATTGTATTATTTTGTAAACTTAGAATACACATTAAAACATTTAGGGCTTTATTAATTTGATACTTTTTCCTAATAGTTCTCTTATTAGGAACTAATTGAAGGTTATAGATAAAAAAATACGTGTAAAAACCATCTGGCAAAGAACAACATATTGTAGTAATATTATTATTTATAGATAAAAATAATCTACTATTGTTTTATGTGTAATTGTTCATTGTCATATTTTTCATTTAAATTAACAATCATGCTGTGGTGTGATCATTTTCCTGACTGATCAATTAAATATGAAACTAAACAAGTATTTAATCTACAAATCCACCCCTGTGATATATATGTTTCACCAGGGATGTTGCAGTGGAAGAATTAATTTTAATCATGCTATGTTTTCACATTACAATTCCAGATTTAAATTGTTTTTGAAATGTATATATAATGAATTAATTAACTAAGGTCAATTTAATTAATTATGTTTTGTCAATAGGAACAAATTCGTTTTAAAGATTTTCTATTTTCTGCTAACTATTAAGTTGTTTAGATATAAAATATTTCAAATATGTATTTGCTTCATGTAAAGATAAAACATAGTTTATAAGAATGCTCTATGTTTAGGTGAAGTACACAGTATTCTAATTTGTTCTATAATAGGTTATTTTATTTTTATATTTGACTTCTACTCTTGAAACACTTTTGTATAAAACAATGAAGGAAAGGGACATATAATTTATATATAACCGACTTTGTTTTATGAGTGATTTATTAAACATCAAAAGTTTTTTTTTCTTGTTAAACATGTACATGAATAAGTTGTTTTCATATTCTTTTTAAATCAATATGACCATATTTACGTCATAACCAAAACTTCATAATTATTATCATATCTAATTTCCTGGCCACCGTAGGGAATGTAAAGGCATCCATGGGATGGGTGTATCTAAGAGAAAATGTTAATGTGTTAGAATGAAATTTGCAATTAAATTATTTGAAGCAACATAAATATTAACTATTTGGCTGTGTAAAATCACACAATTACACACCTTTCCGACAGTGTGAGAGCTTTCGTGGTAAACCCTTCCAATGTAAAGGGCTTCACCATCGCTAGTTCTACCGCCTTCAACTGCCCCTGGTGGCACATTACCGTATGAAGATGGTAACCAGTGGAAATGCTGTTCGCAGAGGACCTGGAGATAAACAGATAATTAGTATTTAACTTACTAAAAGAAATATTTTTGGAATAGTTATAGGATCTCACCTCGTACTCCTTCTTTTTATGCTCTTTGCGTTTATGGGCAACGTACGCTTCTTCTCTTTCTGGAATAATTTTTGCAGGAAGCAGGTTGTCCTTGTGCTCGGCGCGTCCCACGTAAATAGTGGATCCGTCTTTATCCCTTCCCCCTACCACTGCATTAGCGGGTATGGGTTCATCCCTCTTAGACCGTATCCAATTAAATCCTTCACCTATACATAAATAATAAATAAATAAGTATATTAAAGTCCTTTAGGTCGCCGTAGAAAGTAAATTATTAGACGAAATGATACAAGTTTTAAAATAAAATATTTTTTTCTACTCACAAGGCATGGTAAATGTTAAAACTATATGACTTTTGCTCGTCTGAATCTATGAAGTATGAGTATGCCTGCAAGGTGTACGAGTTTTAAACGTTTCCATTGATTATATTGATAAGGTACAAGTGTTTGCTCCGGTTATCTGATAATTTAAGTGCAGTCGGTGTTTGAGTTTTGAAAATGACAACGCCTTGATTAATCACTGTTTTGAAACAACATTATGAAATGCCGCTTTGAGCATTTCCGTTCATTTATGATTCAGAGGGAATTTTTTAATAGGATTATTTGTCTAACTATTCAAACCGAACGATTTCGTTGAATATTTTGTAACCGAAGTTTCTTGAATAAACGTTTTTTGCGTATTCTAATGATTCCATAGGAAATATCTATACTTTTTTTAAAATTAATTGATCTATTGATTTATAAATGAATATATTAATTCCAATTATTATAATAATAATAAAACTAATATACAACGCATTTCGTGTTCAAAAATATTTTAAAGACCAAAAATACAGTATTAAATAGTTAAAATATTTAAAATAATATATAATTATTCGTTGTATACTTCTTTTAATGTATACAGTTGTTATTATCTAAAGTTCCTAAATAAAATTTACTTGAAATGCGTATATCAAAGTATAAATTGTATTAAAACTGTATGTCGGCCTTTCTATAAGAACTAAATCGTTAAAAGAATTTTAGAAATTACCTAATTTGATTCTGATGTAGCAATCAAGTATGTTAAGATAATTGGGCAATACTACTAAGTAATTTACGACACTCATGAGATTTTGTAAATTTAGGTGATAATTTTACTAACAAAATAGAAATAAATATTTCTTCAAAACAAGCCGGTGGTGGAGCATTCGGTTTCAGCCCCGAAGTGACGTGCAGCAGGGTTGGTTCGGGTCAGTAGTTGGATGGGTGACCAGTACCATTCACCATTGGGATACAATTAATGGTGCTTTAGTGTGACGGGGGCGATCCTTTAAAGTAACAAGCTCATTTACACACACACAAATCACACGGCGGAAGGACCACGTGGTTGATAGCCAAACACTACTACTACTTCTTCAAAACAAGTGACAGGGCAGTCATGTTTTTCAATAATACATGATACTAATTCATCCTCTGGGGATTCTTTCAACCAAATTCTCTGGAACTTCTGGTCCTCGGACCCAATTTCACTTGCCTGTATATTTTCGTTGTTGACGTAATTGTAGGGCATTTGGGATCAAATGAAGTGATTTCTCGTTTCTGCGAAATGGAAAATTAGTAGGAAACAAGTAGCTCGCCAATTGTCAGACAGTGCGAGCATCATTTCGAATCAATGGTTATTCCCGATGAGACAGAATGGTTTCAAGTAACACTACCATTCAAAGACAACCGAAGCTGATTAGGAAATTCTATTGAATCTGTACAGAACGCCGAGACGGAAGTTTTTTGCGCTCGTGCGCCGAGTTTCGAAAACACCAAACGTCTGCAAACAATACAGGGAATTCATGAGAGAAAACGAAACACTAGATCACATGCTGCGAACAAGTGGCTATAATGACATCGGTTATTGTTTACCTCATCACTGCATCATTAAGGAGGCAAGCATATTAACAAAATTCATCACCTACATCCATCGTAATATAGCTGAATGAGTTTAGTGTGAAAAACTTGTTCTCCTGCTTTTGATTCCAACCATTTTGGCAAAATGATACTAGAAATTTAAAGATTCCAATTAGCAGATCCATTGACCTGCTTTTTGGCGCCTGAGTATTGATGTTTTAAGTGAGGGAATTTGATTTTGTCCCCTACGTCTGACCTATTGCGTCTGTAAGTGTAAGTGTGAATGTGAAATTGAGACCCTGCTCATTCAAGTGTCAACAGCTATGGCCCTACTAAAAAAAACTAAGTGAGCTAGAATCAAATTGTCTCTACAGCCACTGACTTCGAAGAAGCTCTAACCTCCGTGAATCAAATTGAAACGTCAGAGCCCAGGAAAAAGGGATATCGTAAGCATCTCCAGCGTCAAGATTCAATATAGGAAACCCTGAAACGCCACAAATGAGACTTCCAGTGATAGAAATATGTAAAAATGGACGGGATTCTATGATTCGTTTACTTCACTGATTTATAGTATCAGTCGCTAAATAATATCTAGAGATTTACACTACCTCCAATCGGCTTTAAAGGGAGAAGCAGCGACTCCAGATGCGGACTACATACTCACTTGGCAACGAATTCAAGAGCGCTATTAGAATGAAATTTTTTTATCATAAAACGGCACGTGCAGGAACACTTAAATCTAGTATGTTACCAATAAAAAAGGATCCGTCTCCGATAACTAATCGACACGATCGGAATAATTTTAGTTTTGCTAAAATCGCTAAAACGTCCAACTGGCCACTGGGGTGACATCATGATTGAACTAGTGAAATTTGATTCTAATTTGCAGGAAGGATGGGAAGGAAGCACGTTTAACCAAATTCCAACATTCGAGGACATTTTCTTACATCGAAATGTAAACAACAAGCCACAAAAACCGTCAAAACCTTAGCTGTGACACAAGGTCATTAAAAATGAAGAAATCAAGTGTATTGTGTGTGAACGACCCTTATACCGATGTTCAGATTTTCAGGAATTTAATATTGCAAAGAGACGAAACAGAGTAAATTATGCAGTGAAAAATATTAAGAAACATCTACTCCTTGTAGCTGGACATGCACTCTTAACATTCGAGGAGTTCCGCACCCTAATAACGGAAATCGGTCCTCAGTTCGCGTCCATTGTGTCCTTTGTCAGAGGACCTCCTGAAGATGAGGCAACATATATGGAAAATCTAATTAGTAATATGTGGTTTTGGAAATCAAAACCTACCATCAAGATAATTTGGTCATCATCAAGGAAGATAACCTTCCCCTATCACAATGGCGTCTCGGTAGAGTCGTCGGCGTCCACCCAGAGAAGGGTGGCATCACTACAAGTACTACTGTATAAACCAGTAAGTGAAAGTGATCAACATGTAAAAATCGATTGAATGCGTGCCATTCAATGGGAGGCGGTATGGTCGGCTACCCGCAAATGTCACTGTCTCGTTTGTTTATCAATTAAGTATGATTATATTCAAAAGGTATTATAATTTACTAAAACAAGTCGCAGATTACTTTAATAAAGTCGAAGCATTTTTTAAAACTAGTTTTATTATTACGAATTATAATTGACGCCGTCAGAAGTGAAATTACAATTCCTTCGGTAATTTCAAAGAACTGAGAGAGAGAGAGAGAGAGAGAAGAATATGTGCCCAAAGGTAACACTTAAACCCTAACCTAAGTATCCGGAAAACACATCAAGCAACTCAGAGGTGCACATCCACAAAAACTGCAGAAAAATCTATCACGGAAACTGAAATGCTACCAGTGTGGTAAGTATCTTTTGTTCATTTCAGTCTCTCCAGTTTTCCATACATCCTTCTGCGACAATAGCTGGGATTTGGAATTAGAATTAACATCATTATTTAACAAACTTTTTGTAGGCGAAGTAAAAATATGAACCAAAATAAATTACAGATGAATAAAATCAACAATCCAATTAAAATCGCGAAAATGGTAGTTGTACCAAAGCTAGGCATAAAAATTTCTCAATTATTCTCAATTTTAACAGGACACAGATACGTAAATTCATCTGAATTATTGCTTAGCCACTAATTGGTTCTAATTTAAAGAATTTCCAAAATATGTTGTTAAACGGTATTTTATATAAATTAAAAGTAAAAGCTCAAGAAGTTATTGCAAATTTAGGTGATGAAATTTTTAAAATTATTAATTGACATTGAATATACTAAATTTTTCATCAATACAAAATATGCCAAAAAAATTACCTACAGAGCCAGCGAATTTCGTTAGATTGAAATGAATCAGGCAGACGTTAAAACTAATCATGATTTGCCGCTTGTATGCTTACAATAATCCTAATGTCTGATAAATTACATTGGATCATCTTTAAACAGAAAACGTTTATAATATATCCAACAATATTCATCTAAAACTTTACTATTGTTTCCATATAAACATATTTCGTTAGCTCCTTGGCCATATAAGGAATTTAAGAGGGATGATGGTGTGAGGTGGCATTTAATAGATTTATAAACGATGTCAGAAAGTTTATAAATTGTTCAATTTTGTTCTATTTCCATTGCGAATTAAATTTTGGTGTAAATATTGTTTGTGTTTCTCCATTTTTTTTACTTTCACTAAGATTTTAACACAGTAATTATTCGTTTGTATTTTGAAGATTTTTAGTTTAAAATTTGGCTAGTTTTATGTGAAAATATAAAGGACTGTTTGTGTGATAATAAATTTTTTATATTTCACCATAACGAAGTGACTGCATGATTTTGGTTTTAGGGTTTTAATTTTCAAGATAAGTTGTTATATAATAATCTTCAAATAATCTGTATCTATCCTTTGCTAATAAGTTATTCATATGTTTATCATATTCTGATATATTTCGAACTCCCTGGTTTTACCTTTAAATGGAACTTAGATTAGAATAGCGAAAAATGAATGGCTCGCTGGTGAATGTAGTGAAATCGAACAATTGAACGTACTGCATGATGACATCAATTTGCATAAACAACTAAAAGAACAGCAGGAGTTGGCAGAAAATCTAACCTCGCCATGCTAGTTAATCAGAAGAAGGAAATAATACTAGATACCCAACACCCTCCCACTTACCATCCTTACCTCAAACATCCAAACAAAACACCTTGAAGGAAATTCATCAGCCGTCCTACTACTAGATATCCAAAAAGCCTTCGACTCTGTCTGGCATCAAGGTGTGTGCCACCTCCTTAAAATTCCTACCCATATTATTTTCATTATCAATAAATTCCTTTCAAATAGATGCCTTAAAATCAAAATCAACAACTCTTTCTCCCAGCTTCTAATTTCCTAACCGTAATAATAATCCTGCATATAACATTCACATCACTCACATAACTGTTTCCCCCTATATGTCTATAAAATATCTAGGCATTACTATAGATCAAAAAGTAAACTTCAAAAATCACACAGTTTTAAACAAAACAAAAATCACCACTGGGGCCAAATTATTTAGAAGTGTTACATACAAAGGAAACGAAATATTTACTAAAACAGCCGCCCTCTACATGACTATGGTAATGTCCTTTTTTCCAACTCCTGCAATCCTTCTATCCACAATATCCAAATTAGTGAGCGATCCCTAAGAATTCTAACCAAAATCCGCCATCCCAGCAATCCTTTACACAATCCTTCTAACCAACTCCTATATGACTCTACCTCTGTTATCCGCATGAATGAACGTCTTCTATACCTAAGCGAAAAATTCTCTAAAAATCCCTTCAAGCAATACATCCTTTCCCTCTACTGCTTGTGCAGAAATCCCAACCTGATCCCAAAATTCAAAACCCCTTTATTCACTACATTGTCATCATTGTCATCTTCAGAGACAGACTGACGTGACAAATCCGGCCTGAAAGTCCTCTGGTCGATAGCCATTTAACAAAGTAACTCACTAACACTTATTGTATTATACTTGTATTATATTTAGTTTATTTGTATATTTGTTTGTTAATAAAGATGTTGTATATATATTAGATAGAAGGGAAGTTTGGAAACAATGCATTAAGAATCGTTTTCAGACGAAGAACCAAGTACTAATATTGACTTCGAGACCGATAACAACTTGACGAGCCCATCAATTAGTAAGGATGAAATTACATCGGGAATACTTAAACTTCTCGATGAAAAAGACATGTACACGTGTACGTGCACAAAATATGCAAGAAAATCTATGACACTGGCCATTACCCTGCTCAATGGCTTATTAGCCTCATGAGTCATACTTTAAAGTTGTTTCTCAAAATAATTCATCAAAGAGTTTATAGGAAATGCGAAAGCGCAATCAGCGATACACAGTTTGGCTTCAGGCAAGGACTCAGCTTTAGATGTAACACAAGTTCTTGTGAAAAATTGTTACGTGCAAAGGGCAAATATGTGTCTATGCTTTGTAGACTATGAGAAGGCGTTTGACAGAGTGTATACTGTAAGGTATATTGTCGCTAACATCCATTAGTGGATAAATGCATCCGAAAAAGAAATTTTATAGAGAGTAGATTCGATGTTCATGATTGTTGCCTTTTTTATAGGATATTAATGGATGCTTCGAGTAGTAGTTCATTAGTCCTGCTGAATGTCGTAGAAATCACTGAGGAAGAAGCAGTACTAATTTATTAAATTTCTTCGACTCGCACATGCAAAAAATTATTTTTGAAACCTATGCCTGAAACCTTACTAATTTTCATTTGGAATACCTTTTTACCCAAATGCTTATTAATGTAAAAAATATACTTTCACAACCTAAATAAAATGTATTTCTACCATACACTTAATTAGACCATGCTTTATTCATTATGTATTATATGTACATTATGTTGATAACACTTTCATTATTTGGTCAAATAGGTTAGAGCAATTAAACAGTTTCTTTGATCCCCACCAAAATAATATTTACCATAGAAACAGGAAAGAATAATCAATTACAGTATGTCGACCAAATAATCTATAAAGTGCCCCATCACATTATTATACTTTTTTTTAGTTGTTCTGTGAATAAAAATCTGGTTTCCTGTAACTAGTCTATAAAACTAACATAACTATTACTATTCATACATCTCATGTTCAGAATAGTTTTATCTTGGATATAGTTGCATACTTAATTAGACAATAAGCAATAAACATATGATTTCAATTGAAAATTAAAGTAATTAAAAATTTATGTGGCGATTGCATTAAAGTTTTCACCTTTAATAATTATTAGTCTATACACTTTGTTTCGTAGAAAATATGTGTGTCAGAAAATTTCAATATTTATCTACCCATTATCATTTTAAATATTACCAGATAACGTTAGTTCAGTTTTAAAAGCAGTACACCAGTAAAGACCACAACAGTCGACCAAATTCGCCAAAATGCCAGGTGAGAACTACAAGAATTTTTTTTTATTTTCCCTGACATTTATTTATATCTTCAAGGTTATTATTGGGTTGCCTCCACTTGCTCAACCGGTGTACCAATGTTCGCCGTTCAGGGAGGAGTGGATTCAGACGGTTCGAGAATCTACGTTGGTAGAGCTTTTTACGACGGTGATTACCTCCCAGCTAAGGTTATACCAGAGAGATGCGAGGCTTACATTGCGTATGGTGGTCGCGAAATATCACTTAGCCAATACGAGGTATAATTAATAATAATAATAGCCTTTATTTAACAATCTTACATCTAAACATTATCTTAAATACTAATTTTCAATAATTGACACCATTTCCACGAAGATTGTCTTGCTTCCTAGCATCCCCTAAAGCCTGCCATAGAATGTGATCATGTGCCTTCCTTCTCCACGTAATTCCTGCTATTCTTTTGATGTCGTACTCAATACATTAAGAAATGGTTTAATCTAATTAATAATAAGTGGCTGATGATGATAAAGAATATACATTATATTATAATATTCACCTGAAGAATTGTAGTGAGTTAAATACAAATTTGAAAATCAACCACTTATTATTAATTAGATATAATATGGATTTCCAACTAAGTGTCTAATCTCAAAATCAGTACGATTATTTTTATGTTTGCCGTTTAGGTTCTTTGCGAGCAAAGGTTTGAATGGACTCGAGGTTTTGGAGGTAACATACCCCATAACGCTGTCGAAGGTGGAAGAACTTCGGATGGTGAACCGCTTTATATAGGTCGTACAACGCATGAAGGATCTCAAACGGTCGGCAAGGTTAGTTATATTTAGAGTTTTAAACATTGTTTATCATGTTTTATGAATTTGTATGTTTTGGTAAAAATTGACAAATATTGTGTGCAAATTGATATCGGTTTATTGTTTACTTCTTGGCTATCTCAGTGAAGGGGACTTTACCTTAAACACTTTCGGCTCCCTTTATCTCTATGTCATTATTATGTTTAATTAAACTTTTGATTGAATAAAAATGCAATCAATAATATTATTTCGATGAATTCTCTATAAATACCATTTTTGTCTCATTTTTGTTCCAATCTCTAATATAATAATGTTTAATAAAATGCTTTACTTCAACTAAGTACGTAATAAATGTATGGAATTAGCTTTTTTGTGATTAAAGATATTGAAACAAAATAGAATTATATAAAGTTATATAATATATATATTAAATGTTTAATATTTCGAATAAAATGTTGCAAATTACATTACAGTCCGTACATATTTTGAAAATTTTTTATTTACTTAATTATTTTTAGGAAATCGTCGTAAACTACATCATGAATTATTATTCCATGCTTTATAATTTATAACACTTTCTTTATTTGACATTCAGGAAAAACGTTTATTTAAAACTTATATATTTAACAAACTTGCAATCTTTCTTCGGGGTTTTCTTAAACTAGGCATTCCCCAACAATCTCTCGAGGCACTTGATAAAACGAAATCAAAATATTTTGTAATAATAATACACTTGTTATGTTTCAAATTATTTGATTCATTTTCCTGACCTAAGTTTCGATCAACGACGATAATTTTCGAAGGAATTACAAACATTAACTACGTAAAAATGAGTACGTGTAATAATATATAAACTGGAGTAAATTATGGGAACGTCCAAATATTTTAATTTCCAACTTGTTAATAATTAATTCTGGTTATTGAGGATATAATTCCTATTCTTAATTGCTTTTTTAATCTCCAGACCTTCAAGAAGAAGTCTTTTTTCGGCGAAATGAATTGGTTTGATGTCGGCTAATAGATATCAATCCCGTTGTGATACAATGATCGGACAGTGCGGTCTTCATGGTTTGGTTTTTTATAGCTTTTTATGTTCTTTGTATCCAGTTTTGAAATTTCTTCCTGATTGTCCGATATATTTTCCATTGCAATTTTCACTTATTATTTGGTAAAGGCGGTATTTTTTTAGTAGGTCTGATGCTAATTTGTTATTAACTAAATGTTTATTTAAATATTCCCTGTTAACTTCAATTATTACAACCTTGTGCTTCTTTAATTCTCCGCTGATTTTCTGATTTATGTATGGAATGGCTGCGAACTATTTGTCTTCTCTACTTCCTTCTCCATTGAATAATAGTCTTTGAGCTGCCTTTCTTCTTTTTCGTTATAAGATTCTATCTACTTTACTACCACACGGATAAACACTCGAAAACTTAGCTTAACATACCACACTCGCGAATACTTTAAACACAACATTTGAAATTACAAATGAACTATAGTAATTTATTTATCTGGATGTTTTACAGGTTCATCCTTCCCATAACTGTCTGTATATTCCTTATGGAGGTGAGGAGCTGAAATTTGAGGAGTACGAAATTCTGGTCATGATATAACGTGAATATTATCGTACGAAATATTACTACTTAAATAATTATAACGTAAAATTAAAATAGTTTTGGAGCGATCTATGTTTATTAAAAGAAATCCTTGTTCCACCAATTTATCCTTGTTTTCTTGAAATCGACTTTAATACATACCTACATTGTGAATTGTGAATAATAATAAAGAACAAATAAATTTTCCTTCTAAAAAATCTGATATGCGATGTTATGATTGCATTATTGGCATTTTAAATAATAAAATTTATTTATTTAATTACTATTTTCCGTTCTATGTAACAGAAGAAATTTTCTAATAGTAAATTTCAAGGAAAAATAGAAATGAATAACACTACTACTACTACTACTACTAGAAATGAATTTACAGGAGATTATTAGTATGGAAAGAGGAAGAAGGATGAAAACTTTAATTCGTTTATGGATAAACGGATAAACGTAAACAAAATATTATTATTTATGGACTGAAAGAGCCAATCCTTGAATATAAAGCAGAACTAATAGAATCTGACAAATCCACAGTGTCAGATATATTAAAATCTGTCCACATTGCAATAAGTAATCCTAAACCTATTCGGTTTGGAAAATATGACCCATCGAACGAACGTCGTAATCGCCCCATTAAATTGCTTTTATTTATTTATTTAACTAACTAACGGGTATCCTCAATTTACAATAATAATAACATAAAACAAAACTTAAATAAACTTAACCTAAGGTAACGTATTTTAATCCTAATTAAACCAAATCTAACTAACAGATGTACGTTAAATCAAATAAACAAATTACAATAAAAGTAACGTATCTAATACATACACATATCTTTACGCATATACATTAATATACATACATACATACACTTAATCCTAAATGATCAGAGTTTATTCCTAAGCATCCGTTTAAAATTATTAAAATTTGAATCAAAAATATTGAACCAATAATATGCACTTAAATCATTGGCTAATCTAAGCATACGACTAATAGAGTTATTGTAGGCGAAATTTGAATTAAATTGATTTATAAAAAATATATTATTGCTTCTTAAAACACTCGAGTAACTTGAAGCAATTAATTTAATGTGTGACAACAAAAGTGAAGAGTTTATAGAAGAATTTAGTATTTTATGTAATGTGCTTAGGTCAAAAATTGATCTACGAACTTCCAGGGTATGCATCTTCAAAAGAGTCATTACCAAATCGTAGGAACCTTGAACATGTTTAATATTGTATTTAAATTCAATAGATCGCAAAAACTTCTTCTGTACATTCTCAATTCTTTCAATATCCACTAGTAGATAAGGTGACCAGACAGGAGACGCGTACTCAAGGTGACATCTTACAAGTGAGCAGTATAACACCTTAAGGGGGGAAACACATGTAAAAAAATTTTTTTCGATTTTTTGTTTTTTGCATAAAAACCTTCCTTATACATTTAAAATTTATCCAACGAAATATTAAAGTAATCGCAAAAGTATTCACGGACATATAACAGAGTTTCTACCTCTGTGTCATGAGCCGATTTTATCTTATAGTCTATGGAAATACAAACAATCGTTGTTTGTTTGTTTTAACGTCGCGGTGATTGTTGCCGTGAACAATTTATCCGAAACGTAATAAAGACGAGTGTCATCGTGCAAGTAGATCGAAAAAAAGACAGTTCAAAGGGAATCTGCACCGAAGGAACCGAAGCATTTGAACTGCGGCTAAAAAACGTTCAAATTGCCGCATATATCACTGCTATTACATTCCATGAAGGATACAAAGGTTTCTGCAAAATTATGGAAGGGATGGAATGTATCATTGGCCAAAATACTAGGATTTTCGTTGACAACTACGAGGACGCCCGATAAATCAGTTAGGAGCGGCGATCGCTAAATAGGAGCAAGGAAGCCAGAACAGCCAGAAAAAAGGCTCAAGCCGAGCTTAACTATTTCTATGAACGTGAGGAAGGCACTCTCTATGTCCCGGAATCGCCGTTTAATTAAAAGTTTACACAAATTACGCTTTTTTTAAACTTAAAACTTTAAACGCGTTTTTCTCGAAACCAACAAGAGGTCAAATTTTGAACTTTTTTTTTCAGCAAGTTGCATATATTTGGGTTTTTTCTACTTTCTGAGGTTCATTTAGGATAAAATACATCTAAGGAAAGGGTTGTGGAAGAATAACTTAAAAAAAAAATTTCAGGCCTCCAGAGTGTACGCCAATTTAGTCGGTATTTCCAACATGGCGGCACAATCGGTTGAATAGAGGGCTAACCAATTAGCAAAAAGACTTAAAATTTTCTAAAATTACAGCCTATTGTATGCCTAATAAAGTCCAGAAACCGTGAAGTTGTATCTCTTTTAGTTTGTTCAAAAAAAATCCCAAAAAGGCTATTTTTATGACCGATTACATGTATTTCCCCCCTTAAGACATTCAGGATTTAGCTCCCTAGACAGATGCCATATAAAACCCCACATTTTTCTAGCTTTATCGCAAATTGAAATTATATGATTTCTGAATGTAAGACGACAGTCACATAAAACACCCAAATCTTGAATAGTATCTATTCTTGCCAAAGGAACCGAGTCCAATAAATACTCAAAATTTATCTTGGTTTTAGTTCTAAAAAATGATATAATATTACATTTCGAAACATTTAAATTTAGGTGGTTAACCATACACCATGCATTAATATTATCTAGGTCATTTTGTAATCAGTGTTAATCACCTGATACAATTTTAGATCATCTGCGTACAACAGGCATTTTCCAAAAACTACATTGTCCACGAGATCATTAATAAATAATAAAAATAAAATATAGTCCAATACCCCCGACGTAACTGGGATTTGATATGATACATAGTTTTTGATTTTAACTTGTTGAGTCCGGTTATTTAGAAATGAATTTAACCACGTCAGAATTGTGGTATCTATGCCTAGCAATTTTAGTTTGCGAAGCAATATCGTATGGTATCATAATTGCTGCTTGATAACCCATCTCAAGTAGGTTTAGCACTAAGCCAACAAAATCTGAAATCTGCGAATAAATATAAACAAATTAGTATTTCTTCCGATAAAACACCTACCCAGATTGAATACTACCGCGCAGTGAAAAACGACTTGGCTCAACTAACATCTGCCGGAGAAAATAATCTCATAATTAAACATGTTCGAGGCATTCCTACGATTGTACAAAAGTCGGAAAACTAATTAAGCCCAGCATCTCCAGCACCGCTACTCGGATATACTACCAGAACACCCGCGGACTGCTCGAAAACACATGTTATGTACACATCAACTGTTAACACATACTTTGACATCATTGCCCTAACGGAAATGTGGCTCAATAACTCCGTGTGTGACTCAGAACTATTTCCTTCTTACTATAAAACTTTTAGATGTGACAGAAAATTTAGTTCTGTTGGTCGCTCAAAAGACGGCGGCGTTCTCTTGGCGGTGTCTAAACAAATTTATGTTGAAAATTTTGATGTTACGCATATTACAAATGTTATTCCACTTATAGATTTAGTTGCATGTAAGTGTAAAATTAATCTACATGTCATTTACATGTTAGTTCTGTAGATACCACCAGATGTATCCCTCGATGCAGTATCCTTATTCCTTGAACTGTTAGAAATTCTAATATTAAATAAAAGAGTGTTAATCTTAGGTGACTTCAACATACCCCAATTTTATTCTAGTAATTGTACTCCCACAGTGCCCAAAATATTAGATTCATTAAATACGTTTATTCATTCCACGAGTTTATATCAACTAAATACTGTCACTAACAACAATAGTAATCTTCTTGATTTAGTATTTACAAATTTAAATGACGATATCTTGATTGAGCACGACGGACTTCCTTTAGTACTGGAAGATAGTTACCAAGATAGTTACAAGTAAACCAATCTGTCCATCCTTTTCCAACTAATAATACATTTTATAATTTTCGAAAAGCAAACTATCCTGCTCTATATGATGCTTTTCATTTTTAGAATCTATTACAGAGGTTAACGAAGCTGTAAAAGCATTTTACAACAATTTATATGATATTCTTGATTCTTGTGTTCCCGTACATTCCCGTCGAATATCTGCATTTCCCCCTTGGTTTACCAGAAACATCATACACGATCTTAAACTTAAAAATTACTATCGCCGAAAGTGGAAGACTAGTAATTCATCTTTTTACCACAACGAATTTATTCGGTTACGCCGACAAACAAAAGATAACATTTCTACAGCCTATAGAAATTATCTCTCACGAATCGAACAAAATATTGAAAGCAATCCAAAGCAGCTCTGGAATTTTATCCAATCTATAAATGGTTCCACTAGAATTCCATGTCTACTAAGAAACAATAATATGGAATACGATAAACCTGCCGACATTGTAAACGCATATGCAGACTATTTTTCTAGTGTCTATTCACCTAGTTCATTTAATGTTAATCTAGAGGCGACTACAAATAATATCCCTCATGATATTTCTTTGGTGTCCGAGGTTGACATTATTAGGGACATTAATAAACTTAAAAATAATGGTACTAGTGGTGATGACCAAATTCCAAGCTTTATAATACGAGACTGTAAACAATTTTTCCTTAAACCCTTACTAATAATATTCAACCAGTCAATTAAGTGTACATTTCCAGATGTCTGGAAACGTATAAGTCCAGTACATAAGAAAGGGGACAATACTTTGATAAATAAATATAGACTAATAACAATCTTGTCAAACTTTGCGAAGGTCTTTGAACACACTGTACACAATGATCTATTTGCGTGCGTTAAAACATTACCACAACAGCATGGGTTTATGCCAGGTCCGTCGACTGTAACATATATGGCAACAATAACACAATGCATTAGTGATGCTATTGAAAACAGAGGTCAGGTGGATGTGATCTATACAGATTTTTCCCGAGCATTTGACAGCATAGATCATCACATTTTGCTTAATAAAGTATCAAGTTTTGGATTTGGAACTCGTACTATTAGATTTTTGAAATCTTATCTTGAAAATCGGGTAAATTATGTATTTTATAACGGCTTTAAATCATTTGAATTTGTATCTACATCAGGTGTACCGCAAGGTTCAAATCTTGGACCTCTTTTGTTTGTGATGTTTATTAATGATTTTCTTATCTCCACCTCGTGTCATGTATTAGCATATGTAGATGACATAAAAATATTTGCTAACATTAATGGACTAGGAGATTCGATTCTACTCCAAAACAATCTTGATTTAATTTCTACATGGTGCTGCAAAAATAAACTAATATTAAATGTTAATAAATGCACCTCAGTTAGCTACGGCCGTGTGTTACGTCTTAACTATTATTATAATATACAGGGATTTCCACTGCAGAAGCTCACTGATGTTCAGGATCTTGGGGTAAAATTCGATCGACAAATCACTTTTTCGCAACATATATATAATCTAGGCAAATATACTTCAAACACAAGGATTTATCATGCGTATAAGTAAATATTTTGATAATGTCATGTTACTCAAGTCATTGTATTTTGCACTAGTTAGAATATGCGTCTATAGTTTGGTATCCTCACTACATATCTATAATTAATTATTGAACGGGTATAGAGACGATTCTTAAAATTTTTATCATATAAAATTGATGGTATTTATCCTGAACAAGGTGTGGATTATGCATATCTTCTCAGCCGGTTTGATCTTGGATCTTATCCACTCGTAGGAACCAAAATAGCGCAAAAATGTTGAGAAAGCTTGTACATGGCAAGGTTGATTGTCCCGATCTCCTATCAAGAGTTAAAAAACATCATACTTCCCCTCAGACCCTGAATAATAAAATAATCATAGAAAAAATAGTTTCATCACAGCATTGTTACATATAGGGTGCAATAAGAACACAAGAAGAGAAAACATCTTTATTGAGAATAGTATTATAATTTATAATTATAATAATACTTATTATGTTTCTTCTTAGCTATCAACCGTAGGTCTTACAGCCTGTAAATAAGAACATTTTTTATGCTTATTAATTATCTTAAAAATTCTGCAAAGTAAAGGAACGAAAGCAGACCAAATGGAGACAGATTTCCACACAAACTACATAAGAAACGGGTTCAAATACCTTAAACAAACAAGGCAAGGGTTTAAATTGCACACTACACTCTGTAGGGATAGGATAGTAATAATATCTAGCGATCAAAAGAAAATAGAAGAGACATGGAAAAAACATTTCGAGGAATTACTTAACAAATGGAAGAAAATACCTTAGCCCCGCCTGACGCAGAGGAAGACGAAGGAAACATCGAGCACACAGCCATACTAACACTAGGAAAAGTAAATGAAGCCTTAGGGCAATTAAAAGACAATAAGGCCCCAGGCATAGACAATATCAACACAGAGGTAGTGGAACACGGAGGGGAAAAAATCTATATCTAAGGAATTGAAAATAAGCATTATATGTACTATCTACAAGAAAGGCGATAAACTAACATGGGCAAACTTTAGAGGCATATCACTGTTAGATAAAGAACATAAAATCTTCATTCATATTATATATAATGCATTAAAACCGATTGACAAACAATATAATTGGAGTGTTCCAGGTCGGCTTCAGGCCAGGAAGATCAACCACAGATCAGCTCTTTACGGTAAAACAGCTACTAAAAGATCTGGGAACCCAACGTCGATGTATACAACATCTTTGTAGATTTCAAGCAAGCATATGACACGATAGATAAGCTTTTTACAGTGCAACGAGAACTAGGAATAAAAAGGAAATCTGGTAAGAATAATGAATAATGACCACAATGACAGATGAGTATAGCACAAGTATGAATACAAGGGTACACTTTACATACAAGAAGGATTTGAAGCAGGGAGACGGACTGGCTACAACTATGTTCAATATAGTGCTTGTGTACGTAGTTAGGAAAGCAGACATTGGGAAAGTGAACATACTAACAAAACAGTAAGTACAATTAGCGGCGTATGCCGATGACATCAATATCGTGAGTCGAAACAAACAAGCCGCGGAAGAAGCGTACACTCCTTTCTCTAAAGAGTTCAAATCCGTGACAGTAGCAGGCAAGGTGCTTCTCACCGTCATTTTTAATGTTGATTGACGAGTTACGTGAAGATGATGCAATATAAAATAACTTGTAATACCTTCTTCCACGGTTTGTTTTTATTTTCTTGTACAGCTATTGAAAATGTTTACATCGTAAACGAAATGAACATTTAGCAAAATAAAAATAAATTATGGAGTCATTTTTAATGTCCAAGGTCCACTACTTGTTGAATTCTTCGAGCTCAGAAGAACCATTAACTCTGATGTATACTATGGGACACTCCGAAGACTACGCAAATCCAGCAAGAAGAAAAAAAACATCTGAATAGGAAGCGCTTCAACCCGGACGACGAACTCAAGAACACTGTAAGAGACTTGGTCTCGTTACGGCCAGAGGAGTTTTGGAAACATGGAATCCTTTGGCTCGTTAATCAATGGAATTGTTATGCTGAAGCCTATGGTGAATACTTTTAATAAAGACTTAATTTATACTCACAATAGCGTTTCGTACCTTTTCATTTGAACACCCCTAATAGTAATAATATTCTTTAATTTCTTAATACTTAAAAACCTCACTTTATAGCACAATGCATATTTTACTTAAAAATGCTGGCTACGTTATTCCAAACGATGTAATATATGAAACCTGGCATTTTTGCAGCTCTGGTGTAATTTTAGCCAAAAGATATAATATAAATAATAAGATTCTACCCGTTTAAGTTAAAAAGTAAAAAGGGTAAGTGTAATTTCGGGCTAAGTGTTAGTTTTATTATTTGTAAGTACATTGTGAGGCTTTGTTTGAGACTGCTTGAGGTTGCTACTAAACAGATTTTTGATTATTCTGTAAAGTGCTAACATGCGGCAAACAGATGTATCAACATCATTTGTGTCGGCATGTGACGAGTTTAATACATTCCGGAAAATTTTCGTTAATCATGGTAGTCATATCTTTAAACACAACAATTTTTGTTTTAAATTATAGTTCGATGATGTTAAATCAAGTCTTGAAACAATAGTTGTTATTACTTTTACTTGTCCTTACATATTTGAATGTTGGGGCAAATGTAAAGTAAGTAGGAGGGGCAAGAGTATAGTACCGTGCAATTACCCTAGTCTTCTTCGCTTTTAGTATTTTCTTCTGCGATCTGGACCATTTGAAATGAAAGCTCTGCAGAATGGTAAGGACTAAATGGAAATCGGACCATGCTAGCAATTACACAAAAGCATATTGCCTAACATGAAGTTTAATATCGCGCAGTTGGATATTTTGTGAAAAATGACAACGTGAAAATTTCTATAAAGCTGGATATTCTAGAAATAATTGTCTGGTATTATGTTGGTCAAATGATGATGATTTTGAAGTAAAATTTGTACAAAAAGTAGATGCATTTGTGGCATTTCTATGGCCTGATAAGTATGATAAATGCTCAATTTCACGAGAAGTGAACACGAGGATTCGTCCAATTTGATATTAGTTTTGATGATTACAACGTTTTGTAATTAGTAATTTATGCAGATGTATTTTATGTTAGTTTATTACTATGTTAACTATCCAATAAAAAGTTCCTAGCTCCTCTGTCTTTCATTGTATTGCTCTGTAGCTTGAAATTATCTCAAAAGCATAGTTGAATAAAAAGTATACACTTGCTTTCTTTGATACATATTGGTTTGTATAGCATTTTATATTCACTAGCCCCAACTTGCGGGCCAAGTGTACAGTATTTGCATCGTTTTAAATAATTGAAATTATTTTGGAAACTCAAACAAGTAACACTTTATCATACTTAATTTTCCGTTCCCTGTTACTCATACTATTGTTTCTTTATTGTAAACTTATCCCACTTCACCCTAGTCCAATTGAAAGTAAGGCATGTATCGTAAACATTTTTAATTTGATAATTACTTGATTAATACATAATCGTTTTGTTATCCAATCACTTGTTGTAATATACTTATAAAGGTATTGCATGTATCTAATATGTCAAATATACGAGTTTTATTGATAGTATATTGTATTACAGTTACAGGGAAAATAATTCATTTATCTATAGAATATATTGAGTGATTATGATTATAAAAAATAAACTAGAACATAAGTCGATATTTTATATTAATTTTTATTTTATTGACAGTGATTATAATATTACATCATAACTAGAATTTCGTACTCTTCGAATTTAAGTTCATCACCTCCATAAGGAATATACAGGCAGTTGTGGGACGGATGAACCTATATAATAAATAAGAATATATTATAATTGTAATTCAACTTCATCAGCAGAAAATTTAAGATATTTAAAGAATCTTTAAAATTTAAATCGGAATAAAATGTTATACCTAAGATTTTATGTTTTTGATATTCATTAATAAATAATTTTATATTTCCAAGAAATTTCCTCAACTTAAATTTGCTATGAGATTTTCAATAGATTTGACAAAAAAAATGCTGCAAAATTATATTTGAATAAAACGTAAAAATTTAATTTAATTAATGTTTCATTATTGCATAAAATACCATATATTTATCGCATGTAATAAGGTAATAATTAACTAATAAATATTAATTTCTTAAAATGTAATCGTCTCGTATTATTACAATATCTTTATACTAACCTTTCCAACTGTTTGTGATCCACTATGCGTTGTACGGCCTATGTAAAGGGTTTCACCATCCGATGTTCTGCCACCTTCAACTGCGTTATGCGGTATATTACCTCCGGAGCTGAACACCCATTCAAACCTCTGTTCGCACAAGATCTAAGACAAAAAACAATAATAAAATCAAAATCCAACTTGAATCAAATGGTATCTACCTCGTATTGGCTCAGTGAAATTTCTTGACCACCATAGGCTACGTAAGCCTCGTTCCTGTTTGGAATAACCTTTGCTGGGATCCAGTCACCATCATGGTGAGCCCTGCCTACGTAGATGGTCGAGCCATCAGAATCCACGCCACCTTGTACAGCGTGAGGCGGCACCCCGTAGCCTCTAGCCGAAGAAACCCAATAATAACCTAAGGATAGAAAAGAGCAAATGATAAATCATAAAAGAAGTTGATTGTTCTTTAATTCTTACCTGGCATTTTTAATAAGCAGTTGTAATTCACTGACTAGGTGCAACACACTTCTACAGGTTTTAAATTCAAGCCTTATTGATTTATAAAGATAAAAACGCCATATGTAATTGATACCATATCTAATCGGTTGATGTTACTTACATAACTCAAGTGTGTAAATTTACAAAGCAATTACAACATAATGATTCACTTATACTCGGAATTATACGTTGATGGTGGTTTTTATATTTAAAATATTATTTACGCGTTAAGTTTCAAGGAACTAATTTTAGCTCAATGGGTAACTAGGCGAATATAGAGTAGTATTTCAACAAAATTTTTGAATTTATTTTTGTCTAATTTTTTTTATACCTGAATAATTTTTAGAACGGAGATACTAGCCCCGTTCTAAAAATTATTCAGGTATTCCGGACATACCTGTATCTGTTTATGTATACATTGGATGGTAAGCTTAGAAGTTGTAGTATTTTATTTATTTTACTGACTTTGCAAGGAAATTGGTGATAGATTATACACATCTCTATAAATAAAAAATAATAAACAAATAAAAAATATCACATTCTTACACAATAATGGATACATGAATGGATATTTACATTAGAGTTCGTTATTTTTTAATGGTTTCATTTAAAGCAGTAATAACAAATGTTTTAAAATTATCTGGAGTTCTTTTAAGCAAATATACTCCATTTTAACCCTTTTGTGGGATATTTTAGACAAAGTTTATTATGTCATTTTAACAGCATTTATAATAATATCTACAGCTTTAATATTATAAGGTGATTTTTTAAATGTATTAATCATAGATTCCACTTTAAATGCATTCTTATCTTGATTCTAAATGGTTAAATTTATATGTTTTTGTAATAAACTTCATTCGCCAATTCTCGTGTACTTTGGATATTTTTTTAACCATATTTTCACCAATGTGTTGTAATTTTATGTTTTATAATTTGTTCAATCTATGACAGATTATAAAAAAATGCTGTTTTGTTCAAACCATTTTTTTAAATTAGAGATTAATAAATTATTATTATTATTAGGCAGAAAGACCTCTGGTCGATAGCCTTTTGACAAATTAATACATTAACACCTCATTCATTATTCATTATTCCAATGTAAATATGTACAAATATTTGTCAATAAATATATGTTACTACTAAATTATTAGATTATAAAAATAAATTTTGATTTGGTAGTGCATCTATTAGATTTTGTAAAAAATTGTTAAATTTATTAGAATTACTGATGTGCAAATAAGCAAATAAGTCCATCAATATAACTTACTCTAGGAGTAGATATTTTGGAAATAAACAAATAAACAAATTTATGACATGCGCTTGAAACAATTTTCGAAGCCATTTTTCCACTCCGATTGAGGAACCTCCAAAACATACATTTTGAAAGAATCAATCGCTTTTTCGGAAATTCTCTCGTTTGAGCCGACCTGGAGAATGATACGTCTCTTAATTTTTTCCTTTTTTCAAAAACCTCTGACAAATAAATAGTGGTATACCATTCAGAACATTTACAATTAGCAGTTGTCACATGTCCAATGTTTCCCCAAAAAATAAGGAAGCAATCATTTGATTGGAAGTGCTTCATGCTTTGTTGGATTTAGCTTATCTTAAAAGATCCATACAATTGACTGCTGTTTACTTTCGGGCTCCGTAATTCGTCACCTGTTATGATTTCATAAACACGTTTTGGAGCACCAGAGTCGTATTTCTTGACCGTTTCTTTTGTCCAATCAACACGAACCTTTTTCTGAGCGATTATTAAATTATGTAAACCATAACAGTTTTTTTTTACAATTGAATATTTAATAAATGCTGGTCCCACTAATTTCCAAGAATTCCTTAATCTCGCGATAAGTTGATTTTACAATATCAGTCCACAAACAGCATCAAATTTTTCTGGTACAACAATCAGTTTTGGACGACTTTTGCAAAATTCATCATTAAGCTAACTATGCCCACGATTCAATTTCGTATACCATCGATATAATGATAAAGCACCATCCAAGCTTCATCTCCAAAGGTTCAACTAAGTTCCATTTCTTGCCCGACATCAATTTTTTATGTCACTGTAAACAAGATAAATGGAGCATGGATATCAAGACGTTCTAAATAACTTTACTGAAAAAAGTCAAACTTTACGTTAGGGACGCCAGTTATTAGATGGCAGCATCTGGATCGTCCATTTCTGAAATATAAAACTGAACCCTCGTACATGTAAATTTAACGTAGTTCTTTTTCTTTTTATCTACTAAAAATGTTTTATCGACAGAATCGAAACCTTCCAAAATATTTATGATGCGATTTTCATTACCATTTATTTTTGATACAGGTTTCAATTTCTTCTTGCTTTTACTTTAATTCAAGGTTTTTTCTTCTAGTAGTTGATGTTAGTTTTTATTCTAATATTTTATCAGAAGATGACTCCAATTTCGCAGTTTCATGTTCTATGATTTCGTTATACTATTTATTCTGTTCTCTTTTAATCTAATTTAAATTTTTAACTTATCTAAATTAACTACATAGTACTCCTAATAATGGATTACCTTCTGAATTTTATTTATACCGGGTGTTTCTAAATGAATATCGGGGTTTTAACGCTTTGTAGTACTTAAAACTTAAAATCTTAATCAATACATGAAGTGAAAGAGCAACTCAAAAAGTTCTTTATATGACTAAAACTATATAAGTACTTTCAAAAATATATTGTAAGACGCTACAATTCTTTCGCCACACTGTGGTTTCTTCAGGCGAAGAAAAAGTGAAGATGAACTTTCAACATCTGTCAGCCTCATAAATCAATTATAAAAAGTACTGTTTGTTGGTACGTACATACGCTAGATGGCGCTGGTAGCTAAAATGGCGACTAGTGAACAGAACGCTTTTTTGTTTTACAATTTATAAAAACTGAATTTGTAGTCATGTGCGTTCCGGATTAAGTTCAGATGTGACCTCCAAGTGATAATAACATCCGTAGATGGTATCATCAGTTTGAAAATACTGACTGCCTTTGCAAAGGAAAGAGTACGCAAACAAAGTTTGGAAAGAATTGGTCTATCGACTTAATATGTGCCCTGTGATGAGAGTACCTCTCATTAAACACTTACAAACTTGAACGCATAACCGTTTGAGTTGCTCTTTTATTTCATGTATATATAAACAACATCTTTATTAACAAACAAAGATACAAATAAACTAAATATAATACATACATATAATTATTAATTTGGATAGTTTTTTTATTCTCTAATATTTATTATTTGGATCTTTTGGATTATTAAATGTAACTTGAATTGGCTTTGTTCAATTTATTACCTTCATATCAAGTCTGAATACGTTATTAACTGTAGGAGCAGATTTTACCTCCTATAAAATATTGTTAACAACAATACTAACAGATTGGAAACTATTACAGAATTATCACGTTTTTATCTCTGATTAATCTCGTTGTAGGTCTCACCAAAATTTAATTTGTCTTTGATATTTTTATTCTTTGACTCTTTTACTTTAATAACTCATCAAAAGTATAGAGCTTAAAACATTAATTATCGTTCCCTGTCAACAAGAGCCACGGACTAGTTTCGATCTGTTTTGGATCTCATCAGCGTAGAGCACATTGAGTAATGTCTAAGTAATAATTAAAATAATAACGTGTATACATTAATTTCTTTTTGATAAAAAGAGAGGAAATCCATCACACCCTTATAATAAGGTTGTCTCGGACTCCTATGGACTAAAACGACTACTCCGCCATTGCTGGATGTGACTAGTTCAGGACTAAAAGGTTATTTCTTAACAGATCTCAAGCGAAATATCGCTAAGATTTGAAAGAATCCGGTCGTCCTGTGTGGTGCTCTTCTCGAAATTAATATGCGTCATCGATCGTTTACGGTGGCTCTAGACTTTGGAGGGTAAATTGAGTACCAATTAGGTACGTGCGTGGCCTACGATGTTTTTTCTTTCAGCAGTAACTTTGTATTTCAGAAATGTTATCTTAAATGGGATGATTATCGTCTATTTTGCTGTAAAAGTTAACAACTAGCTCTTTGATTTGCTGCAGGATATTCGAGCTCTTGATGTATCGATAAGCAGGGAAACTTTTTTTTATGCAAGGAGAAGAAATCCATCCTGAAAAACTTTAGTTTCAGACTTCTACCGACTAAAACCACTCCTCCGAGATCGTTGTTGTAACTAGTCCAGGACCAAAAGGTCTTTTCTAGTTTGGTCTCAGGCAAAATGATCGTATGAGTTTGGGGGATTCGGTCTTCATGTGTGTTTTATACAAAGAAATGTTTTTAATTATTTATTTTGATAAGAGGAGAGGAAATTCATTATAGACACCCATATAGTGAGGTAGTGTCGGACTCCAACCGACTAAAACCACTCGCTCGTTCCTCGCTCGTGTTTTTAAACGCCAGTTCGTGCAATAAAGCATCACTTTTTACACTTGTACCTTAAATAACTATTACTTAACAAAAATGCAATCAGGAACAAAAACACGTAGTAACACGGATTTTATAAATAAATTACTCGATTCCATCGAGGTACTACAAGAAAAGGTCGAGGCAATTCATACACAAGTGGATATGCTTCAAGAAATGACTGACAAAATTGAACAAAACAGAAGATCAAATACCCTACGGATGTTTGGTATCTTGGATGGAAGCACCCAGAACTCTGCAGCAGCCCTAATAAATGTGTGCAAGAATAAACTTCACATTTCGGTAACCTCAACTGATATCGAACGCTGCATTACAACGAAGGGAGACAAACCTGCCCTAATAATTAAGTTCAAAAACACAGAGATGCGGGATAAGGTATTTGCAGCCAAGCGGAAATACGCGAGGATCTTACTCCGACTCGTTTAGTTTTAGTGGAAGAAGCCACCATAAGACTTACTAATAAGAATGTGTTCACTAATTTTGGTGTTGTTTATATAAAATTTAATGGGATTGTTTAACGCATTAATAATTTAACTGATTTAAATACAATTTTGCAGTAATAATTTTGATATAAAGGGTCCGCCAATAGGGACGCGCGAAGTTTGCCGGAAGGGTGCGGCCATGTTGTTCGAGGTAGAGCTGTCAAAGTTGCTGTCATTTGTTCAGTATATAACCCCAAATCACCATGGCAAGTTTGAGTGTCGAGCAGCACGTGCAAATTATTCAATTGTTTTACGAAAATGGGTCATCAGTTCGAGCAACGTTCCGCGCACTTCGACTATCCGTCGATTGGTGGGCAAATTCGAGTCGACTGGTTCAGTAAACAACCAGCCAACACTGACACGTCGACGAAACGCCCGATCGAACGAAAATATCGCTGCTGTCCGTGAGAGTGTGCGCGAGAACCCGAGGCAGTCCATTTTTTGTCGTGCACAGGAACTTGGCCTTTCGGAGACATCAACTCGCAGAATTTTGCATCTGAATTTGGGTCTGCACCCGTACAAAATCCAATTGACCCAGGAGCTCAAGATAAACGACCACAGACAGCGTCGGGCGTTCGCTGACTGGGCTCTGGAGCAGTCGGAAGCAGACCCCCATTTTGGCCGAAAAATAATCTTCAGCGACGAGGCTCATTTCTGGATGAACGGGTATGTGAACAAGCAAAATTGCCGCATTTGGAGTGAGAACAACCCACACGAGGTCCACCAAGTGGCAATGCATCCCCAGAAAGTCACTGTTTGGTGTGGATTTTGGGCCGGCGGCATCATCGGTCCGTACTTTTTCGAGAACGAAGCTGAGGCGGCCATAACCGTCAATGGGGAGCGCTACAGGTCGATGATAACCAACTTCTTTTGGCCTAAACTGGATGATATGGACACGGACGACAGTGGTTCCAGCAGGACGGCGCCACGTGCCACACAGCCCATGCCACAATGGACATTCTGCACGAGCGATTTCCGGACATGGTCATCTCGCGCGGAGGCGATATCTACTGGCCACCGAGATCGTGCGATTTAACGCCTTTAGACTTTTTTCTCTGGGGCTATCTCAAGTCGCTGGTCTACGCCAACAAGCCTCTAAACACCGATGACTTCAAAGTCAACATACGCAACGCCATCGCTCAAATTGAGGCCGATATGTGCTCCAGAGTCATCGAAAATTGGACCTCCCGGATCCGGGCTACCAAACGGAGCCGCGGTGGTCATTTGAACGATGTTATCTTCCATACTTAATGGGGTCGAATACCCTTTCGAATGAAAAATAAATTTCGTTTCTACCTCACACACAACTTGTTTTATTCAATTTTAAAGTTCACGCGCCCTTATTGGCGGACCCTATATTAACAGTATCGGAAACATGGTTACAACCTCATCTCGATCATCGAGAGGGGGCGGTGGGTGTTGGAATTTATATCAGGCAAACACTAAATTATGTTAACATTTCATTCAGTGATGATATTGAAATAATTTGGGCACTTATTAAATGTCAGAAAACAAATATTGCTGTGGCAGCTTCGTATAAACCTCCCCATATTGACTATGTATATTTCCTAAATCTAATAGAAAACTCAATAGTTAATTGTTTCTCTCATACCGATAATATAATATGCTGCTGAGATTTTAATATAGATTTTTCAAAAATTGAATCTTCCTCAAGTTTGCTACTTAATGATTTATTAGAGAGTTTAGATTTTGTACAAGTTATAGATCAACCAACGCGCCTAACATTATCAACTTCGTCTTTACTAGACCTTATTCTGGTCTTGCGTGATTCAAAAGTATTAAACCATGGTAACATTGATTGCAATTTTTCTGACCATGATGTAGTATACTGCAATATATGCATTGATTATTCTCCTATAAAGCCCCAAGTGCATATATATCGTGAGCTATCAAAGATAGATATAACTGAATTTAATGAAGCGTTGTAAGATATACTATTTCAAAACATCCTAAATATCGATAATGTTAATGATAAAGCTGCTATGATAAATAATTACATTCTAACACAATTTGACAAGTATGCCCCCTCGGTCATTCTCGAAGCTATCAATGCCCTGGTTGATGAAAATATTAAACATTTAATTATTCTTCGAAATAAGGCCAAATCAAAATATAGATTATCTAAGAATCCAGCTCACTGTGAATATTATAAATCTCTCCGCAATTTTACCAATAATGCTGTAAAAAATGAGAAAAAAGCATATTTTTCATTTATCTCAAAAAACAGATGTAATAGATTTTTGTGGAAACATCTTTCTTCATTAGGACTGAAACTACAAACTCAATCTGTTTTTCAGTTTAAAACGATCAATGAAGTTGAAGTCGTTAAAATTATCAATAAAATAAGCTCCACATCTTTTGGTCATGACAGTATTAATATATTAATGATGCGTATGTGTTGTCCTGTTGTTTTGCCCTACTTAGTACATATTTTAAACTCCTGTATCCTAGACTCAATTTTCCCAGATAGTTGGAAATTTGGAATTATTAAACCGATGCCAAAGGTAACTAATCCCTCGGAACATAAAGATTTGCGTCCTATCAGTATATTACCTACCCTCTCAAAAATTCTAGAACGAATAATGGTGGATCAACTGAATGAATTTATTGATGAAAATAAAATTCTGCCACAACATCAGTCAGGCTTTAGAAGGGGCCAGAGTTCTGAAAGTGCACTACTTAGCTTGACTAATGACATAATTACAGCAACAGATAGAGGTAAATTGACAGTGCTAGTGCTCCTTGACTATAGTAAGGCTTTTGATACAGTATCTTATAGCAAATTGCAATTAATTCTTAGACATATCGGACTGCATCAAACGGCAACCAATTTAATTGACAACTATTTAAGCAATCGCAAACAAGTAGTAAAACTTGACGATAAGATATCTAATACTAGAAGCATTAGTAGAGGTGTGCCTCAGGGGTCTATTCTTGGACCTCTTCTATTTTCGATATACACCTGTTGCATACTTGATACATTAAAACACTGTAATGCACATATGTATGCAGATGACTGCCAATTATATTATTCGTTTTTGCCAGAATCAATAAAACTTAGTGAGGAATATATAAATAAAGATCTTCAACGAATCTCACAAATTTCAGATATGCTGGACCTAAGACTGAACCCTCTGAAGTCTTCATTTCTAATAAATAGAAAAACACGAAAATATATTCGTAAAATCTACAACAAATGAGTCTTATTATTCAGTCGATTATATTTCATTATTGTTAGTTTCCCTATATATAGGGGGACTATTGTTTTCGTGATTTTTTTTTCAAAAATTTTTTTGCGGAAATATCCGTTTTGGGCCCCCTTGAGTCCATAGCACTAATTTCTGGAAAAAAAATTTGTGTGTCTGTGTGTCTGTGTCTGTGTGTCTGTCTGTCGGTGGGCGCTGTATCTCAAAAACGAAACATCCTATTGAGATGAAACTGTAAACTTAAGGTTTTATCGTTAAAAACTGGAACTGAAAAGCTTTTGGTAAATATTCATAAACCGGAAGTGGGTGTTTACTCGAGGCGTTTTTTGGTTTTTTGGTCATATTTTTCTAAATATGACATATTTTTAAAAACGGTTCAAACAAAAGTTAAAGGGAATAATAAACTGAACAAATTTTATTTGAACATATTTTTCATAAAATTCTTAACTTTCGAGAAAAAAAAAATTGAATATATTGACATTTTTTGAAAATTACTAATAAACTATTGGAGTTATGTAAAAGTTACATTAAAAGTAATTGTAGAGAATTTAAAATTGAATAAATTATTAAGAATAACTTTTTTGCGTAAACCTCATAGTTTTCGAGAAAAATATAGGGAAACTACTATGATGGCCACATCACCATTTTGTCAGTTGCCGTGCATATCTGAGTAAGTTATTTATTTTTCATTATATTTATTTTAGTAAACGTTTTTATTTATGTTTAAAATCAATTTTATAATAAAGCTGTACTGAAGAGATTGAAATATCGAAACACGTGTCTACAGATGGTTATAAAATTGAGTATTGAATTATTTAACTGCTTTTGCTAATTTATTTTTAATTACATCAACCTAAATTCATTTCTTTTTCCAAATTACCATAGTATAGTCACTCACAAACTATTTTAACGTACATTCAATCATTTTTAGTTCATTTTACAGAAAGAAATACGTTCAAACTAGTGTTGCTTTGATAGCCTTGCTATTTTGTAACACGCAAATTACTTTTGTATTATTCAATGTCTGTCGAAGTATTAGCTAGAGAAGTAGTTGTTTCAAAAGTGATTTGTTCTTGTAGTCTTAATAAGACTCATTTGTTGTAGATTTTACGAATATATTTTCGTGTTTTTCTATTTATTAGTGAATTATCTACAACGTAAAGGACTTATATATTTTATTATCTTCATTTCTAGTTTGTGGAAAGAACAAACTGTGCGAAAATATTGCACATATACTTAACATAAATATGAACGGTTTAAATATTAAATATACTGATCATGCTACTAATCTAGGCGTTATAATTGATAACACTTTTAGTTATAGAAAGCAGATTAATAAGTATATTTCTAGAGCTTATTTAAATTTAAAAATCTATATCCTCATAGAGCTTATTTAACTGATAAAACAAAAATTTGTTTAAGTGAGAGCCTTGTTTGATCCCACTTTAATTTTTGTTCTACCCTTTATGGCCCAGCATTAGATAAAAATACATGCTACCGTTACAAAAAGTCCAAAATGCCTGCCTGCGGCTAATTTACGGAATTCGTAAATATGAACATATTTCCCACAAAATAGCAGATGCTGGTTGGCTAAATATGGAGACAAGGAGGAATGTTCAAGCTACATGTCTCTTTTTTAAGGTTATTCATTTTAAAACCCCTCCTTATCTTTATAATAAAATCACTTTTAGGGGGGATGTGCATAACATCAACACTAGGTTAAGGCGGAAAATTTCTCCTCCTAAACACTCAACTGCGGTCTTTGAACGATCGTTTTCGTTTCATATTAATAAATTATACAACTCCAATATTGATGTGTTTAAATTGCGTAATATTACTACTCTCAAAGGAACTCTGAAGAATGTACATGGGTGATATATATCCGCACAGCGATAAGCGATAAATATGTATTTTTTGCATGCTTCAATATAACACAATTTTGTTTTGTATTAGTGATAAGGCATTTCTTGTTTAATTTTAATTAATAATTATTATATTACATGGAATAGATGTTAATTTCTACTCAATTCCATCAATTTTTGTTTTATTATTGTGAAGGTTTAGATGGTAGACCAGTAGGAGTGTTTCACTCCATACTGAATCCCACCTTATGGTTCTCTTTATTTGATTGTTTTTTTCTCTTATTATTAATATATTTTATAATTAATTTCATTTAAATGAGAATAAAGATTATTATTATTATTATTATTATTATATTTTTTTTAATACGAGAATTATTTAATTTTATTTGCGACCAAGGTTTTCATTATGTTGGTGAATACATAGCTTTCGGTGCGCGATCTTGTAATTCGGTTATAATTGCATAATTACTACTTTATACATGATTTAAAAGGTTAAATTGATGTATCACCTGGATATAAAAAATTCGTTCATGGTTTATTTGAATTTGACACTAATTTACTTTTCTCGTGTTTAAATATTAGTCTATATCCAAGTTGTGAACAAATTGATTGATTATAAAATTTACAGGAGAATAAGAACAAATCGCGGAAATATAATCAATGAATGATAAACCTAGCCAGCATCTAAGTCTTTCGGGTACATAAGAAAAAAAATTAAAAAAAACGTGCTTTATCAGTCTTTGAATGTTTGAATGTTGACGAATCCTTGAACGCTGCTGTGCTCAGATTTGGTATAACCGGTATTTGAAGACTTCGTATCAGAAAATGTGGGCCAATTACTCGTTTAACGAACACGAAAAATCCTAAATTTTGGTGTTTTTAAAAATAATTTTATTTTCTTCCAACAAATAACTGTAAATTGGCGTTTAAAAAATACGAAAAAAAATTACATAATAATACTAACCTTAGTTCCATAAATATATACTAAGATCAACTTATAGATTATGCCTTAAATAAATATAAAAAAATAAAAATACATAAAATCGATTGTATCTGCTGAGTAATGTACAAAATCATTATTTGGCATTTTCCTCTATATAATAATATAATACATGACCTAAAAACTATACTCAGCTATTTCTGTCTTCTTCATCCCCTTTGCTTCATCTTTTCCGCTTTAGTCTCGTCAGACCCTTTACACAGTCCCCATCTTCTCTCATCCACTCTTTCGCATTTATATATCATACCCAATCCTCTTCTACTCCCTTGTATTCTTCTGCCAGATAACTCCACATATCTCCGTATTTCTTCTTCCTTGTCTTCTTCATCCCGCATCTCACTCTCCTTACTTCTGAAGCGGTTATCCTCCAAGTACCTCGTCACTCCCTATAGCCCTCATTATATCTACTCTTTTCGATAAATCATTGTCTCTCTTGCCCCTCTACCTCATTCCTCTTCTAATGCACCCATCCCGTCAAATTCTTTCCCTTTCCACTCTCCATCTACCCATGCTTCCATAGCCCCGCTGTTTCATTTCATACCCGGCCACTCTACTTATCGTTTCACTGAAGCAGTATGTATTCGGGGTCGTTTTTTTCTAACCTCCAACATCTGCTTCAGGAAGCAAATCTGTTCTCTCGCCAAGCTTTCATTACTGTGCTGAGTAAATTGCTTTTATTACTCACGAAAATTCAATTTGCCAACATGCGCGTTAAATATAATGTATGTTATAGCTTATATAATGTATGTTATAGCTCAAAAATGATTTGGTTTAAATTTACATACTACAATATATTCGGGGGTAATGCCATGAGATGTAATTGAGAGATGAATTGGGATGGAAATTGCCTAATCGCAATTCATTCGAGAAATTTGCGATGAAATGAGGAGTGCTCGAAATAAAATTTATCCTGCAGAAATTATAACCGTGAGAGGTATTTGTTAAGATAATTTAACGAATTTAACATTAACAATATCAATTTTTATTTATTAAATGTACAATTTATGAAAGAACAATGTTCATATACAATTGCATGTAGATTGTTGCACGTTTGTGTTCTCCCCTCTTAGGTTTGTTACTAATGATGCATGGTGATCTGAATCTAATTGCAAATATGGCTTTAAAGATTTTGAGTTTGAATGTCCAGTTATCTTTATTATTTGTTGACTACTTACTCCACTTTTAGCTAATTCGCATACGGTACTAGCACGATTTGAATGGTTAGTAATCTTTCTAGATTGAACATCAAGCCCAATTTTCTCAGCAGATGATCTGGTCTATTTGGAAATCTCGTTAATTCCTACTGGTGTATTCTTGTACCAACCTTTTCCATTAGTATTGTTCCAGAATGGATTAAGTGTCAAAAACATACGATCTGTTGTTATATTCTCATTGCGTTTATTCAACAGTTTTCTCAACAATCTTACGGGACAAACATCAGGATCAATCGAATTTTCTTTAAGCCACTTACTATCGGTACATTTTTTTCACTTCCTTGAGCTGTTTTTGAAAATATTGGATTATATTCTATCCTTTCAGTCAATCGTCCATCGTTATATATCTCATTTTTGAAATAGTATGTTTGACACTTAACACCTTCTCCACCTCTCCATGCCAACTCAAATGATGCTACATGAAAAAATTTCTTTTGGAGACCATCCGGTTTCTCTTCATCCAATATTCTCATCATTCTCCAAATTTCATTTTTGTTAATGCTGATGAACTTTGTTTTCTATTTTCACAGTGTTTTTGGTATTTTGAAATATTAAATCTGAAAAAGGATCAAATGAAATATTGAATTCTTTGAAGTAATATTCCTGTATCATTTTTGCTGTGTGTTCCACATTGTTTTTACTACATATTCTTTATAATCCTTACCATTTACTCTTTTCATATTGAATGACCAGTCTAAAATATCATCAATTTTTTTGAATGACATCGACGCACCTAGGTTATACGATTTTTTGAAACAAAAATGTTGAAACTGTTTCCAGATCGAATTTTTCATTTTAGTAGTGTTTGAATGAACAAAGGTAGAGTGGTCGTTTAAATACTAAGAAGTGGCAAATATATTTTTTTCAATAATAACTTTATTGCCAAATCATAGCCAACTTAAATTTTTAAATGGCTGTCCACAATTTCTTTAATTTTATGTTGTTTTGCGATCAACATGTTTGTTAAAAAAATAAATAAAATAAATCTCCTATTTAAAATTATATTTTCCAAATATAATATTTAGTGTATCTCACTTATTTTAAAGGTATGTCAAATATAAATAATAATAATCCAATAAATTAGTACCTACGTTACAACTAGAATAAAATAAATAGGTAGTAGTTATATTAATTTAGTATTTTACGAATCTTAGAAATATATTTCTCGAGTTACCTAAAGATTTTTATAGTATTAAGTTGTATTGATATTACTTTCTTCACAATTATTAAAGTTGAATTTAAAACAATAATTTAAATTGTAATAAAGGGTCACTTTAAAAATATTGTTCAAATTGACTTCCATCTTCCTGAATAGATAAATTGATCTGTTGACAACACCATGTGTTGCAATAGAGAAATAATAGCAGAAATATTTCTAAAAGCTGTAATTTTCCTATTTCTCAGGTTAACTTCATTATCTGGTGGTCTTGAGTAAACAATATTTTCACGTCTTGGCTTATCAAGCACGTGAATGGGGGTCGTGGGATCTTACCTAACTTATAAAAAATATATCGTTTATAATTTAATCATCATTTTATTTACCTATTACTTGAGACATTGCCGTTGTCTAACTTAACTTAACTTAATTACCTTATACTAAATCGACTTAATCCACTTATTTCCACTTGCACTCTTCACAATTCTGTATACCTTCTCTTTTCTACTCTAAATCTAAATCTTCACTATTACTTCTGATTAAAAATTACTTTACTACTTCAAATCTAAACCAAAACTATTTTTATGATTAAAAACTACTTCACTACTTCAAATCTAAATCTTAACTATCTCTTAGCTAATCGCCCGATCGGGTCATCCCCGTTGCTTGTTTTCCGACCCACCAATAAACGGCTTACATGTTAACAAATGCTTAGCTAGTACTAATTGTTGGTCGCTTATTGTATACTCCGCACCAGGTAAAATTCCATAAAATGGAATTCGACTCGGACCGGATATCCATACGTGACAATATCCTACAGGTAGCTTCAAAGCAAAAAATCCAATGGATTCTGATCAGGTGATCGTGCAAACCAACGAAAAGGTCCACTTGTTCCAATCCATATTTCCTCAAGTTTAGTATCTAGTAAGTTCGTATGTATTCTAACATTATATGAAGGTACCCCATCCTGTTGAAAGTAAGCCCGATTAAGTTGTAAAGAGGCAAAACATTAAAAAAATTCTAAATCTTTCGTCAGTAACCGATGGTACTATTCTTGATCTAAATTTATATCAATACAAATTTGGCCAACTAATTGGTCATCTAAATATCCATATTACACATTTACAGAAATTTTTTGTTGAAAAATATCTTCAGTAATTAGGTATGGATTATTTTGACTCGAATATCGGTATTTTTTTCTATTAAACACTGCATTATTCGTAAATATACATTCATCTGACTAAATAATTCTCTTGTAAAACATGGAATCTTGGCGTACCTTACTTATAAAAAGAATTACAGAAGTCCATTCGCCGAGTTCGGTTATTTTGTTCTAAAGTTCGTACCTTCTAAGTTATGTATGGTACATAATTTTGTTTTTAGTACTACATCGAGAGTGTCGTTTGACTTGCAATATTGTAGATGTTCTGGGATTGTCGTAAATACTCTGTAAGTATACGAAATTGTTGTTCCACTCCATTCTCCTATTTAAAGGCTTTATATCTTCTAACCTTTTAAATTTAAAAGTTTCAGGTACTCGTCGCTCTGGAAACCGCTTCTATTACATTGAAAATAAATTTGTAACATGTCAGTTAACTCACTACTTTTCATGATTATATCAGAAACACGGACTAATAACAAATGGTTGACATTACTTTACAATAAATGTCATTTGTTTTTTCTCATTGTTTGTAATACATACTACATTTATTGGACAAAAATTATATGAATAAGATTTATTACATTTTTTTCTGACATAAATATTAAACTAAAATTAACTGGATTCATAAAAATAATAAAATAAGAAAAGTAAAGAAAAGTATATGCAGCCATTTAAAAATTTAAGTTGACTATCATTTGTCAGTGAAGTTACTTCATAGTATTTAAACAGCCATTTAATTTGTTTTTTAGTTCACTCAAATCGGTTAATAAATAACAGAGTTATCGCTCGTCGTTCATCGATCGCCCAGTATAAACATTGTAGCACAAATTATGTTTAATGTATATTTATGATAAGAACCTCTATTTATGTTAAAAATAATATTATTGCTTAAGTAGAAGTAATAATAAATGTCGACAAATAATAAAATTGTAGTAAAATATATCAAAATTGATGTTAAAATGTACAATTAATACTTACTTAGGCTTGAATGAAACCTAAAAATGCATGAATGTATTATATTGATATTTAATGAAGTAAAAGTTCTAGTTTATTTAATCAAATTTATTATTAAAATACAAGCTTTCAATTAATAGAAGATGATGTAATATAAGTATTAATAATTATAAAATAAAGATTACATCTGACTGAATCAACAAATATTTGTATTAATTGTGTATTTAATTTTTCTGCTATTTCTTGAAAATTGAAAAGTATTAAAGGAAGAACATATTTAAAATTTTCAAAAAACTATTATTGCTTAGGTTTGGAAACATTTGTTTCGAGCCAATAATATTTGTTTTGAAAATTCGTAATCAGAAAAAATGTCTAAATTTTCGGTAATAGAAAATAAACATTTTAATTAATTAACGAAATTTGTAGGTTTGAGAAAAATTGATATATAGAATTATTATTATGCGTTGAATTCTGATGTTACATCATGATGAGAATTTCGTATTCTTCGAATTTAAGCTCTTCACCTCCATATGGAATGTACAGGCAGTTATGGGATGGATGAACCTGCACAAAAATGTTTGTTATGAAAATTTATTAGATGTTTTTTAAATTATAGTTTATATTAAGACATAAACAGGCAATATTATTTTTTATTTATTAGATAAAACTTAGTTTCATAATAACATTGTAAATATTTAATCAAATGATCTTATTTTCTTCGAGGTATACAAGATTAAAAGTAAGTTATAAATATCATTATTGCGGAACAAAAAACGGAAACCGAAGAAAGAGTTTTAAATAATGTATTTTAGAAGGGTCTAATTAGGTTACCAGGAATGGGTGAACCGTATCAGAACTTTAAAGAATAGTAATAGTAGTCGTATTTGACTATCCTATCATGTAGTTCGAGCTTGTTACTCTAAAACGTCATTAATTTGATTCAAATAGTAAATAGTACCGGTCACTCCCATCCAATTGCATTAGAATTTTATGATTTTAGTTACTTGTAGATTTTACTAATAAACCTGAAAGATTGTGCTTTCTTCACAAACTGATTTTATTTGCAAGTTATATATTGATAATGATTAGATGGTACTGTAAATATACATAAACATAGCAAATAAAATACATTCATTAAACAGTTATTTTAATAAAAGCACTCGAGAATAATACTATGTTAATTAATTAAATATTTCCGAAATTATAAAATGATGATACGAACCTTCCCAACTGTTAGAGATTCATTATGCATTGTACGACCTATATAAAGGGGTTCACCCTCTGATGTTCTCCCTCCTTCGACTGCGTTATGCGGAATATTACCACCTGAGCAATACACCCATTCGAATTTCTGTTCGCAAAGAATCTAAAAACACCAGAAAGTAGCAATTGAATGTGTTTTTTCTTGTACATTCCTCACCTCATATTCGCTAAGGGAAATTTCTCGGCTATCATAAGCCACATAGGCTTCACATTTATCCGGAATAATTTTAGCAGGAATCCAGTCACCACGATAATACGCCCTACCCACGTAAATGTCTAAGCCGTCAGAATCAACGCCACCTTTTACAGCATTAGGCGGTACTCCGTATCCTCTAACTGAAGATATCCAATAATAACCTAAAATAATAGTGTAAATAATGAGCTTAATAAAATAAATTACACTCGTGATTCTTACGCGACATTTAACTGAATGTATTTAGCGACGAATAGATTTCACACTGACGGTTTGTATTATGATAATTAAAATTTCTTAATTTAAAACTAGTGTGAATAACTAAACAATTACATACCAAGGTTATCTTATTTGAATTATGATAATATTGTAATTACAAATAAACATATCATAAAGAAAGTACGCAAATCTGATGTGTTAAAATGGAAGAGATAACGATGGTTGTAAATGGAACACATAAAATACAAACATTTTTTAAAGACAATCACACAAGTATACAGCAAATTTAATGCTTATAAATTATTATTATTATGAAATGCTTATGCTCGTTGATCTCAATTATGACTTCTACATCAAGCACATTTTTATAAAATATGTATGTATTTTTAATAATATTTGTTGGTGTCCTTTTAGTAAAAAATGGAGAAAGGAAAATTATATCAATAATCCATTTTTTTACGTGAAATGAAAATATAAAATTTAATTTGTGAAATCAGCAATTTACGCTTATTTAAAATCAATTCTATAATAATTGGTCTTTCAAGAAATATTTTTTTAGCTTTTATTAGATGCACCAATAAAAAAATATTTTAGTTTTTAAGTGGTGGTACTACTGCTTTTAATACTTCCTGTCAATCATTAATGACCATAATAACTGAAATGATGTATTATACTATGGTAGTTATTAATAATAAATTTTATTCAAATCGAATAAAGCGTTCAATTATTTTAAACAAAAGAAAGAAATTTGAAACTTTGAAGACAAATTCCGGCTTAACCGTAAATTTTTGGATATAGATAAGTTGTGTTAAATCAACATATTTTGATCCCAGGAATATATGGTCCAGCCATTTCCCCACATTAACGGGACACCCTGTATATAGTGGTGAAAGAATAACTGGAAGAGGTGCTTGTGGTAATGAACAAAACACTGGGAAGCGGTGAGTTTCCTAGATAGTAAAAGAAGGAAATGTTGGCGCTGCTAAACAAACTGAACAAGGAGGCATCAGATTCGGCGGGGTTTAGACCAATTTGTCTCTTGGATATGATGAGGAAGCTATTGGAATAACTGATCGTAATCAGACTAAAGAAAGAGCTAAGCAGGAAATGGAATCTCTTAGTGATTAGTTTGGGTTCAGGGTGAGGAAGAGTATGGTACAACTCGTACAAATAGTTGTAGAAACGGCAAAGAAGGAAATGTCCTCAAAACAAGGGACTTGCTGCGCTTTCAATAGCGCGTCACAGAAACTTATTATGAAGGATATGGAGGAGATAGAGAAAAGTTAAAAAAGCAGGGACATAACAGGGGTAATTAGAAGCTATTTATGCGACAGATACGTTATCGATGAGCGAAGAGGTTAAGGTGACGGCAGGGGTTCCACAAAGCTCGGTCCTAGGGCCACTCCCGTGGAACGTACTTTCATTCGGTGTCCTAAGACTGTAAACAAAATAGGTAGCAATCTGATCGCGTACGCGGACGATTTGGTCTAATAGAAAACGCGAACGACGTTATAGCCAAAATCGAGAAATCGAAGATTGAGAAAAACCACAGATCAAACTTTGCAAGACGGAAGTGGTACTTCTTATAGGTAGGTAGAAAGTGGCCTACGAGATAACATTCAAACTTTATTAATGTTTGATATTGTATAGAAACCTAAATCTAATATAATCAAAATTATAACTGCATATTATAAATAAATAAATAAGATTTGTGATTATAATAATTAACAGTTAATAATAATAACTCAATGTAAACGTGAGATATTTCGTTTAAAACGTGATTGCTTTAACCTCGTTTAAAAAGATGCCTATCAAAAATTACACTGACATCAGAAATCTTTGAATGACGTACTGGTCCAAATTATGATACGTTCCTCTAACCTTTTTTTTTGTGGCCGGGAGGTGGAAAATCTTTTAAAGACTGAGTGTGGGAGTCCCCAGAACTATACTGGTATACCCACTAAAAACCACCTCCCCAAGTCGACCCTGACACCCCGCGGAACCGCCGTCTGGCATTACTTCACGGGGTGTAGGGTGTCGTCTGCGTCGGTGATGTGTGCTTGTGTATGATGAGTGTGTGTGTGTGTGTGTGTGCCACCCCGTGGAACCGCCATCAGGCATAACATCACGGGGTATCAGTGTCGTTGTGTGTGTGTGTGTGTGTGTGTGTGTGAGATGTGCGTGTGTGTGCAATGAACGGCTCGGGTACGTGGGGTTGCTACTCCCAAATGGCTGTGCACGTCAACCACCCCTGCGGGAACGTTCCTCTAACCTGACCTTTAGGGAGCACTTAGAAAAGCAGAGCAAAGGAAGTAATTACAAAATTAGGAAGGATTCTCCAAAGGATCAGGGGAGCGGGAAGAGTAAGAGGCGAATTCTCGCAAGCGTAGCTGAGTCTAAAATATTGTATGGGGTAATTATGTAGGAGGTCTGGAACTGAAAGAGAACGCTAAAAATTGAACTGAAAGATAACGCAGAGAAAAATCGCGCTAAGAATTATAACTAGCTATAACTAGCGAGGACGATCCCGCTGAAAAAACGAAGCCAAAAAGTGAATAAGGAAACAGACCGTAGAGATATGAGGCATAGAATATGGGCTATAGATGATTCTAGCAGGGAGCACGGGGAAATAAGTTATTATTTATCTCAAGCACTAACGGGGTACTGCGGCGAAATCGACACTGCAAAACACACTTTATTCCAGTGCAGAAGGTTAAGTTTGAGTGAGAAAGCGGATATCGAGGTAACGGTAGGAAACATGGTGGAAATAATGGCGAAAACAAAATTACATAATACATAACTCTTGTTATGTTAAAACTATGTAGCTTTGATTATGATCCGCGAGAACTAAAATATGTGCAGTTATCTGAATATAAAGAAATAGAACATAACAAGTGTTTACTTCTCCCAATTTGAAAATTTGTTTCTATAAAGAGAGCAGAACAAGTATCGATTATATAAAAAGAGGGTTCAGTCTGGGGATCGAGCAGTCTGCTACACCATCGTGCATAAAGCACATTGCATTTGTTGTAGTGTAGTACGCCAAACTTTTATTTTGACTACATTAATAATTTTTAGAATGTCAAAAATGTTTTTTTCGAAAATTTTGTTTGCCCTGTATGTTCGAAATTTTTAGAATAGCCCAGGGAATAACCAGTTGAATTTTTTGTGTAATAAACATGATCTATGCAAGCGATAGCGGTAAATACGTTTAGCTTAATACCGTTGATTGAAATATTTTAATCAACGTTAATACTTTGAACAGTTTTTTCTGCTCAGAAACTTCAATTATTTTCAAATTTGATATTATTGATTGAGTTTCGAACATTTTTTAAATATAATTTTTAACTGATCTATTTTCGTCACATTTTTTTGTAGTTACAAGCAAATTAAATTGGGGTTTTCTTATAGTTTACAACTGTTTCTATCTTAGTAAATCTCAATTGATTCTCCAATAAAGTGACAACTGTTTAGGCATGTTTTAAAATATTTTCATTTTAAGGCAAATTTATTTATTTTTGTTTGAATGAACTGACTTTTTAACAAATATTTTAGTATAAAATTTTAATTGTTCTATAGTTTCCATTTTTTTGTTCAAGAAATTGTCCATTTATTTTAAAACATTTTTTACAGTTATTCTAAAAATTATTTCTTCTTTGGAAATTTCTTTATGCTATATTATTTTCAATATATAGAAGAGTATTTTTCTTATTGGTGTCTATTTATTATATGCAACTCAATATACTCTACAGAAATGTCTTTTGCATATCGAAAATATGTTTATTTTGATTATCTAAAACATGTTTTAAAATTAACTATGAATTATTATTATCTTATGTTCATGATTAATATTTTATAACAAATAAGTATAAAATGAAGTGAATACAATTAAATTATTATTATTAGTTTTCGTGCAATTGTAATGATAATATTTTATTAGTGCTATTAATATAGTTTTACACAAGTCGGAGTAAAGTTGATATCCCAACTAAAATAGGGAATTAAAATAATTAAACTTAAAATTAAAATAACTTTAGTAAAATATATTAATAAAATATATCACCTCTAAACTCGCATGAATAAAAATATTTTTTCTAATACCCTTTATAAAAAGACATTTTTCTACTACCCTTTATAAAAAGACAATTTTCGTCACCGAATACTCCAGCGAAAATTTGAGTTCCGTCACTAGTGAGAGAAAATCCCATAACGCTAACTTTCGTCACTAGGGACGAAAGTTACCTACAAATTTTCACCTCCGTCTAGTTGCCTGCTGTCACTATATCGTGTCATTATTAAACGTCAGTTTTTGAATTTGTACTGTTCGTAACTTCATCATATCATGATTTCTGATTCAGTAAGTGATTTAGATCTTTCCAATACTGCACCAGAAATAGTAAATCAAGCTGAGAAAACCTATGTGGATTTATTATAAGAAAAATTGAAAAAGAGGTATGAAAAAATATATGCAAAATTCATGGAATTTAAGGCAGATAATCGCGTAAATTCATATTCACTGTGCCGTTTGCATATTTTGCAAAGTTGTCGGTAAGTAATTTAAATATGATCAGTAGTTTTGTAATTTTTAATTCAAAATAAAGTATTTGTTTATATAATAAAAGTTTGTTAGTATCATAGGTAAGGTAGTAGAAAAAGTATAGTGTTTAACTCGTCGAAAGCATTTTTTTAAGCTCGTGAACATTACCAAACTCGGCTTCGCCTCGTTTGGTAAACTGTTCTCTCGCTTAAAAAAATGTTACTTTCGTCACTCGTTGAACAATATACTATTTTCGTCACCGAATACTCCAGCGAAAATTTGAGTTCCGTCACTAGTGAGAGAAAATCCCATAACGCTAACTTTCGTCACTAGGGACGAAAGTTACCTACAAATTTTCACCTCCGTCTAGTTGCCTACTGTCACTATATCGTGTCATTATTAAACGTCAGTTTTTGAATTTGTACTGTTCGTAACTTCATCATATCATGATTTCTGATTCAGTAAGTGATTTAGATCTTTCCAATACTGCACCAGAAATAGTAAATCAAGCTGAGAAAACCTATGTGGATTTATTATCAGAAAAATCGAAAAAGAGGTATGAAGAAAAAATATATGTAAAATTCATGGAATTTAAGACAGATAATCGCGTAAACTAATATTCACTGTGCTATTTGCATTTTTGCAAAATTGTCGGAAAATTTGAAATTTAAATCGTAAGTAATTTAAATATGATATCTAGTTTTGTAATTTTTAATTCAAAATAATGTAATGGAACAAAGTTAAAGTGTTTTAATTATCAAAATAAAGTATTTGTTTATATAATAATAAAAGTTTGTTAGTATCATAGGTAAGGTAGTAGAAAAAGTATAGTGTTTAACTCGTCGAAAGCATTTTTTTAAGCTCGCGGACATTACCAAACTCGGCTTCGCCTCGTTTGGTAAACTGTTCTCTCGCTTAAAAAAACGTTACTTTCGTCACTCGTTGAACAATATACTATTTTCTACTACCCTTTATAAAAAGACATTTTTCGTCACCGAATACTGCAGCGAAAATTTGAGTTCCGTCACTAGTGAGAGAAAATCCCATAACGCTAACTTTCGTCACTAGGGACGAAAGTTACCTACAAATTTTCACCTCCGTCTAGTTGCCTGCTGTCACTATATCGTGTCATTATTAAACGACAGTTTTTGAATTTGTACTGTTCGTAACTTCATCATATCATGATTTCTGATTCAGTAAGTGATTTAGATCTTTCCAATACTGCACCAGAAATAGTCAATCAAGTTGAGAAAACCTATGTGGATTTATTATCAGAAAAATCGAAAAAGAGGTATGAAAAAATATATGCAAAATTCATGGAATTTAAGTCAGATAATCGCGTAAATTCATATTCACTGTGCTGTTTGCATATTTTGCAAAATTGACGGAAAATTTGATATTTAAATCGTAAGTAATTTAAATATGATCTGTAGTTTTGTAATTTTTAATTTATAATAAAGTATTTGTTTATATAATAATAAAAGTTGGTTAGTATCATAGGTAAGGTAGTAGAAAAAGTATAGTGTTTAACTCGTCGAAAGCATTTTTTTAAGCGAGAGAACAGTTTACCAAACGAGGCGAAGCCGAGTTTGGTAATGTTCGCGAGCCTCTTTTTCGAATTTACTTTCGTCACTCGTTGAACAATATACTATTATTACTTGTGTGTTTTCGTAACCTAATTTTAGTGCACTTAGCCTAGATTACAAAAATTTACATAGGCTAAACATGTTTCATCAATCATGAGATCCTTCCATCAACATTCGTCTAATTAGCATTTTTAATTTTAAAATTGACGTAAATTCTTTTGGAATTACTGATTCAACACTGTATAATTGTATATACCAATCATTGCCATGTCACTATTCTCATTTCGATTTATAAGAGGAAAGGAAATGCATCATCGACATGTTTATAGTAGAATACCTAACTCTAAGCACTTCTCCAAGATCGCCGCTAAGTAATTTTGTATTTTAAGATCAGGATATTTTCCAAATGTATTGCTGATGTTCCCAATAAGAAATATTATGAATAATGGGTAAGAAACTATAAACACATGAGTCTCCCATTACATATTAGAGAGCAAGCAAAAGCCTCTATTGTGGCATCACAGTATGAAAGTGGCAACAAGAATTTTCTGGAGAAGAAAGGCCATAAGTGTTGTTCCGTGAAACATTAAAGAAGCTTCGGGTAATACAGAATTATCGAAGAAGCATATTTATTGAGTGTATTACTCTCTTACTCGATAATTTATTTATTTTATTTAGTTTGATCTACGTAAAATCCTTTTAAATGTTTACGTGTAAAGGAATTTACAAATCTGATTTTGAAGTTACGATCAGTTTGACCTACAAAATTCCTTTACAATTTTTGTTTGTAAAGTAATTTACGTAGGTCAAACTGGCTGCAGATTAAAAGAATATCTAAAATCCTTTCGATTAAATCATACAAATTCAACATTCGTTAATCACCTAATCTAAAACGGCATTCTTTTGATGAAAATGTACTTGAGGTAATCAATTTTGCTGAAAAAGGGTTCAAAATGGATTTACTCAAGTCTTTAGAAATAAAAATAAAAAACCGATACATATGTAACGGAAGTGCGCTAATAATAGAACTCTGTAAGATATTCAAAACTTATTAAATTTAGTGGCTGCTAATCCTGTGCTATAGGTCTTTTCTAATTGAAACTCAAATGACCGTCAAGATTTGGGATATTTTGCTAGTAATAATTGTTTCAACCATGCACTTTTTTAAAACTTGGTGTATGCATTATTAAAGTATAACTTTGATAAATAAAATACTATTGCTTTAGTTTCAGCAACTTTAAGTAAACAAAATATAACTTTGATTAATATTTTTTTATATTCTTTAAGAGGACGACTAATGTGTCGTTTCAAAAACTTGCATTCTAAGAAGGTGACAATGATTGGTCTTCTAAGTTAATTGTTCATTAATAATGACTCGTTTAATATTATACTGATTCCGTATTGTCGCCAATTTTACTGTCTAACGTCTATCTACTGTAAAATTGTATAGTAGTTGTTTTATAATTATTTAAAGAAGATTTGTTTCTTTTTATAGGATAAATTAAATCACTTGCTTTGAGAATTTATGTTCAACTTCTTTATTAACTGATATGTGTTTCGGTCCTTACGGATCATTATCAAAGTTAGAACTGATTTTTAGATGAAAATGTCGCAATATATATACAACTAAAATTCAGTCTATTGTGTGAAATTCCGGCGATAATAATGTTATTATTAAGCGAGCCGTCAGTAGAGGGGATTAACTTCTTAATAATCAGCAGGAAATTGTCATTACCGAACAATTTCGTGCTGATTATTTAAAAGGTAATCCCCCCTGATGGCTCGCTTAATCTCTAATCCCTCGAATAAGTTAAGCTTCCGATCTTTTCGACAAATATGGATTGGTGTAATTTCGCCCATGTGGTGTTCGCTAATCTCATGCTTGTTAATCAGTTTATAATTGTTTTTCAGTGTTCGTGTTCCCTTGTTTCAAAATTTCTTCCTGTTTGCCCTATGTAAAAACATTCGTAAATTACACACTGATTTTATTAGTGAGTTTGTAATTTCTATTTTGTTATTGTTGATTTTCTGTCCCAAATGTCTTCTATTTACTACTGTTGCTTTTATGTTTTGTGATACCGTTTCTTGATTTTTGTGCTGGTGTTATTCACACATAGTATAGCTACAAATATACTTTCTTTGTTTTCTATTTTGTTCCATTTGTTATACAGTAGTTTTTTCTTTAATAATCGTTTTTGCCCTTTTAATATCTGGAATAGTTGGTTCTGGTCATATTTGTTGTTGTTGGCGATTTGGATTATTGTGTTTAATAAATTTTTAAGCTTGCTCTAGCATTTGAATTGCTAAAAGGCGGTGAATTTATGAGTCGAGCGCTGACTTCTTGCAATACTCAGTGGAAATTGTAATACCAAGAAGGAGTAGGATTTTTTGACAAAACTTAGCACACACGTTTATTAAAAGATAAAAAACTATTAAAATTTCATTTATATGGATGGTAGTAATGACCTATTTGAGAGGTCTCTCAGTTTTTTTGAACAATTTTATTAGGTGCATATTTTGCGAAATTGTTTTTTTTGTTGCTATTTTCGCTGTTCACTTGGTTCGCGCGATGGTGAATTCATCATCTTAATTAAAACCAATCTTCCGTCATGCGCTGCCATTAAGTATGGGTTAGAGAGGGTCAGGAATGTCGCAGAAGGAGAAGAACAAATGAGGTTCAAGACCGCTATTTTGGGATTATGATAACAACAGAACGATTCTCCAGAACCAAATTTATTGTTGATGCTAACCATAGAACAACAATACATTTGGTACAGGAGAATCGTTCTGTTGTTGTCATAATTCGAAAATAGCGGTCTTAAACATCATTTGTTCTTATGTGTTCTTTTGGTTAGCTAACGAATGTCGTCCTGTAACTTTTCAAACAGTTTACCGCAGAATCAGAACTATCGGCTTGTAATGCTATTGGCCACATCTTGTGTTATAACTTACGGCTCAACATCGACAGCTACTCTATTCGCCAGCGCTCCGTATGGTGCAAACAGATACTAACTTGTTAACGGTGGAGCGGAAGACGGCCTGGAGACGGACTGTCAAGGAAATAGCACCGACGGTACTTTCTGGAACCAACACGCACTGGAGGCGGCACAGGGGTCCCTGGCGAGGCTCACCATCGATTAGCAGCCGCAGGCTTCGATTAAACAGTTTCCCGTCGGTGATACTTGCTTGGGCTTCCACGCCACGTCAACGTAGGGGCACCGGCTAGCTGTGAAACACAGTAAAAGAACAAGAGAAAGTGTGTAAATTAAACATGGGGCCGGAGAAGAAGAGATATATTACAAAAGACAGACAGACAGAGTTATAGACAAAGAAAATATACAATATATACAAGAGCAAGAGGCTTGAATCGGCGGAACCGACCAGGCTGACCACCGCTGCTGATGGCAGACGACTGGTGAAGAGCGTTGGCCGGAGCCTGGTTTTATATGGTGGTCTTCGGTGACGCGGCTTTGTTTCGGTCACGTAGGCCCCGCAATTCCGGGAACAGGTAATGATCCTCTTCGCCGAAAAAAAGGGCCGGTCTTATTGTTCCACACTGGCAGCTGCACATTTTGGAAAATTATCTCGTTTGGATTATTTCAATAATGCGGAATTTATGCAAATTATTATTAGGAGCAATGGTTAGCTCGTAAAATGGATTTACGCATTTGTTACCACGTTCAGGTAAACTGAACGCCGGTAACAAACTATGCTTATTACTTTAAAATCAAGACATCAAACCAAGTATTTTTCCTAGTAGGACATCATTGCAAGGCTTAAAATAATTAGAGGCTTAAATTTTAAAAGGCATTAATTCATGAAGATCAATATATTTTTGCATGCGCTTGAATCTAAATTCGAAGCACTTTTTTACCCCGATTGAGTTACCTACAAAACATACATTTGAAACGCATCAACCTCTTCTTCAGTCATCGAAAAACCAAGACCTTACATTTAATTTTTGATTTGCGCAAATACATAGAAATCAATGTGCGCAAAGTCAGGACCGTATGGCGGATGCTCTTTAATTCGCCTTTTATAGTCCTCAAAATGTCTGTTTAGGCTGGTGTTCGCTTTATCTGTTGATGAATGATGTGTCTTCGGTGGTTTATTATTATTTCTTCGAAGACCACAAATAAACAAATGGTTGCGTACCATTCAGAATTGCACTAATGGTATAGTTGACACATTTTCGGTTTTTAAAAAACAAAAAAAAACATTTGTGTGCGGACAACTTTGGTTAGATTTGACTTAAGAAGGAGACACGATTACTTTGTTTTACCACGTATAATTTAAAATAAAGTGGTAAAACAAAGTATTCCTGTCTCCTTCTTCATTGCAAAGAGATTAATAAATTAACAGAATATTGCAAAAACGAGAGATCAATAATTGATTAGTACCTAATCAAGAAAAATAATTTTAACAATGGTAAGAACGTAAAAAGTCAGGCTGAAATAAGGAATGGAAAACACTTGCTAAGAAAGGATGTGGCGTAGGAAGATAGACAAAGGCAAGACAAAATAGAAAACAAGTTAAAGGGAAGATAAAAGCATATAAACTAAAGGAAGCTCAAATCCAAGAAAAATACCAAGAATCACTTCAAAGGAAATTTAGAGAAAAAGGATTGGGAAATAGCATAAAAGGGAAATAAAAGACATTCAAAAGAATTTTCTGGTAACAGGGAAGGAGTGCTGTAGAACAACAAAAATAGGAAATAAAGAAGTAAACAGAAATGAATGGTGTACAGAAGACATAAAGAAGAAAATTCAAAAACACCGAATAAAATATTTATATCGTTACCAAATGCAACTAATAATACACAGATTACAACAAGAAAAATGTGTTTAAAAGCAATGAGACGAAATGATAAAAATATCCCAAACAAATCAAAAGTTTACGTTTGTGAGGATCATTTTAATATAAGTATTAAATCGGTTAACAGTTAAAAAAAATATTAGTTTTATGAGCCAGTTATATATTGACAAAGTTAACAGTTCGCTAAATTATTATCCCGGTTAGAATTAATAGAAGCTTGTATCTCCCTCTTGATTGTAAGTACTATGCTGTGCAATTTTATTATAAATGGGATGATAAATAGCTGCTTACCTCTTGCATATGAGAATACCATGGGCATGGCTCATGTGCTTGATGACTGAGTTCCTTCCACCGAGCAACATTGGTGAGCATATAAGCATTCTAAAATTACTTTGTTAATAACTTTGTTTACCCAGCTTTGCTTCCATCAATCTCTTAATCTTAAGTAACTGAATTATAATTTAACGAACTGTTTAACAGTATTTAATAGCAATTTCTACATACGACTGAAGTGGTTCTAAATTTAGAATCAAACGAATAAATTTGCTATCACAATTAATTTTATTTGATGATAAATTCAGCTCTGCTTTTTGAAACCGGTCTAAATAAAAATTAATTCAATATTTATAGTTAGAAGAAGACACGGATAACTACATAAAAATGAAGGAAAATATTGTTCCACATATCTTTCAATGTCAGGCTGTCAGGAAACGATCTTTGCCACCACCACAGAGAAATAGCTAAAGCAAAAGGGCCTGAAAGGAAATAGTTGGGCAATTATTAAAATATGCAGAATTTCAGCATGCTGTTCAAGAGCAAGAAAAGACTAAGGGTAATCAAATAAGTGAAGAAGTGTCAGTTAGAGTTTCTTCGCCACAAAATTATATCCAAGACACATCTGATATGAGTGCGTGGGTATGTGAGAAAAATTGTCAAACAGATGTAATATGTGCTACAATTGGTATTCAAACTAGATAAATAATCTTCAAATGATCGATATATTCAAACAGGTAATGTCAATTTACAAATACAAGCACGTTCCCTTTATTAAAAACTGGAACCTCTTCTAGCATTACAAGTGTTTCTGAATATTGTCAGGGCAGTGGTTCGTCATCAAGCCTTGATTGAGGATAGAATTAATGCTATTTGTATTGAATGTAGTTTGTATTTATATAAAAAAGTGTAAAATTTATTTAGGCATACCAACTGACTGTTATTCTCACAGTCAAGCTCCAAAATTCTTTCAGAACACAGTCCCCCAAATTAGTTTTTGTTTGAATTCATATATTTTTTGGGCGGAAAAACATTAGTAAGTAAGTAAGTAAGTATTTATTCGTGTTATTAACAATTAAGTTTTACACATGTCATAGATACATTTGAATATATATATATATATATATATAGTGGATATAAAAAGTATAGAGTGTATAATATAAAACTAAATATAATTAAAAATTTAAATACGAAAAATAATACACTGAGCGTAGCAAATATACAAAACAATATTAAACAACAGATATAAATAAAAGGTATAAATAACATGAAAACATTTAAAGTTTATAAAGATAAACAATTATAACATACATATGTGTTAAATAATAAAATATTAAAATATCAAGAGTTAAAATAATTAATAAAATTTATAAAAGCTAATAGACATATAAAAAAGGACAAATATCGAATTATTAGGAACAAACATATTAAAATAGTATAATTAAATTTAAGCTGTTTCAATGTCTAATTCTAAAAATTCATCTAGTGAATAGAAGGCCCCTTTAATTAACAATTCTTTAATTTTATTTTTAAAACTGGTATTTGGCAGTGTTCTAAGTTGTGTTGGTAACTTGTTATAGCATTTGACAGCATAATAATTTACACCTGAGCGCGATCTCGTAAGTCTATGATAGCCCGTTAACAAATTATCTTTATGTCGTGTTTCGTGCTTATGTTCCAGAATTGTGTATCTCTCTGGGTACTTCCTAATATATTTAAGACATTCATATATATAAACTGATGGAAGAGTTAAGATTCCGAGTTCTGTGAATTTATTTTTACAGTTGTCACGATAACCTAATCCAGCCAAGATACGGATTGCTCTTCTTTGTATTTTGAATATGCGATGGCGGCAGGATGAGTGCCCCCATATTAAAATACCATATGTCATGACTGAATGGAAATATCCATAGTAAGCCATCTTAAGTATACTATATGAGACTGTACCTGCGAGTTTGCGAATAGCAAATGAAATTTTTGCTAGCCTTTTAGCTAGTTCTGAACCTTGACAGTCCCATCTCATGGCTGCATCAATATGAACTCCTAGAAAATGTGTTGTTTTATTACCGTTTAATTGGACATCTCTAGTAAGTGTGAACGTTATTGTTTTAGTTTTCGCCTTGTTTAAAACAAGGCCATTTTCAACACACCAGTCTATAGTTTTGTTGGTCGCTATTTGACTCTTTTCTAATACCTCTTCAACGCTTTTCCCATTAACATTAGTATTTCGTGCAAATTATCATAATGTTCAAAGTATGATTGACGGTTTCGAAGTAGAAATTGAAAAGCCTAACGATCCCATAAAGCAAGCAGTTACTTGGTCAGAATACAAAAAGGCTAATACTTTTAAATATTTAATATCGATTCTACCAAGTGAAATTGTTAAATAAGTTAATTGTTAAGGTTTTGGAGGGCGTACAACTGATGTTATAGCCGTTAAAAAATCGGGTTCCTTGGAAATGTTAAAACTAAATTGTTCTGCTATGGCAGATCGTGATTTTAAACAAATCGATGTAACAAACAATAATAAGTTGTATAACTTCAGAAAAGCAAATTATATTAACTTATATGATGATCTTATCACTATTGATTGGGCATTTTTGAAGTCATGTAGTACGTCCAACGTCGATGTTAGCGAATTTTATAATCTTGATAAGCACTTTCCGTTACATAATATAAAAAATACCAACTGTTTTCCACCATGGTTTATGGCAGATATAAAAAGGAACATTAAATTAAAGCTTCACTACCATAGGAAATGGAATTTCTCCAACTCATCTTTCTATCGCTCTGAATTTCAAAGATTGCGGTCTCTAACCAAATCCCAGATTAGCACTGCCTATGCATCATATATGTTTAATATTGAAAATAATCTTAAAAGTAAACCCAAGGACATTTGGAAGTTTGTGAGGCAAAGAAAAGGCACTTCAATCAGATGTTGTATGAAGTCAAAAGTTTATCATCGCTACAAGATATTGTAAATTGTTTCGCCGATGCATTTTCTAAAATCTACCACCCCAAAAATATTTCGACATCGAATGAATATTTCTCACACAGCGAAACACTATCAATACCTTATGTTACTGAGGATGAAGTAATCAAGAGTATTAGTAGGTTAAAGAATTCATATATTTGTGGTGATGATAAAATACCAGCTTTCTTTAAAAGATTGTAAATATATACTTGCCAAGCCCTTATATATGATATTCAATTTAGCTTTTCGTACAACAACATTTCCTGATGTATGGAAAGTTGCGGTCATTAATCCAATTTTCAAAAAGGTGAATCGACGAATTTACAGAATTACAAGCCTATAGCCATCTTATCTAACTTTGCTAAAGTATTTGAGCATGTAATTTATAATCATATTTATCACCATACTCACAAATGTATATGTTTCTATCAGGTAGATCGACGACCACTAACCTGGCTGTTATTACTCAACATATTAGCGAAGCTATCGATAAACGATTGCAGACAGATTTTATTTATGACTGAAGTCCTTAGTCGTGCGTTTGACACAATTGATCATAATATTTTACTAAGAAAGCTTGGTACTTTTGGGTTCACTTCTCAGTTAATAGAGTTTATATCATCTTATCTTGAAAACAGGACTAATTATATTCACTATAATGGTTTTAATACGTATTTGTTTAACAGCCAGTCTGGTGTTCCTCAAGGGTCGAATTTAGGACCACTGCTTTTTATTTTATTTATTAATGACCTTATAACTTCGATTTCGTGCCCTGTCTTGGCTTACGCCGATGACCTGAAAATATATATCACAATTAAATGCCTTAATGATGCTACCTGTCTGCAACAAAACATTAATATACGTTAATATATGTTAATATACGTTAATATATCTACGTTTTCTGAATGGTGTATTTCCAATAAACTTAGCTTAAATATTAAAAAAATGCTGCGTAGTTTCATATTGTCGCTAACGCTCTTCCATTTAATTCAATTATGATATTGAAGGAACAGCTCTTGAGATTAAAACGTAAACCCAAGACCTTGGAGTCTTATTTGACTGTCATCTTAACTTTACTGATCACATTAATAAAATATCTGCCTCTGCCCTTAAAATATTAGGTTTTTTAATGCGAACCTCGAAGTACTTCGGTGATATAGCTTTATTGAAATCCCAAATCAATTTGTCTGTCCCTCGTCTATCATCACGCCATTCAAGTATTTTTTACATCCCTACTTCAAGAACGAACATTTTGCGAAAATCGCCCATTGTTCATATGAGTATGAATGGAAATAAATACTTTAATGTCATTTTTGTTGGTGATTATGCTTAATCAATATAAACTATAATTTTGGTTTGATTAGTATATTGATTTATTATTAAGTATTTATAGCATTTAATTTTAATTTTTAGTTTTAATTTATATAAGTGAAAGTTTTTGTGTGTTCTTTTGTATTTACTTATTTTTGTAATATGTTTAAATATTTTATAACCCTGTAATGATCTTCCCCTAGGGCAATAAATATTATTATTATTATTATCATTTGAAATATCATCGGGCGAAGCGCCAAATTCTGGATGCTGATTATTTAATATTAATAAACACTTTTTTTATTTTTTATATTTAATTATTTTCCACATCATTGCGAACGTTATCTTCCAAATATAATCCTCGCGTCATTGCCTTTGTTTGGAACATTTTGGAAACACCAATCACACTAAAACACCAACACTATTTTTACAGGATGCTACCGAATATATTTTTGATGCTGTAATCCTTTCATAACGAAGTTCAAATCAAAGTTTATTTGAATTTTGTTCAATTGTTGAATTTGCAGCAATTTACAAGATTGTTCATCATTTGCAGTCTCGCAAAATTCCTTGTAATTATGGTAATTATGTTCCCCATCAGAATGTATGAAATGATGCAATAATAAATGCGTGCTTAAATTATTAGGTTTATTTCCAGCTTCTGAGTGATCGAAATCATTTAAAATTTGTGTCGAGTATTTTAAATCTCTCTCACCTTTTCGTCTCTTCAAAAAATGTTTCGCTTGCTGATTGGTTATATACGATTTAGGTACAACACAAAAATTTTCTGTCGTAACAGTTTCATTTGCAGCACCTGTTAATTTTGGTTTTTTCCAGTATCATTCAATTTCAGTTGGTGTTGGCTGGGTACTTTTACGAGAATTTAAAAATGCAAGTGCATGTTTACAGGCAGAACAATCCAAACATTTCACTTCCAGATTTTTTTCCTCTTGACTTAACTTAATAATTAAAGGCTCTAATTCTAATTTTTCCAAGAATGGTAAACTTAGTTCTTGTTCTTTTAATGTGTACACAACCAATTGCGGTATTGATATTGGAGTCCCTCATTGATCTAAAATAATTAAAAGTTTATTAAATTAGTCACACCTACTTTGAGTTTAAATGGAATAAATTTAATTGATATTATGTATGAGGGTAGTTTGGTGTAGGTGTTTATTGTGTTCGTTGTTAAGTACATTGGGTACATTTTTTGGCTTTAAATTTGTCTGTTCGAAGGTCTGATTTTCGTCTTGTTTTATAGTTGTGTATTTGTTTATTTGGCTTGATTATGAATCGTGTTTTTATTAAATTGTGCCGTATTTTATAAAGCATTAACAAACTGTTATATGATATTAGTTTTTTATGTCTAGTTCTTTTGTTATTTCATATATATTTTTTGTACTGATTTTAAAAAAGTACTATTTGAAAGAATTTTTTGTCCCTAATAATGTTTGATATATTGTACGTTTTTTCCGCAAATTCATTTCTTAAGAAATATATTCTTATATAGTTTTAGGGTGAAGTACCAAACTTTGTAATTTAAATTTTGAAGCAAAAACACCAAAATATAAAATGTGCAAGTCAGGAATTTACATCTAAACACGTCTAGAAATGTGGAGGACAATTGGGTAATAATTTTCAAATTAGCATAATAGATCACACAATTTAAAATTCAAAAATTTAAATAAAACACTTTCTTTGTTTATATCACCAAGTGAACGCCAATAATAATAATAATAATAATAATAAACTTTATTTCCCAACAGATTACATATCTAATAACAGGGAAAAATTATAAATATGGTACATTTTAGAGAAAAAAAAGTTACAAACAAAAATATGATTACAAACTACAAAAATACATATTAGTAAACGAAAATAATAATGAACTCTATAGTAAATTTAATAATATTTTTAAAAACAGACGCAAGTTACAATTGAAAATATCAACTGACCCCTGAATGGTGTTGTAAATTCGAACCATCTTATTTATAGGTGAATTAAAGTAAACATTTGAATGACTAAGATTAGGCTTAAAAGTTACCGCATACCTACTGCATAATCTAGGGACATATATATTTATTAGAGATAATAAATTAGGGTCATCTATACCACAGTTGACCAATTGGTGTAAATATTTTGCTGATATTATATTTCGTCTTGTAGCCAACGACTGCAAGCCAAACATGGATAACATATCATTATATCTGACTATATCATTAGGGAAGGATGAATATAATTTAAAATAGAGGTATTTTACGAATATTTTTTGGACTCGTTCTAATGCTGCAATGTGAGTATTATATGAGGGCGACCATATCACTGCACAATATTCCAATTTTGACCGCACATAAGATATATACAACTTCTTAATTGCATCTATATTTCTAAAAGGTTCAGTAATACGACGAATAAAACCTAACATTTTCAAAGCTTCCTTCTTAACATGATCATAGTGAGGTATAAACGACAAAGTTTTGTTGAAAAATATACCCAGGTCTTTAATAGTGCTAACTCGGTCTAAAACAATATTATCTAGGGCATAGTCAAAATTAATACTCTGAGCAGTTCTATAATAAGATATACATTTGCACTTTTGTATATTTAGCTTAAGATCATTGGACAGGCATCACTTCTGAATACGACAGAGATCACTTTGCAGAACTAAACAATCTACAGCAGATTTGACAACGCCAAAGATTTTGACATCATCAATACGGGACCGTATACCGAGCACTATATCGTTAACAAATACAAGAAACAACAGGGGCCCTAGGTTTGACCGCTGGGGGACACCACTTGAGGGACAAAACATTGCGGATTTATAGTTCATATATTCAACATACTGCGATCTGTCTGTTAAATACGATTTGATTAGAGCAATCAGGTCATCACTAAAGCTCCAATTTACTAATTTCGTTAGAAGAACATCTACTTGTAAACGCTGGTCGAGTTGATACGAAACAAATTCAACAAAGTTTAGCAAATTTGTCGCCGTTGATCTTTTTTTCATGAAACCATGTTGCTTTATGGATATTTTTGATTCTACATGTAAATACATCCTGTCCGCTACTATGGTTTCAAAGATTTTAGCAAAGTTGTTAATTATAGAAATAGGGCGATAGTTCTTGATGTCATTTTTAATACCAGATTTGAATACTGGTGTTACGCGAGCAACTTTCCAGTTCCTTGGAAATTGTTTTGAGCTAAGTATTAAGTTGAATATATGAATAAGTGGCTTGACTAATGCCTGAATACAGTCCCGAACCAAAAATGATGGTATATCATCTGAACCCGATGTAAAATTATTACTCAGTCTTTTTGCAGCTGACAATATCTCACTTTCTGTTATGAAGTCGATGTTTAATGAGCTATTACAATTGGAATCTGCAGACATACTATGTGGTAATGGATTTGAGGTGTAGACGGAAGAAAAATACTTCCCGAAACTATTGACTATGCATTCCGGGCTAACAATAACATTATCTTCATAAATCATGGTGCCTGGGATTCTAGTCTTGGATTTTTTAGAATTAACATAATTCCATACCTTTTTGGGGTCACAACGTATAGATTGTTCAGCATCAGAGATAAATGTTTCATGGTCCTTCTTAACTTCGTTACGAATTTCACGTCGTAGTTTGGCAACCCGTATTTTGTAATAATTAAACTTGTGCTTTTTATATAATCTCCGGTAATGCTCCTTCGTTCTTATTAGCCTTATCGTTTTAGAACTAAACCAATGCGGATAGCGCCTATAATTACGTACATGTGTATGAACAGGAACACATTCACTGAAAATTTTATATAGATCATCATATAACGCATCACATGACATGTTGACGTCATTTTTAGAGATAACATTAGCCCAATCATATTCCAATATTTTTTTATATAGCAAATTAAAATTAGCTTTACGAAAGTTAAATTTCTGATAATTAACATTGGGGGTGACATTTGTTTGCTTATATGAATCCAAATTAGACGAGAAACACAAAGGTGGGTGATGTTTATCAACTTTAGTGATTGGTAAATCTTCAATGAAAGTGCATAGAATATTTTTTATCGTTAAAATAAGATCCAATATTCTGTTGTTGGCGTTTAAAATTTGGTTATGTTGAACTAAGTTATTGAGATTTATTAAATTATTAAGTTCCGATATTTTATGATCAGTTATACTTTCATCCGATGATTTTTTGTAATTAGGTAGGTTGAAATCTCCGCAAATGATTACATGTTTATATTGATTAACAATACGGTCAAGTTCATTGAAAAGCACAGTATATGTGTCAATAGGTTCGGCAGGAGGAATATATAGACAAATAAAACATAAAACTGTGCAGTTAATAGTGACACACACGCATACAATTTCAATATTCATACCCAAGAAAATAGAATTAGCATCACATGAAAATTGACTACGAACTACTATCATTACTCCACCACCCCTCCTACCGACCCTGTCGCACCTAAAAACATTAAATGATTCTGGAAATAATTCTGTATCCTTAACATCATCGCGTAACCAAGTTTCAGTAATCATAAAAATGTCATAATGACTTCAGAGAACGTTATTATAAAATTCGTTGGTTTTAGATAATAAACCACGACAGTTCTGATAATAAATATTAATGCTATTAACAATCCGTTGGAAGCAAATTAGTTTTCCTTCACAATCGATAGTACACCTTTCACAAACTTCATCTTAATATTCAATTCTCCTGCCTCCTATAATTAATCAATTAAAATACAAAAATTCAAATTTTGCATGTTATTTGTTAGACATTTAAAACATATTTTTTGGCTCATGTTTACTTTCAGTAATCAATTTACGCCGAAAAATGAGAAGAAATGGATTTACTGGTAGACTTAAAAATTTACAAAGCTTTATGAAGCGTTTTAGATTTAGTATATACAGGGTGAGTTTTTTTCGATGTTCTCTATGGGGATCTCGGAAACTATAGGGTGGGCCAACTAGTGGTTTCTTTTTAAATCATAGATTATTTTGATACTGACAACCTTTTTCCATTCGAAATCTTGACTGAAAGTCAGTATCATACCTCCGCGGTATTAAATAAGTCGATTTTCGCTTGAACAATGTTAAGAAATATTCCAAACTTATTTCCAAAGTGAGTGCTTAAAAATATTTTTTTCTGATGTAGCACATTTTCATCTTGGCGGGTACGTTAACAAACAAAATTGACGCATCTGGGGACGGAAAACCCTCACGTTATTGTCCAGAAGCCAATGCAAACACAGAGATTGAGAGTTTGGTGCGAATTGTTGAGTGATGGCATCATTGGACCATTTTGCTTCGAAAATGAGGCTGGGAACAACGTTTCGGCAATGGTGAGCGTTCCGGAGCCATGTAATCCGAATTTTTTTTACTGAAATTGAAGACATGGATTTGGATGGCCCATGGTTCATGCAGGATGGCGTGTCATTCCACACAGCCCATGCTACAATCGATCGTTTGTGCACCAAATTTCCAAATCGTGTTATCAGCCGTCCTGGCGATGTCAATGGGCCGCCTCTGATCTGTGATTTGACCCCTTTGGATTTATTTTTGTGAGGAACCGTGAAGAACCAATATTATGCCAACAATTCAGAAACGATACATGCACTTCAGGCTAATATCATCTAAGAAATCCGCGAGTTATAGCCCGAAATCATCAACAAGGTCTTGGAAAATTGGAATGACAGAATGCGCTGCTACGAAGCCAGACGAGGCGGCCACTTAAATGAAGTTGTTTTCCATAATTAATGGGAATGTTTGCTCTTACTAATAAAGCCATTATACATGGAAAAAAATTAAATTTTGTGCATTTTATTGCATTTTTAAAAAGAAACTTGTATCTGGCCCACCCCGTATAAGAGATAGAGAAACGATTAAATGGGGAAAGAAGTGTAGATTTACGAGACGACTAAAATTCCACTTTCAAAGTTCAAAAAGTCAAGGGTAACTAGATATTTTGAAAAAAGTAAAAAGTGTCATTTTTTTCAAATCAATATATCTCGGTTATTATAACATATAGAAAAAAACTGTAAAGGACAAAGTTTTAGATAATTTTATGCAGATTAACAAAAAATAATCAGAAAATTTTTATCGCCCTTATTTTCCGAGATATGACGCAAACTTACATTTTTTTAAATGGAAACCATAGTTGGCTGTGATCTCATTTAAAAGGTAATTTTCTCTTTAATCCAATATAGCATACGACATAGTTATTTCTAAAAATGAGTGAGTTGTAGTCATTTTAAATTTTATTATAAATAAAAAATTGGTAGCCATGAAAAAGGTGAAAGTAAAACAATTTTATTTATAATAAAATTTAAAATGACTATAACTCACTTATTTTTAGAAATAACTATGTCGTATGTCATACTGGATTAAAGAGGAAAAAAATACCTTTTGAATGAGGCCATAGCCAACTATGGTTTCCATTAAAAAAAATGTAAGTTTGCGTCATATCTCGGAAAATAATGGCGATAAAATTTTCTGATTATATTTTATTAATCTACATAAAATTATCTAAAACTTAGTCTTTTACAGTTTTTTTCTATCTGTTTTAATAACCGAGATATATTGATTTGAAAAAATTGACACTTTTTACTTTTTTCAAAATATCTAGTTACCCTTGACTTTTTTGAAAACTTTGAAAGTAGAATTTTATTCGTCTCGTAAATCTACACTTCTTTCCCCATTTAAGCGTTTCTCTATCTCTTATAGTTTCCGAGATCCCCATAGAGAACATCGAAAAAAACTCACCCTGTATACATATTATTATACATATTTAATATTTATACATTGCCAAAAATTCTTTGCTGTATTAAATAAATAATAGATGGTATAAAAATGTAATTATTGTTTTTATTTGAATAAGAAAATGTTACGTTTACAAGTTACTAGGTGTCGCCTCTGGTTTCAAAAATTTTGCTTAACTATCTACGATTTTGCCCAATTGATGGTAAAAAAATTGTTGGTGATTGGAAAACAAAGACAGCAAGCGGTAATCTATCGTTCCGTGTGCATGATTTACATAAGGTGGTCACCGGTTTACCAATCCTTTGTCCAGTCCAGTTTCTTTTGGCCGGCGAGTGTACGCGTCTGAGCGTGGGGGGAGTTTGGAAAGGTGAGCGAAAACAGTTAGCTCAGTCCGTCGCGGAGGTCGAACGCGCGCGTTTGTGTCCATTCTCTCCGTCGTCACCTTCAGTTTTACCGATTTGCGCGAATTTGCGAGTTGTGGTAGTGACATGGTGTGTGGTTGATCGCCCGGTTTCCACAAGATGGGATTCTCGACCAACCTGCAGGGACGCACCGCCCACGAGGCGCTGCTATCCCGTCAGGACTCCGAGCTGCGCCTCCTGGAGACGATGCGCCGCTGCCTCACTTCGAAGGTGCGCTGCGACAAAGAGTACGCCGTCGCCTTGACCTCGGTGGCCGCCCAGGGCCTGAAGATGGACAGGATGGACGAGATGTCTGGCAGCCTGGTCGCGGCCGCCTGGCGCGGCATGATGGAGGAGCTGGAAAACACGGGCAAGGCGATCCGCCAGAACGCCGACTTCATCGAGACGAAGACGCTCGACACCCTCAACGGCATGTACGCCGAGAAGAGGAAGGCGAGGAAGCTGTACCAGGAGGAGCATACCAGAATAGCGCAACAGTTCACGCACGTTAGTACTTATTTATAGTTTTATATTTGAGATGATGATCTGTTCTTCTTTCTTCCTCTTCTTATGTATTCGCGCGCGCAAGTCCTGCCTATTTTTATCCGTGAATCAGATTCTAATTTATATACACAGTTTCCGACTAGATTCAGCTGCAGCTATTTCATTACCGTTACGAAATTACAGTTCGATTTCAGATAACTGTCACAACATGTTGTTTTACTTTATTTATTTTGCCTGACAACTAGATTTACCTGATTCATTTTTTTTTTTCAAAATAAAAAATTTTAACCTTAAAATCAGCAAATAATTCCCAATAAGAAGAAATATACAGTCATACATAATCATTGATTAAAAAAGATTTCAAATTATGTTAAAAAATGTATATCTTGAAAAATAGAGAAGAGGTCATGACAAGTTTAAAAAATGTTTTTGGCTACAATGCAATTCTGTTATACACTTTTTTTAAATGATTTTAAGTTAAATAAACAACATGTATCAACTTTAATAAAATAAAAAATTAATATAAATTGGCCATTTTCTTTAAACAATAATAATACTAATAAATATTTTATTTTACGAAAAATCCCCTTTACAAAAAAAAAACTTGCATAAGATTTTTGATGTAAGAAAACAATTTAACTCAGAAAAATGATTACCAAATTAATTATCCAACCCCAATTGATTTAATAAAACTAAATAATTCAGTCTTGATTAGAAATTAAAAACACTTGGTTTGTTTCACAGAATATTTATTATTTTTTCTCTCCGACTAGTTTCGACAAAATGTCATTATCAAGGAGTAATGAATCATTCATTACTCCTTGATAATGACATATTGTCGAAACTAGTCGGAGAGAAAAAATAATAAATATTCTGTGAAACAAACCAAGTGTTTTTAATTTCTAATCAAGATTTTTCAAATATGTTTCACCACGGGTTAAGTGAGCAATTAATTAAATATAAATAATTCAGTATTACTCAATGTTACGCTTTATCTTAAATAAAATACAATACATACTTTGAAAATTTTGAAAATCTAAAAACAAATTTATTGAAATAACATATGTTAATATAAAGTTGAACAAATTATAATTGAGATTAAGCTTTTACACAAAATAGTAAAATTTGTCACGACCTGAATTGCAAAATATATAATTTGTGGCCAAGATGCATTTAAGTCTTTACTGAATGGGTTTTTTCGGAAAGTAGTACCCTTTTGGAAATAATATATAAACTAGTATATTATAGCAAATATTAATTAACGTTTCATTTGCAAAGAACATAACTTAAACTACTTCTTTACATAGCCAACTCGCAAATTTAAACATTTGTTGCACGGTGACGAGTTTTTTTTTGTATCCCATCTTCATAATCCTCCGCTGCCAGTGTATGAGATACATAAACTTTCTTTGCTGATAAAAGGTCTTTGAGTTTTGTAAACAGATGGTAATATGAAGTTAAGTCTGGACTACAGGGTGGATGGTTGAAAATTTGTTCGAAATGATTGACGTCCGTCCTGAACGTTCATCATCGTGGGTGTTCTCTTTTCCCAAGTCTCTCTTTTTGCAATATTTAGATGATCTTATTTCTTTAAAAACATTAACACTTCTTAATTCGCTCAAATTATCTTTAATATTCTACAAATAATTTCTGAAGAAAGAACTAAATAAGTGAAAAATATAAATTGTTCTAGGCAGACAGAACATTTTTACTTAGACATAAAATAACTTTTATCTAAATATTAACATTTTAGGAACTTTATCAGACGATAAATAAAACTTTACTTTGTTAATATTACACAGGGAATTTATTCAGTAACTATAGCTTCAACCTTTACAAGGCCATTATCAAACCTATAAACTTTAAGTTTTATAATGGCCTTGTAAAGGTTGAAACTATAGTTACTGAATAAATTCCGTGCCTGATATTAACAAAGAACAGTTTTATTTATCGTCTAATAACGTTCTGGATTCAAGATGTATTCAAAAGTTATGGCATCCAACAAATTAACATTTTAATTATGAGTGGTGGTGTTAGTTTTTCTGGGCTATCGACCAAAAGTGTTTCCGTTGCTGCGCTTATGTTAATATATTACAAAGCAACATAACTGAAGAGGATATCGAGTGGACTTAAGATTTGTTAAAAGGAGTTTGATTACAAAGGTTTTCAGATTTTTTTTGGCTACGGCTAGTATGCGTTAGAATACTGGGATTACCTAAATTACTTCTTAAAGGTTGATGCTGTATTCAATTTATATAATAATATATAATGAATCATTAGAACTCTTCTTGTGATTTGAGCTAGTGAACTGGTAAAGTGTGCTGAGTGAGAATTTATATTTGGAGAGGATATCGGTATTTTGATGGGCTTAAAATTTGTAAGAGATTTTTAGATTTTTGTACCAAATTTTTAGATTTTTTGTGGCTACGACTAATATGCGTTAGGATACTGAGATTACCCAAAACACTTCATAGAGGTAACCTCCTAATTAATTAAATTTTTGTTTAAAGCGTTATGGAGTAGATTAATGGTGTGTTTTTAATTTTGTGAGGATTCTAGTAGCTTAGAATTGATGACTAAGCGACGACTTTTGCATGATGGAACGTGTCCTTGGAGTGACAATGATGCAATTATAGTCCAGCAATCGGCGACATATCGATTTATATATTGTTACTACAGTGTTTTATAGAAATGCCTTAGTTTCAATACATCAGCCATCAAAAATATCTTGAGGGGAAAAGAAATAAACCTTAAAATAAAGTTTCGAATCAAAAGTATAACTATGTATTAGTGGTTGAAATGTCTTGATTTTATTTTTAAGGGAGGATTTTTAATCGTGCAAAAGTTATGCTATTTATTTTTAAGGGGGAGAAAAGGTTTGGAATTAGAATGTATAACTAGGTACTTGCACGAACTAACTGGATGGATAATAGTTATTTATGCATCAAGTCACTAAAGTGATTCGTTATCGAACGAGTCCGAGATATGAGTTGAGTGAGCGGTTGGTATACTTCCAAAAAGTATGGATTCCAACTGGCTGATAACAAATAATCGAGGCTTGATGGTCTTTGTCTTTGTTTGTTATATAAACAATCAGTACTATTCTTTTGTGCTCTATATCACTTACTTTTAAATTGAAACGTTCTTCAATACGTAAAGCTCCAGCAAAGCCAAAAACACCACAATTCTAAAATAGTTGCTACATTCATATCAAATTGGTTTTGAAATGTTTGCATAAATTACCTTCACCATCAAGTAGATTTCATTCGATGCACTTAAAAATCTGAGTATGTCCTCTCGTGAAAGAGTTTTGGACTTTTGGGAAATATGACTTCTTCCTTTTTGTTTAAAAAAAATCGTAAGTTTTTTATATTTATCAATGTCAACGTCATTTTTTACTGAAAGGGTTGCTTTCACAATAGAGTAATGCCATATTGATGAAGGAGAATACTCTTTCGAAAAATCGGAAAAATACTAGTACTATTCCTTTATGCTCTATGTCACTTATTTTTAAATTCAAACGTTCTTCATTACGCAAAGCTACAGCAATGCCAAACACATCACAAATCTAAAATAGTTGCTACATTTATATCAAATTGGTTTTGAAATGTTTGCATAAATTATCTTCATCATCAATTAGATTTCATCCGGTGCACTTAAAAATCTGAGTATTTCCTCCTGTGAAAGAGTTTTAGACTGTTTTGAAATTTGATTTCTTCTTTTTGTTTTAAAAAGCCGTAAGTTTTTTATGTTTACCAATGTTAACGTCATTTTTTACTGAAAGGATTGCTTTCACAATGGAGTAATACGATATTGAAGAAGGAGAATACTCTTTCGAAAAATCTGAAAAATACCAGTACTGTTCCTTTGTGCTCTATGTCACTTACTTTTAAATTCAAACGTTCTTCATTTCGTAAAGCCCCAGCAATGCCAAACACATCGCAAATCTAAAATAGCTGCTACATTAATATCAAATTGGTTTTGAAATGTTTGCATAAATTCCCTTCATCATCAAGTAGATTTCAATCGGTGCACTTAAAAATCTGAGTATTTCCTCTCGTGAAAGAGTTTTGGACTTTTGGGAAATATGATTTCTTCCTTTTTGTTTTAAAAAAGCCGTAAGTTTTTTTATATTTACCAATGTCAACGTTATTTATTACTGAAAGGATTGCTTTCACAATGGAGTAATACGATATTGAAGAAGGAGGATACTCTTTCGAAAAATCGGAAAATACCAGTACTTAGTGCTATATGTCACTTACTTTTAAATTCAAAAGTTCTTCATTATGTAAAGCTCCAGCAATGCCCAACACATCACAAATCTAAAATAGTTGCTACATTCATTTAAAATTGGTTTTGAAATGTTTGCATAAATAACCTTCATCATCAAGTAGATTTAATTCGGTGCATTTAACAATCTGAGTATTTCCTTTTATGAAAGAGTTTTGAATTTTTTAGGAAATATGATTTCTTTCTTTTTGTTTTAAAAAAGCCGTAAGTTTTTTATATTTACCAATGTCAACGTCATTTATTACTGAAAGGATTGCTTTCACAATGGAGTAATACGATATTGATGAAGGAGAATACTCTTTCGAAAAATCGGAAAAATACCAGTACTGTTCCTCTGTGCTCAATGTCACTTACTTTTACATTCGAACGTCCTTCATTTCGTAAAGCTCCAGCAAAGCCAAAAACATCACAAATCTAAAATAGCTGCTACATTCATATCAAATTGGTTTTGAAATGTTTGCATAAATTACCTTCATCATCAAGTAGATTTAATTCGGTGCATTTAACAATCTGAGTATTTCCTCTTGTGAAAGAGTTTTGAATTTTTTGGGAAATATGATTTCTTTCTTTTTGTTTTAAAAAAGCCGTAAGTTTTTTATATTTACCAATGTCAACGTTATTTATTACTGAAAGGATTGCTTTCACAATGGAGTAATACGATATTGAAGAAGGAGAATACTCTTTCGAAAAATCGGAAAATACCAGTACTTAGTGCTATATGTCACTTACTTTTAAATTCAAAAAAAGTTCTTCATTATGTAAAGCTCCAGCAATGCCCAACACATCACAAATCTAAAATAGTTGCTACATTCATTTAAAATTGGTTTTGAGATGTTTGCATAAATGACCTTCATCGTCAAGTAGATTTCATCCGATGCACTTAAAAATCTGAGTATTTCCTCCTGTGAAAGAGTTTTGGACTTTTTTGAAATATGATTTCTTCCTTTTTGTTTTTTAAAAAAGCCGTAAGTTTTTTATATTTATCAATGTCAACGTCATTTTATACTGAAAGGGTTGCTTTCACAATAGAGTAATGCCATATTGATGAAGGAGAATACTCTTTCGAAAAATCGGAAAAATACGCTTTCACGATATTATTTAATTCCGTGTTTCTTGCACAACTTCACGAATGTCATATTGACGATTGGATTTCTCGGCTGATTTTTGTGGTAGAATTTCGAAAGACGTTTCGCACTGAATGTTTTCTTCCATTATTTTTAAATAAATAATTCCCGACTAAATTTTTTGGAGCCGAGACAACCACATACGATTTCTGTTTAATGTCATATAGTCGTGGCTATGTGGATAAACTTTTGCGGCAGGTAAAATGCTTGATTTTACAATACAATAAAGTGTTTGTTTACTTTCGAAAATCACTAGGGTAATGCATAGGTCTACTGACGGTTGGCGATAAAAGAATTTTGTTTTGGATTTTCACATTTTAGGTTTTGATAGAAGACGTTAAAATCTCGAATTTTAGAAAACGAGACTGACACAGAGCTGATATAATGACTAAAGATAAACGAAGCACATATGATAAATGAATGACAGACTACGACAAAATGATCCCAGGTAATAGGGAGACTATAAACAGATGGTAGACTGACAATAGGCAAACGATAGGAAAATATAAATATAAATAGAGAAACAACTGACAAACATGGATAGACGACTTACAGATAACAGACAGCGTGTAGGAAGACAACATATAGATAACAGTTGGTCAGATATACAAACAACAGTCAGACGATAGACTAGTGAAAAAAAAGCGACAAACAAACCACTGGCAGAGTTAGACAAATGCAAATAACAGGCAAGCTACGCACAGATGATACGTAGCTGTGAGACAGATATCAGATGGTAGGCCACTTAGCATGTGGATAAAAAAATCAAAAAATATACAAACGATATACAAGTAATGGATAAAAATCTATAATTAGACGATATGAGTTTAAATCTTTGCAAACTGATTGGTCTGATAGGGAAAAATCAGATATCCTAGAGATAGCATGGAGATATACGACTGATAATAAATATATATACTTACGGCAGATAGACAGACAACGGGCAGATGATAAAATTATGTCCATTAAATGACCTACAGCTGACACATAGATGATAAATGAACTACAGATAAAGTACTGAAATATATTTTTTTTTCTTTGTGGCCTATGGCCTTTTGACTTAGACATATGCCATTCAGTAACGACATGTTTGTATTTGAGCTAACTATAGAAATATAATAGATCAATAGCAGATAAACGACAGACAATAGATTGATGCTAAACACCCTATAGAGTGAGACTATAAATATATTCAAATTTGGTGAAGTAAGACACTTGTTATGTTCCATAGGTTTATTATCAATTAACTGACATGTGTTTCGATTGTTTTCAATCATTTTCAAAGTTTAAACTGTGGAACATAACAAGTGAATTACCAAATTTGCATATCTGGTATCAAATGTGTGGCCCAACAAGTATCAATTATATAAATACCATATATTACACACCAAAAATAGGCAAACGATACTTGAATGATAAAAATATAGATAGAAGACTGGCAGACTATAGATAGACAAATGACACATGAAAGGTAGACTACAAACAGAAAACACACAGCCCAGAGACAGTTTCCAGAAAGATGTTAGGCACCAGGCAGGTGACAAAAAGACAAATAATAGATATAAGAGAAACAGATACCAAAAGGAAGATTACATAAATGTTAATTACTATAAAACTATAATCAAATGACAGAATACGATGGGTTGATCACGCAGACTACCAACATGAATATTTAATCTGATGTCGAACAGAGAGTTGACGAAGACTTGATAGATGGCTGACAGGTAGCAGGTAGTGGAAAGGCAGACAACATATAGATGTCTTATGTTTGACTGCAGGTAAACAATAGACAGTCGATAGATAATTGAAAAAAAAATAATTTAAAAAATAAGCAGAAGATTGACAGATTACTACGAACAGATGGCACACGGGTTGGAAATACTACATACAGATGATGACAGATTGAGAATATTGAGACTGTAATATAACATACTCAAATGAGAAACATAAGAAACATCCGAAGAACAAATAGATATCTGACAGTTAACAGACGCTATGTAGACAAATAAAATATAGATAGCAGTATGCTATCAAACAACAAATAGATGATAGATGAGTAACAAAAATTAATGGACAGACTGACAGACTACCTACAGACAAATAGCATATGTCAGGCAGACTGCAAACAATGATGGGCCAAAGACATTTGTCTTTAGCCCGTCACAGAGATAAAGCAGGTGACAAATAAATGGATGAAACTCAAGCAATAGACAGGAAAAAATATTTGAGTGGAAGAACACTGTAATTTGAACTTCGCCTTCAAGCTTTACGGTCTAAATTTTAAGTTATTGTAAATGTATGTTATTTTGTATATTTTTTTGTAAGACTTGTAAATTCAATAAACTAAACTATATACAAAAATAGATAAAATAGAAACAGATTACAGCAGGAACGAATGACATAAATAGAATTCTTGTAAATTGATGAGTCTAATAGAAAACTGTCAAACATCCAGAAAATAGTAGGAAAATAAGAGATACATTACAGAAAACAGATAGTTAATTTTAAACGATAAACAGCTGATACAGAGATGAATGTACTAAAGATAACGACAGACAGATTATACCGAACAGGAGGCTGACAATAGACATACGCTAGATAGGAAATAATTAAATGATAAACAGGCAACTGACAAAGAATGAAAAGACTACTAATAGTTAACAAACATCGTATAGGCAGTCAACATATAATAATAATAATAAATAATAAACGAAGATTTTCATCCAAGACGGAAAGATCTTAAAGACTGTTTAAGACTTTTTTCAATTTAGTTTACTATTTGTAATTTGTTTTTGTCTATGTATCAATAAAAGTAGCGTTTATTTTAACAATTTTTTTTATTAATTTTATTTCAACATTTATAAAAAATCTTACGTGATAGGGCAAAAGGCGAATTCGAAATTGAATTTAGCAGATCAAAATTATACAAAATCAGATGTCAGATCGAAATCAACTTTCAAAAAGTCAAAATTTGTAGGCTTGTGTAATTTCTAGCAGTTGTTTCGACATCCATGGCCTGACGACAAGTATGGTTAAATGTATAATGAATTTTATTATTTCTCCACTCACTAAACTAATAAATGAATCAATAGCAAGCGGGAATTTTCTTTCCATACTGAAATTAGCTAAAATTGTGCCCATACACAAAAAATGAGACATAAACGATTCAAATAATTACAGGTCAATCGCAATTCTTCCAATACTATCGAAGATTGTGGAGAAAATATAAAAAATTCAAATTGTCAAGTATTTTGATTTATATTGATTATTCTTTGATGTACAATTCTGGTTCAGAAATCGGAAATCCTCAGTGGATGCAATTTTAAAATTAACTGATATGATTATACATAGTTTTGAAAACAAATCCGTAGCAATGGGGACGTTTGTCGATCTAAGCAAAGCGTTTGATTGTGTTTCTCACGACCTACTGATTTCTAAGCTGAAATACTTTAATTTCGATGCAAATAGCATTAAATTAATGCGAAGTTACCTAGACGACAGATATCAGTCTGTGCACATGGGAGGAACATAATCATAAATAAAACAAATTAAAGAGGGGTGCCACAGGGATCAATTTTAGGACCCATTATTATCATAATTCGATCTTCCATCACATTTAGAAAAGTCAACCACAGTTCTTTTTACCTACAATTGTATGGTAGTAGATATAGGCCGTAATTTAGATGAAGTAAAAAGCAACAATAAACTTATACACTTGGAAAATAAACACTAACACTTTCTTCACAATTTAATTTAATTTTGCTAGATGTACATTTCGAGTGCTATGCACTCATTATCAATAGCTTATAAGCTATCAAACTGAGCATACTCACTCTCCCATCATTGTATATTAAGGTTTGCTTTCTGTATATCAAAGAGCATCTAAAAAGGTGTAACACATATGAACATCATGATCACTCAACAAGATTTAAGCAAAATATAAATCTTGATCAAATGAGGTTAAAGCGTTCACAAACAGGATCAAAGTAATGTGTAAAGTTCTAAAACAAACTCAGTCTTGCTAATAGGGACCTGCCACTTAAACTGTTTAAGAAAAAAATACATACATACCTTCTGGAGAGAAAGCGTTCTACTCTTTTGAGGACTTTATTAACAGTGATATTAGTCTGTAACTTTGTAAGTTTTTAATTGTTTCCGTTTTAAATTTTAAGTGTCAGTTTTATCGTAAGATTAAAGCTGATATTCTTAACACGTTACTTTTATGACATTTTAATAAATAACACTTTGTCATAGTTTTCATTTTCATCGGTCTCTTAAGGGTCGTTGCGATATATTCTGGGTCTACGATAAAGTAACTGTTTTGCTATGTTGAACAATTTGCAGTCATTTACATTTTCTGCACGTCATTTATACCCCAAATACTTTGAAATTATTATATAAACTATTCTATTCTATTCTATGTTGAATAATTTGAGTATCAAATTTGCAGAGTATCTGGATTTTTAAAGGAATTCTTTTGTACTTTTCAAGGTTGTGGAATGTGGCATATGTGATGTGTTGTTGGCGAATAATTGGGAGTCTTATTTAGTATTGAAAAGTTAAGTGTCTAGATTATAAATATCACAGAAGTATAAATTATATAATAGCGGTGATGGTAAGGAATCTTGTTTGGCTTACTTTAATCTTTGAGTGAAAATTTTAAATTAAGATGATAATGTAATAGAGGAAATTTTAAAACATTCATAAGTGCGATATGGATGCTAATATCTAGAAAAAATACAGCTGTCTTCAGACTTTTATTGTTTTAGGTTTGAATATTATTTGCAGATATTTTGACGAATTTAAATTGGTCTATGGAATTATGGCATATATACAGAATATTTTATTTTAAAGGGAACAATTTGTCACTGTAAGTAATGCAATAGGACGGGGGTTTACATTAGAACATTGGTCGATTCCGGGTTTAGAAATACAAATAATATGATCATATTTTCTTTCAGGTAGAAATACCGATTTTGGTAACATATATTAAAGATTTATAGAGGTTGATCTTCTAGGGAAGTTTCTTGATGATAGAACGCAACAGGGAACATAACTTTTAGCAGAATGTGGAAGTAGAAGTAGTTTGATTCTTCTAGTATGTCGTCTGGCTAGAAGTCCAATGTCAAATTTGCTCTAGCAGTTATTAATATAGCCAAAAAAGTTTTTGTCATAGTCGTTATTCTGTGAAAGTTCGTAAGGCTCTTGAAAATATTGTGAAAATGCATTTGATATATGTGTTTTATCTGTCAGTATTGGGTCTGTTACACAATAACAGATTTTTATACTTCGGTAACTTTTCCATTCTGTTCTTTGGCAAGTTACAGTCAATTTAAGCATTTTGTATTGCAGAAGTACTTGTTTGATATATCTATTAAATTTATTTAATGTTCCTTAAGTGAAGCGTCATTATAGAATTTACTGTCAAACATCCAGACTTCGCTTTTAATTTTAAGTTGTTTAAAGAATATGAAAGAATGGAATTAATTGATGTGAATTAATTTTCATATAAACTTATGTTTTTTTTAACCAGAAAGTTCTTATAAATAATTATAATATTGAAATAGGTGATCTAAATATGATCCTTTGGCTTCGATATAATAAATAGTTCTTTACTGCACATTATCAACATGTGGAACGAGTCCTCTTCGTCCTCTATTTTGTTCATATGTTTGTTGAGCTTGCAGTGTCCTGTCATCAGACCTACTATTGTTTTGACCATATTCCTGTCTTGGTTCAGTAGTTAGATCGTGATATTTGGTAATTATTTCTTAAGGAACTGTTTCGCCTGTCTCTGTCCTGGTGAGTTCCTCCACCAGGTTTGGGACTATGTCTCTACCCATTTTTTATGGATCGTTTGATTGCCGTTTTGGAGATGCCGCAGGAGGGTTCCGGGCCAATTACTGCTTTTGACGAGCCTTGTTTGACCAGTTCATCTGCTTTGTCATTTCCGGGATGTCCTCCGTGTCCTGGGAACCATATGATTGTTACTTTTTTGTGACTGCCAAGATTATTAAGAACACATATACAGTCGCAAACTAGCTTAAATTCGACTTGTGTGGAGCTTAGTGCTCTTAGTAGCGCTTGGCTGTCGGAGAATATAGCTATTGACCTACTTTTAGTTTCTTGTCTTGCTATTTCTCTTCTGCAGTCGTGAAGAGCTATCGCCTCTGCTTGAAACACCGTGGTGTCCTTGATGAGACTGACGGAAATCTTTGTCTCGGTTTTTATACCGTACATACCTGCTCCTACCTAAAAATAAACTTAAACATATTAAGGTCATCAGCATATATGCAGATGACCTTCAGTACTTTGAAAGAAATCTTGATAATGATAAATATCATTAGTAAATAAAATAAAAAGAATATAACACAATGGAAAACTTGGGGAACCCCTGCGTTGACATTTATGGGCTTAGATTAAACGTTTCTCATTTTAATTTAATTTAATTCAACTGTTATCAGTCTTTTACTCTAATATTGTTTAATTCAATTTTAATAATATTAAAGTACTATGACTCTCAAACATCTTTATTGAAGATAATAATTACAGTATATAACTATAACAATTATTGTTTCTTCATGGCTATCGACCATATTAATAGTTTACTGAATAAATGTAACAGTTGAAGAGTAAAACAATGGAAACTTTTTGCAGTTGAATTTTTAAACAAATAAAGATTCAAAAAATTATTTTAAATATATCTTCTGTTTGAAAAACATAGGTGAAGGAAATTAAAACATCCTTAAAAACAGTAGTAAACTTCTCAAAGAAAATAGTTGGAATTTTTCAGCATATTTTCAAATATTTCCTACGAATTTTGCAATTATTAATCGTTTTTATTTTTCAATTTCAATTTTAGAAATTAATAACAATCTAAAATATCATTCACTACCCGCACAATGAGGTGTTTCTCGAAATTACTGTTCAGGTGCCACAAGGTTGATAACTGGTTGGTATTCTCCTGATAAATACGTGCATTACTGAATGTGTTGTTGATGACTGAATGACTCATAACTATGGCATGCCTCTGTATGCACCTACAAAAAAAATCCGGCGATCGTTCGATGCACGAGAGTTTCGTGCTCAGCCTACTAATCATTTACGTATAAAAATATAAATTATATTATGTATCAAAAAATTATATAACACTACAGGTGTCTGTTATGGCAATTCAGGTTATCGCTTCGACTGGTATTGAGGTGACGGCGTGGTGGCATTTAAAAAATGTGTCGATACCATCATCATTTTCCTATAAATAATTACGGTGAAATTTGGGACGGCGATCTAGTCCAAAATGCCTCCGATCCTTGTGCGAGAGATTTTTGGCCTGAAGCGGGCCGTTCGGTATTTTTAGCGCTGTTTACGATTACGACTCAATTACTAAATCGAATCGGATTTTCTTTCCGTTTCTGTAACGGCCACGGCACGGCACAACGTAATATTTTTAGAATTTCCATTGCTTCATTCGCCCGAACAAACATCCTTTCATCTCGGCAAAAAGTGATTATATTTTCAACAAATTCGCCACTCAAGGTCGGCCGTACAGCTGCCCGAAAATTTGCTAAATCATAAATTTTCCACACGGAATGTTTATTACGCTTTAAATCAATGTCGACAATTTTTTAATTTCATCAATATACGGGAATATTACGACGAAATAATTACGTACGTTTCCAGAATCAAAATGTACATTCCTGTCCAAATCAGTATAGTTCAAAAATAGTAGATAGATTAAAATTTAGAAAAGTTGTTTGAAAGTACAATGGAAATAATATTTTCTTTTCAAAGCAAGGTCACAAAAATTGAAAGGTAAATGAAATTAATAAAATGTTCAGTGGTTATATTTAAGTAAATAATCCTAAAGACACGTTTTTGAAACAGGTTTTAGCATTGAAGTATTGATACGTGTCGTGGTAAAACCCCAATGAAGAGTTTTTATAGTTCTGAAAAAATTCTTAATTCAGTACAATTGAGCCAACCACATTAAAAAAAATGTTCTAAATTGACATCAGTATCACACCCTAAGATTATAATCAAATAGTTCTGAAGTAATTTTTAGATGTACTTAGAATAGTACTATGAATATTGCTTATACTTTTAGAAATTGTTTAATTTTTAGGATAATGATTAACAACTATCAAACGTATTTGTTTTAAAAAAAGGATCCAGAGACCGAAATACAACTAAATGTTCTAATAGTTTTAAGTACAATTTCTATATTTAATTTGTGCATTAAAATAAACAAATTTGATTAGATCACTATTTATAGAATCTATTTGATAAAGTGGTTAGTCCAAAATATACTGTTGATTTCGTAAATATTGGTTTCTGGTCTTTAATAGTCATTTGTCATGACAGTTTTTTAGAACACTTAAAGTACAATACAGAAATCATATTAGAACTATACAGAACTTCAAAAAACTGTTTTTGAATAAATAAAATATTAAAGTCCGAAATTCACAAAAAAACTAGATGGTTCTATGAGTTGTGAGAGTATATTCTTCATTCAAATAAATAAATTCGATAAAATCACTATTTATACATCTTTTTGGTATTTTTTTATCCAAAATGAACAATTGAAATTTGAAAATATCTAATTAACTGAGTCATTTAATGCAATTTGTCATAAGAATAACTTAAGTAAAACTCTTAAAGCACAACGTGACGCTCATATCAGACTTGTCCTCTCCATTTATAATAGCAATTTGTTATAACACTTAAAGTACAGAACTTGATATCATACTTGTCCTCTTTACTTTTTGCCTTTAGAACTTATTTCGTAGTGCAATGATTGACATCTAAATTATAGCAGATGACACAAATGGAAACCTCAGACAATCTCCGATTCCTATCTAAAGCCTAAGAAACATATCTTTATGATTAGCGTATTTGTTCAAGTTGTTATAAAAAAGCGTTAATAAGATATTCAAGAGGTTGCACATTGAATAGAAACAAATAGTTCAATTTGTTAGGCAATAGATGGCTTCTTAATGGTATTATCTTACGTTACACTGGATGGAACCTTTTTTGAAAATTTTAATTGATTATGAAGTATAGATCTTTAGAGACATAATGGAAATTTTGCACAAAGGAAAGAAACCTATGAATACATCTTGAAATAAGCCTAACTTTAAGTGAAGAAGGAAACAAGAAAAGTTGACTAATCAATTTAATTCAATTCATTACATTTTTAATCATTTAACGAAATATTAATCGATAAAAAATTAAACATTAAAAAAGATTAACAAAAATAAAAAGAAGTGCTTTATGGAGAACAGAGATGCCTCTGAAAGTATAAAGGTGCATAGCTGTTTGAAAAAAGATCAACATTTTTGACATATTTCTTCAAGTTCGATAATAAAAAATATTATATTGAAACAAATAATGTCGAAATGTTGATATGTGTTGAGAACACATTAATTTAAAATAATTAAAAACCAAAAATCAAATTAAAATGATATCTTTTGATTTGAAATTGCTTAGAGAAAGCAGTTAGAGGATTAAGTAGGTTCAAAAAATTTATTTTGGCATATTTGCATTAGATTTTCTCCTAGTTTATTGATTCCAGAAAAATACTTAATAAACTTTTACTCTTCAAATTCCTCCCGAAGACTGTTTCTTCGATAGTTAATGCTTTTTTGTGCGATATTAGCTGCATTTGATGAGTTGCTCATCACATATGTTTTGCATAAAAACAGATTGTAACCATTTAAATAAGGACAAAATTTCCATCTGTTAATCGCTACTGACGGCTAAGAAGGTTTTGCTGTATGTTTGGTGGAATTGGCAGGGAATTATCTACTATGAGCTATTCCCCCATGGCAACACTCTTAACCCAGAACTGTACTGTCAACAATTTGATCATCTGAAGGAAGCAATCATCCATAAACGTTCAGAAACGTCCAGCTTTGGCCAATAGGAGAGAAATTGTGTTCCATGAGGACAACGCCAGGTTACACACATTGATAGTGACTCGCCAGAAGCTCCAGGTTCTTAATATTCTAATTCGGACCTGGCACCAAGTGATTACCATATTTTCCTATTCATGGCAAACAATTTTGCTGGTGAAAAATGCTCTTCAAAAGAGGCTTGAGAAAATCTAATACCTCAATTTTTTGTCAATAGGAACGAGTCCTTCTATGAGAGACACATAATAAAATTACCTTCGAATTAGCAACAAGTTATCGAAAAAAATGGCGAATTTTTGACCTAAATCAGTAATTAAAGCCTTCAATTTTATGCAAAAATAATGGATTTCTTTTTACTACACCTAATATATCTCACAATTAATACCATATCCACAGCATTCACCAAAATCTTCACTTTACTTTCCATTTCTAGGTCGTTTCTACGCATGCGTAATTATTCACTAGAATCTTTTCAGAATCTGCATTTATATATACTGTTTTACTGCATGCTAGTTTCTTGCATCTCTTTCCCCTTTTCCTTCCTCTCTTTTCTCTGCTTATTTATTTTTTTATCAAACCACGTATTCGATCTAACATTTCCCCATTAATTTTCCTTTTCTATCCTACTATGACACTCTTCAGCTCCTCAATAAATAAAACTTTATTTAAACCTCTTCCTTATATCTTTTATAGCCTTTCCTCCCACTCTGTTACTTCCAACCTGCTTATTCTCGTCCTACTTCTCTATTTTCAAATGTCAAAACGACATAAGTCATATATTTGTGTAAATTCCTTTTGAGGATATAAAATTCCGGGTTTAGCTAATACAAAGACGAAATATTCTAAGATGAGTTTCAATAATCAATTTTCTCATGGAAGAAAGTATTGGTACGAGTGGAAGAACGCTCTATTGTGAACTCTGCCATTTACATATGTGACTGAAATTAATGGATTATATGTACAATTTTGGAATATATGTAAGCATATTGGAATAATTAAATAATACTATACTATACTATTTTCGTCTATCTGTACATCTAATATTAGCAATAATAGATATACGATCTCATAATTCCTTTCGCTTCCATTCTTCTCACTTCTTCCAAGCCAACCTTTTAATATTCACTATATAAAATACTGATTATCCCTCAGCACCAATTTATGTTTTCTTTCCTTACGAATCCAAATCTGTTCATACAAGTAATATCTCTCACCTACTCTTTAGTTCTCTTACCGTCGTAGTTTTTGCACTTATCTTCAGATTTTCTTGCAATCAGTAAATCGCCATCGCTATTCCCTTTTTTGACGACTTTGATCTTGCATTAAAGTTAGCCAAACATGTACACCTTCTTCTTACGCCAGTTCTACACTTTATTTCCTTCCACATTTCAGTCTAATTTTTATTAGTAACTACTGATCCCATGCTCACCTACTAGTCTATTCTTCATAAACTCAACCTTCGTCTTTTTATTTTTCATTGACCCAGTAGAAAACTTTTCTTTTTCAATCGTCCCTTATCACGTTTCCTGTAATACTACAACGTTTTTCTGATTACCTTTTACTTTACGTTCACAAAATCAAAGCTTTGCTAAGTAACTGACTTACACCAAAATGTGAAAACATTTGAAGTTCTAGATTGTAAAATGCACTTGGCAACAATTTTGGCATATTGTTGGTTAAATTCCAGTAGGACTTAAAATTTCACCAGAAAATTGGTTATATGTCAAAATAATCGTGTTAATTGGCTAAAATAATATTTGTTAGATTTTAAATACAATTTAAAGCCTCAAAAGATATCATTTTAATTTGATTTGAAATTGCTTAGAGAAAGCAGTTAGAGGATAAAGTAGGTCCAAAAAATTTATTTTGGCATATTTGCATTAGATTTTCTCCTAGTTTATTGATTCCAGAAAAATACTTAATAAACTTGTACTCTTCAAATTCCTCCCAAAGACTGTTTTTACGATAGTTAATGCTTTCCTGTGGGATATTAGCTGCATTTGATGACTTGCTCGTCACATTTGTTTTGTAACATGGAGTAATAAAGAAGATATTTTGTCTTGTGCGATTGTATTGCTATAAAAATTATTGTAACAACCACTCCACAGCTTAATTTTTAAGATCAAACCTCACATAATTGAGTTAAAACTACCTTCAAGGTTCACTATCGTTGCAAGATATTTTTCTGGATGGTTATAGTAGCTACTATAAAACGTAATGTCTTTCTCTGTGATGCAAACCTTTACCAATCAGTTTTATCAGTCGAAATCAATCTTAAAAATACTGTTGTAGTTGTTAAAGGTGCTTTAATTTAATATCACAATGTTAGAAACTGATATTAAATATTTAGTTTTTACATTTAACCTAAATGAAATAAGCATATGACAAATCAAGAAAAGGTACTGTCACATATATTAGAGTTAATTGTTTTGATTTGGTAATTGAATGACAATCTATATTACTTTCCCTATATACGTAGTATATATAGGGGGAGTATTGTTTTCGTGATTTTTTTTCAAAATTTTTTTTTGCGGAAATATCCGTTTTGGGGTCCCCTGAACCCAAAACACTAATTTCTGGAAAAAAATTTTTTGTGTCTGTGTGTGTGTGTGTGTGTGTGTCTGTCTGTCTGTCTGTCTGTCTGTCTGTCTGTCGGTGGGTGCTGTATCTCAAAAACGAATGATCCGAATGGCATGAAACTTTAAACATAAGGTTTTGTTGTTAAAAACTCGATCTGAAAAGCTTTTGGTAAACATTCATAAACCGGAAGTGGTTGTTTACTCGAGGCGTTTTTTGTTTTTTCGTGATATTTTTCTAAATATGAAAATTTTTAAAAAACGGTTCAAACAAAAGTTAAAGGGAATGAAAAACTGAACAGGTTTTATTCGAACATGTTTTTCATAAAATTTTAAACTTTCGAGAAAAAAAAATAAAAATTAGAAATTTTGACATTTTTTGCCAATTGCTAATAAACTATGGGAGTTACATAAAATTTATATCTGGAGTAGTTGTAGAGAATTCAAAAATGAACAAATTATTAAGAATAATATTTTTGCGTTAACCTCATAGTTTTTTAATAAAATATAGGGAAAGTACTATGATGGCCACATCACCATTTTTAAATATTTGTTATATCAGTGGAATGCAATCGAGCTCTCGAAATTAGCTATAGACTGGCAATATCTATTACCTGAACCACATCGGTATCTCCTAAGTCAAGTGGTTTATAGTATGCGCTCCGACAATTAATGATTTCTTATTAGAAATGAGTGTATAGATTGTGTACGAACTTCTTCGGTTATAATGGCTTCATATGAAGAATGGTATATTATATTATTACAATTCGTGTATTTGTGGGTGGTGGTGATGAAAAGTTGATCAAATTTAATAGTGGGGACTTTGAAATTTCTACTTGATAATTTAGGAGCTGTCTTGTTTCTTTCCTAAAATATATTTCCATAAATTCTAGGACGTCTAGTTTTCTTTCTACATGGAATATTTTTTCTTGTCCAAATTGATGATTTTCTGTCATGAGGTGGTTGGCAAATTTTTCCCTCATTGAAAATCTTTCTTATGTTTTTCTACCCTATGCGTTATGGGTCTTCCGGATTGTCCTACATATATTTTTGGGCAGTCACTGCAAGTTAGCATGTAGTTCCCACGTTGTTTTTTGAGTTCTGTTTTGTCTTTGTTGTTTTTGATTGTTTTTTCTGCATGCATAGAAATCAATACATAATCGATGTAGGCTTTAAATTGTATTTCAAATCTAAGAATTATTATGTTAGGCATTTAACACGATTATTTTGACATATAACCAATTTTCTGTTGAAATTTTAAGTCCTACTGGAATTTAACCAACATAATGACAAAATTGTTGCCAAGTGCATTTTACAATCTAGATAGAACTTCAAATGTTTTCAAATTTTGGTGTAAGTCGGTTACTTAGCAAAGCTTTGATTTTGTGAACGTAAAGTAAAAGGTAATCAGAAAAACGATGAGGTATTACAGGAAACGTGCTAAGGGACGATTGAAAAGAAAAGTTTTCTACTGGGTCAATGAAAAAAAAAGACGAAGGTTGAGTTTATGAAGAATAGACTAGTAGGTGAGCATGGGATCAGTAGTTACTAATAAAAATTAGACTGAAATGTGGAAGGAAATAAAGTGTAGAACTGGCGTAAAAAGAAGGTGTACATTTTGGGGTAACTTTAATGCAAGATCAAAGTCGTCGAAAAAAGGGAATAGCGATGGCGATTTACTGATTGCAAGAAAGTCTGAAGATAAGTGCATAAACTACGAGGGTAAGAGAACTAAAGAGTAGGTGAGAGATATTACTTGTATGCACAGATTTGGATTCGATAGGAAAGAAAACGTAAATTGGTACTGAGGGATAATCAGTATTTTATATAGTGAATATTAAAAGGTTGGCTTAGAAGAACTGAGAATAATGGAAGCGAAAGGAATTATGAGATCGGATATATATTATTGCTAATAGTAGATGTACAGATAGACGAAAATAGTATAGTATAGTATTATTTAATTATTCCAATATGCTTACATATATTCCAAAATTGTATATACAATCCATTAATGTCAACAAAAGTTCACAAAAGAGCGTTCTTCCACTCGTTCCAATACTTTCATCCATGAGAAAATTGATTCTTGAAACTCATCTTAGAATATTTCGTCTTTGTATTAGCCAAACCCGGAATTTTATATCCTCAAAAGGAATTTACACAAATATATGACTTATGTCGTCTTGACATTTGAAAATAGAGAAGTAGGACGAGAATAAGCAGGTTAGAAGTAAGAGAGTGGGGCGAAAGGCTATAAGAGATATAAGGAAGAGGTTAGAAAGTGGTTAATGAAATAAAGTTTTATTTATTGAGCAGCTGAAGAGTGTCATAGTAGGATAGAAAGGGAAAATTAATGGTGAAATGTAAGAGCGAATACGTGGTTTGATAAAAAAAAATAAGCAGAGAAAAGAGAGGAAGGCAAAGGGGAATGAGATGCATGCAGTAAAACACTATATATGAATGCAGATTCTGGAAAAATTCTAGTGATTAATTACGCATGTGTAGAAACGAAACGAGCTAGAAATGTAAAAAGTAAAGTGAAGACTTCGGTGAATGCTGGCGATATGGTATTAATTGTGAGATATATTAGGTGTAGTAAGAAGAAATCCATTATTTTTGCAGAAAAATTGAAGGTTTTATTACTGATTTAGGTCAAAAATTCGCCGTTTTATTCGATAACTTGTCAATTTGAAGGTAATTTTATTATTTCTCTCTCATAGAAGACCTCGTTAGGGCATTAAATTTTCACAAGCCTCTTTTGAAGAGAATTTTTCACCAGCAAATTTGTTTGCCATGAATAGGAACATATGCTAATCACTTGGTGCCAGGTTAGAACAATAAGGTGGATTCATAAGAACCTCCCAGCCAAGCTCCTGGAGCTTCAGGCGAGTCACTATCGCCTGGCGTTGTCCTCATGGAACACAACTCCTCGCCTATTGGCTAAATCTGGACGTTTATGGACGATTGCTTCCTTCAAATAATCAAATTGTTGACAGTACTGTTCTGGGTTAAGAGTGTTGCCGTGGGGGAATAGCTAATAGTAGATAATTCCCTGCTAATTCCACCAAACACACAGCAAAACCTTCTTAGCCGTCAATTTTGGCCACTCATTGCGATTTGACCATGACCGTTTTAGCTTGACGTTGTAAGTGGTCCACTTTCTTATCACCAGACACCAACCTCTTCAGAAATGGATTGGGTTTCTTACGATTCAGTAGCGATTAACAAATGGAAATTCGGTCCTTATTTAAATAGTTACAAACTGTTTTTGTGCAATCTTTAGCTCTTAAAAGGTAAAAAAAATCCTGGATAAAAGGATATTGTCCAGATTAGAATAGGAGAAGAAACATGAGAAGACGAGACAGATAAAACCTTAATCTAAAGTGAATTATGTATTAATATATGCCATTACATGTCTGTTTTAAATACTTGTAAGTGATAGTCTAATATAACAAAAAAAGGTAAGAAATTTCTACATATTTCATTTACGTCAAATATAAAATTCCTGAGGAATTATTTTCTTATATTCTAACTATTTTAAATGCCTACTTACTGTGACAAGTTTCGATTAATTAGATTATCATACTATAAAACTATTAAAAACGACCTGATTTTAGATATTTTATAAAAGAGAATGTTAAATAGTTAAATGGTTATTATTATATTATTCAACTATTGATAAGGAACACTTTGTGTTCGAAATGTACATTTAGTTAATAAAAACAAATTTGTGAAGAAAGTGTTAATGTTTTGAACACAATTTACTATAATAACAATCTTCTTATACCTTATTATATATTCAATATCGCATCATGTATCTAATATCTCTAAATTTCTTCAGGCACCGTTTATTTATTACTTCTATCGAATGCAAAATATGTCTGACATTAAGGTGTCACTTCTTTGAATCATTCATGATTTTTTTGATATTAATATTTAAATGATTTGTACTTCTGAAATTGGATACATTCAGATTCTTTCTTTAAAATGCAAATTTTATCGAGAAAAAATATAATAAATTTAACTGTTAATATGCGTCTATATTTAGAAATCAAACCATACGATAGCCAATATAACAAGAACATTCTGAGAATCATCGTATATTCGAAGGTTTTTTTGGAAACAATGTCTTAAATATTATTTAAATTTTGAATTTTGGAGGTGTTCACTTTGTAGTATATTTTGAATGAATAACAGAAATAACAGAAATATTATTTACTTCCTAGTTTCCTTAAGTGCTTCTGGTAAAAATGGAAGAATAAAGCATTGAACTATTTTTGAGTAAAAGAACGTATTTTAATATGAACTACGCCTGCGCTCTTTCGTCCAAAAATATATTTTTTAAGAAAGATATACGAATAATCATAAACATATACCTAAGTTGAAACGCTGAATTGTGTTGTGTTTTTTTTATAAAATCAATATTTGCAATTAATGTGTTAATTAAGTTTACAATTGTTTGTATATGCATTAAATGAGTATTATAGAACTATTAAAACTGGTTTTAAAACAATACTTTCCTCGCAAATGGTTTAGTCACTAGATTTACCATCTACTCATTATCAATTGCTTAATACCTAAAGAGATTATGGGCAAATACCGAGGATTAATGGATTACTAGGAAAGGATTACAATTGTGTTAGTTAAGGCTGATTATAGTTATTTAATAAAATCCAAGTATTACTTAAAAGTTTGTTTTTTGTTTCCTGCATGTTTAATTTATATTTTGAAAAATAAAAATATATTGCTTATCGAATAATCTTTGCTAGTGGTTATGGCAATTCTTTCCGATTAATCCATTAATTTCGCATCAATTTGTTTAGGTATAAATGGCTCATTTTGAAAACTAGTTATTAAGTTATTGTTAATGAGTAAAATGTATTCCGGCAAATATAAATTAATTGCAAAGATATTGTTTTATTACATTTTTATGGTAAATTATATCTTCAATATTCTAGGAGCTATATATTTCTACAAAAAGTTTTTTTTTTTAATTTGAAAATCTGACTATGAACTAACCGTAGACCGCACTTGACATTTTAATCACTTTGCTCAACCTTCCAAAAAAGGTTGTTTATAGGTAAACCGCTAATTTTTTCTCTGTACGATAAGGTTGGTCGATTTTTTACCATTACTATGAAGAGTCTGTTTAGTGTTTCATAAGAAAAGACGCTGCTTGCTTATTATTTAAAACATATAACGCAAATGTGACGTGAAATTCAGAAAAATATTAAATATATTAATATATTATACATCTATATTATACATACAATACATCAGTTATGTTGTCATAAACAGCTATAAATAATTCTCTTAAAAAGAGGATGGTAAAATAGAACAAGAGTTAATATGAAATATTACAGACATCGCAGAGGATACCTTCTTCCTCAACATCATGGTGAAGGAAGGGTTTTGTGTAGAAAATTATAATGAATTGTAGAGATTGTACTTTTTTAGTTCATATTTTTTAAATTTAAATACGTATTATTTAAAAAAATAAGTTGAAATATATTAAAAGCAAAAAGTGGATATATTGATGTGTTTGAGAGGTGAGATGTGCTTGAAATATTATCAGAGTATGTGAATAACGCTAAAATAAGTAGAGAGGAATAGGTCACTAGGTCACTTTGGAAAGATGTCAAAGTGAGTTAGAGGTCTGTTCTTCTTTAGCTCAATTTTTTTTTAAAATTAAAATATGTATTATTTAAAAAAAAATAGGACCAAAAATATAACTTTATAATTACAAATTGTTTTTGGAAAAACTTTTCGCATTATTAATTTTTAGATTTCATCATATTTGAAATTATTTGAATGAATAAACAAATAATTTTTGACTTGACACATATATTAAAATATATTTAAAAAATTTAATCAAATCCCGTGTGGCTAGATACATAAAACAACTCATTAAAATTGTGTATTTGCGGTTTTATTGCATTTTTTGTTTCTGATGGCAAGGTCCAATTAAAACAATCAAAACTTGGTGCTTGACCTCGTTTAGAGATAATTTTATTAGCTATGAATGTCCTGGATTGCATCGATAATCACATTAAATAATAATTGGAGCACCGTTTCTCTCTAATGTTCTTATAAAAGAAGACATCCGAAGACAAGCTTCATTAAAGAACAAAGTTAACGTTTGACATCATTTACAAATGATTTTATGGGCTATAAAAGTGTTTAATACTGCCAATGACTTCAAGTAATAATTAGGTAAAAGGTCTTCCTTATTTTGTGTAGAGTTTTTTTCTTTGAGATGTAGATCAATTAAAATAATGGTTATTAACCTTATTAACAAGAAATGTTATCTCTTTTTTTGACAAATATTTTTTTGCTAGACATTAAATGATAATTTAATAATGCATCCTATTTTATTTAATGAATTTTTATAGTAGTGCAATTAAAATAATTTATATGAAATATTTTATTGCATCATCTTCACGTAACTCATCAATCAACATTATTAATACACTAAATAATATTATTTAATATAATAACTGCTTTGCTTTACTAATTATTTAAGGAAAAAATGCATTAGAGGTCTTTTTAATTTTTGCATAGTTTTTTATTTGTCAAAAAATCCAATTAAAATAACCTTATTAAAAGAGTAAAGTTTGTTTAAGGGGTTAGGCCAGTCTAGAGCCCTCAAAAAAGGCCTAACTTTGACAATTTATTCTGGGAGTAAGGAAAAAGGAATCGAATTTCTCTCTTTCGGACTTTATTAAACATGTATTTGAGTATATAAAAAAAAATTTATATTGACATTTTGATACAAAATGGCGGCTACTGGGCCATTCTTCGGAATCACCTTTTTCAAGAGGGCCTCTACGGGCGACGGTGATTCTAGGAACTCGCTCTATCTGAACCAAAATAAAGAACGGGATCTTAATCTACATAAGACTTGCTAGTAAAGTACGTATGCTTTTAGCTTTACATCAATTTTTCGCAAAATGGCAGACTTGTAAAAAAAAAGTTCAATATTTGACCGAAAAATGAGCAGTAAATTGTTTATAAAAAAAAAAGTTGCAATGATAACAAAAAAATCGTACGTAGTTTACTAGATAATGTTACTGTGAAGCTACAGTTAAAATTTCAAGTGGATACGTGCGATAGTCTCCGAGTACCATCGTCTCCCGATTTGAAAAATGCAGTTTCGAGAAAAACGTGTTTAAAGTTTTACGTGCTGAAAATTTTGTTATACATTTAGTCTGCGATTCCTGCGCGGTACATTTTACCTTCCATGGACACATGGACATACAGCTGTATTGATGAGCTAGCACTTCCTAACGACCTTTTGGGGAACTATTAGAGCCACCAGACCCCGGTGGTAGGTAGGTAATGCGCTCGTCGCCCGCTCCGAACGCTTCGACACTTCAGCGGATTGGGCAGAGAAAATTTTTTTTCACTATTCTATCGATTGAATAATGTTTTTAGGACCCTAAAGTGTACTTTAAGCAAAAATAAAAATTTCGATTTTTTGAAAATCCTAGACTGGCCTAACCCCTTAATCAATATATACAATTAAAATATTTAAGAGATATTGGGCATATATTTAAAATTAATGTATTGTTAAAAGATTGTGATAATACATTGAATCAAATGTATCTATTGAGAGTTTCCTGATAAGTTGATTGTATTGTAAAGATAATACTTGATTGATATGTAAATCACCTTCCGTCGCATATCTGTTTAAAATCCAGATAGGAAGAAAAAAATGGTTTTAAGTGGTTGATAAGTCAATATATTCATTAATCAAAGCAGCTGAATACTAAAATGTTACATTCTTAAATAGATGATATCAAGCATTTTTATTTTTATTTAAATCTTTTCATTGACTCATAAAATTTGTTAATAAGAATTATCACTTAAATATATCCGCAATGAGATCTTTCTGAAATTGTAATAATTCTTAGAATTTAGGATTTATCACTAATTTATTAAAATTTTCTTCATTTATACATTATTTTTAGTAATATAATTATTTGACGCCGGTGGTGGCGCATTCGGTTGCGACCCCGAACTACGTGCAGCAACGTTGGTTCAGGCGAAGGTTGGATGGGTGACCGGCACCATTCACCATTGGGATACAATTAATGGTGCTTTAGAGTGACGGGGGCGATACTTTAAAGTAACAAGCTCATTTATACACACACACACACACACATACAAATACACAAATCACACGGTGGAAGGACCACGATGTCGATAGCCAAACACTACTACTACTATAATTATTTGCTCTTACCGACAAAAGGATGTATTGTATTTTTTGAGAAAATAATTGTGGAATAATTTATTATTTTACTTCGGCTTCGACTTTCAAACTTTGACAGTTGATGGCGGCCATATTGTTGAAGCTATATCTGTCGAATTGGCTGTCATTTATTCAGTTTGTTTTGCCAAATCACCATGGACATATTTAGTGATAAAATTGTTTTATAAAAACGTTCCGCGCGCTTCGTTCATTTTACATTGTCCTACAGAGAGGACTATTCGCAATATGTTGGATAAATTTGAGTCCACTGGTTTAGTAAACGACGACGAATCACACGATCTGCCGAAAACATCGCCGTTGTCCGTAGAGTGTGCAGAAGGCAGTTGATTTCTGTCGCAGACCACAACTCTGCGAATTTTGCGTCGTTACTTTGGCCTTCACCCACAGAAAATTCAACTGGCTCAAGAGCTGAAAGTAAACGACCATAAACAACGACGTGTGTTCACTGAATGGACTCTTTAGCTATAAGGCTTATTTCTGGGTGAATGGGTACATCAACAAACAAAATTGTCATATTTGGTAGGATACCAATACACATGAGATCCAAGAGCGTCCAATGCATTTCGAAAAGGCTGGCGGCGGCATAGGCCCACATTTCTTTGAAAATGCCATTGCAAGCGCTACAGGTGATTACCAACTTCGTTTGACCTAAATTAGATGATATGGACTCCGAAATATGGTTTCAACAGGACGGCGCTACGTGCCACATAACCCATGGCACATTGGACATTGGACGAGCGATTGAAGGGCATGGTCATCTCACATGGAGGTGATATGAACTGGCCACCGATATCGTGCGATTTGACCCCGTTAGAAATTTTCTTGTGGGGTTTTCTTAAGTCGCAGGTCTATGCAAATAAGGCACAAACCACAGCGGCCCTCAAACCAACATAACCCATGCTCGGTCAAATTCAAAATGATTTATGCGTCAGAGTCATGGAAAATTGAACACAAACCGCGGCAGACATTTGCATGATGTTATATTCCATACATAATTACATCTATAGGCCTTTCAAACGAATAAAAAATTTCGATATCCCACACGCACTTTGTTTTATTTAAATTTAAAGATATGAAGCGCTTAATGAAGTATCCTAATTTGCACGGCACATTTTGCACAAGTTGTACGAAGGCGAATTGAAATGTTTCCGGAATCGACAAGAACAATTCTGTATCGAGGTCTGCAAAATAACCATCTGTAGCGGCGATGACCTCCTCATTTGAGGTAAATCTCTTTCCTGACAGCGAGTTTTTCAGGTTTGGGAATAGGAAAACGTCAGTGGGGGCTAGGTCCGGTGAATATGGGCGATGAGAGATTAATTCGTAGCGTAACTCATTCAATTTGGACACAACGATACCGGATGAATTAGCCGGTGCATTATTGTGGTGAAAACGCACTTTTTTCCTCTACAAATGAGGCCTTTTCTTCTTCAATATTACATCGAATCGGGTCAATAAATCGCTGTAGTATTGCCCGCGATCGTCCTTCTGCAGATAGTCGATGAGGATCACACCTTGGGAATCCCAAAAAATTGTCGCCATTACCTTTCCGGTCGATGGAACGGTCTTTGCTTTCTTCGGAGCTGCTTCGCCCGGACAAGTCCAATGTTTTGACTGTTACTTGGTCTCTGGTATATAGTGGTGTAACGCGTGAAGAAATCCCTTGGATTGCATTGAATCCAGGCGAGATACTCCTCCTATCGGTCCCCCGTTTTTTGTTTTTGCTCCAGTGTGAGCAAACGCGGTACCCATCGCGCCAAAAGCTTTTTCATTCCCAAAATTTCATGTAGGATATGGCTAACGTATTCTTCTGAGATGCCTGTTGTCTCTGCAATCTCTTTCAGATTCAATCGGCAATCGGCTAACATGACATCATAAATCTTGTCGACCGTTTCATCGTTGGTAGCGGTTTTTGGACATTTACACATCAACTGCGTGGTTTGTCACTTTGCTTGTGCGTTTGAATACGCTCATCCAGAAGCTGATGGTCGACAATGATTGAGTCGATCCGCCATCTCTAGCAAAATATTTTAAATATCCGTGGCCGTTTTCCCAGCCATCCAGAAGTGTTTTATCATTGCACGACATTCGGTTTTATCCATTTTTGCGAAACCGTCTGACTTGCTGTACAAAACACACTATTAATCAAGAAATATTGACAGTAGATGTCTGAAATTTTGATAGTTGCTATAAAAAGGGTTGCCCTTGCCGACCAATTAATCCACTTCAACCATCGTGCGTCATCTTTTGCCGATTCCAGAAACGTTTCAGGTCGCCCTCGTAGATGTTAATGTCACCACATTTATTTTTCCTAACTGTAGTTACCTCATAAAGGTATAAACCACTTAAGTTTCCTTAAGTTTAGAAGAACGTAAAGGTGAACAGGTTCTTAAAAAGTTATCAGATATTGCAAAAATTAGTAAGGCTTGGCAGTGGTCGTTCATTCTTAGACTCTTAAAAGTATTGAATAGTTAAATTGCTCATTTTATCTGATTCTATCTCAATTTATACAAAACATCATCATCATCCGCTTTTAGACCGTTGCTTTGGGCCTTTAAAGAGTATTTTTTAAATTATATTTGTCACAATATTTTCTCCAAGATTCCTTGTAGAGTTATCTGAGTTTTTTTAACAAGTCTAGTTTTCTCTTTAGAAATTGCGCTCTATAAAAGCCCTTCTTGCCTTTTTCTATTCTACTACGAATTGGAAAACTTATCTCTTCCGGATTAGGTAAGGTATTACACATGTCTTACCTCGTATGGGTATAAACCACAAGTTTCCTTAAGTTTAGAAAAACGTAAAGTGAGTATAGCTAAGTAGTAGTAGTAATTTATCCGAAACATTTTTGTAGTCTGAAAACTTACTTATAAGACTGCTCATAATTGAGGTTTAGTAGTGATTATTATTTGAGGAAATATGCGGAGATCAAGAAAACCTTTCTATTATTTTCCCTCTTAAAACTTTGAGATGAGTTATATAACTTCATAAAACTTAATTTAGTAACGGACTCCACTAATTGGACAACAAAAAGGCATTGCTTTGCCTTTTTGTTGTCCTGTTTTCCCAAATAAAATAAATAATTCCTCAAATAAATTGTCTAAAATAAAAAGAGCTGCACCATCTTTAAAGAATACCCTGTATCAGTAATTTATATCTTACCCTTACTGCATAAGTGCAGGAAAAAAAACATCAGGACCTAGCTAGTAACGGCTTATTCAATTTTTCCTTTGGTAATACATTTACCAGCCTTGCTTTTGCTCTTCTTTGTGTTTTCTTGGGAGTTCACATATGTTAAGCCCTGGAAGTGCGCCTTTAATAGCACACTGAGACTTTCCTTGAGCTCATCTGCATAACTCCTATCAGATTTTTTATTAGCCCGATACTGTTGGAGTGGTCTTAGAACAGGGCTTTGTGGGTACTATATCATAACTCCCTTACACAACGTTCTCCATTTTTCCTTTTCGATTTTCTCAACTCTATAGGTATCCCAGTTGTCTGTTTTTCTTGCATTGTTGAAAGTTTTTCTGGCTTGCATCTTAAGACCTAAATCCTTTTTCCATCAAGGCTCTGGATGGAGATCGTCTTTTTGCCGGATAACTGGATTCATACGCCTTATGGATGCTACTTCTGAGCAGAGCCGCTGATGTTTCTAGCTCTTCCGTGGTCTGAATGTTGAGGTAGTGACGTCGGTTACACACTTGAGCACTCTCTAGAGGATCCAGTCTGTGTTCCTCGGATTTCTTCACTCCATTGCGACTTCCTTTGTAGTCTCTATGTAGAACTCAATCTGCTGATGGTCCGACAAAGATGGTTCTTCCACAACATGCCAATTTCGAATTGTACTTGCTGAGAAGGTATTAGCTACATTGTATGTCCAACATCTTCTGACTGATAGCATTCACAAAAGTTGGCTCGGTACCTCCATTAATAATATCTAAATTAGAGATAATTATTAATGGAGGTAACGAGCCAACTTTTGTGAATGCTATTACCTCTTCTGTGCCAATCCACGAGAATATTTACTTCCTCTGGGAGTAGTTTGCTTTGATTTCCTGGAAAATAGACAGAGGCCATGACAACCTGCCTCTTGCCTTTCTCCTTTGGAACTTCTACTAAAGCTGATGTTAGGTTCCCTGAGGTGAATTCTGGAATACATGTATAATTAAAGTCTTTCCTGAGCATTAGAAATGCTCTTGGAGTAATACAGTATGTTGATGTTGTGATTTTTTAAGGTTTATATAATAGTTTTGTAAGAAACTTCAATTGAAGCTCTGGATGTGCACTCAATTTGTTTACGAAATATTGTATAATATTCTATTTATCCTTGTTTTTGATGAAGTTCTTTATAGTTTAGTGTATAGTCTAGTTAATATCTTGTTAAGAGAGTTGCGCTTTGTTAAACACTGTTAGAATTGCCCACCTTATCTGGCCATTAAGTGAGTAGTGGACGTATTTGTGTTGAGTTCCATCATCAAAATATTAGATTGATAGATCTATGGATATCAAAGGATGAATTAACCACCAGAGTTTTGCCTTTGATACATATCTTTACATATATTTTCCTTACATGTATCTTGAATAACATCGCGTCTTCTTCTTGTAGTATCATCTCCACCTAATGAAGGTCGGAAACTATCTCAGAAAAACCCACACGGTCTTTTGCAGCTTGGAACAGGGAATGAGCATCCAAGCCTGTCCGATTACGTATATTTTTTACCCATTCCATTATCAGTTTGAGAAGGTCGTATTTATTACTGCACATTATATGTCGTAGATAAGCAGTTGTTCCTCTATTTTGTAACTGTAGGTAATTCTCTTTCTGATATTGTTTTCCTCATTATTTCGCAATTGTTAACACGTGCAGTCCATACAACTTTGAACAGTCTACGTAAAATCCACATTTCAAACGCTTCAGTCCTGTTCGTAGTATTGATTTTTAGTGTCCAACCATAAAACAACAAAAAGTATATGTAACATTTTACAAATAGATATCTGAGTTTGAAACAAAAAGTCTCATTGTCTCATTCTGTTGAAAGTAGTTGAAATTAGTTGAAAGTAGTTCTTCCCTGTTTTATTCTAGATCGTATTTCAAGATCTGGCTTTAGGTTATTGTAAATACAGGCTCCTAGACATTTAAAGTTTTTTTACTACTTCAATGACTTTTCCGTTTGACACAATATTTGGTGGCGGTTCCCTCGATTTGCTGATTACCATAATCTTTATTTTTGCTGCATTGATGTCGAGGTCTTGCCAGTTAGTAGCAACTTATCTAGCAGTCCTTCTGTGCTGTCTACAATAATGACGGTAACATCAGCGTAACGCAAGTTGTTAATGTTTACCAATATTTTTATACAATCTGTTTCGTCTTGAAGTGCTTCCACAAATATGTACTCTGAGAATAAATTAAACAATAAGGGTGACAAAACATGTCCTTGTCATACTACTCTGGTTATTGTAGCTGGCTCAGACATGATATTATTATTTCTTACTGTGGCTTGATAATTCCAGTAGAGATTTTGTATTATTTGATTATCCTGTTCATCGATTCCCTTTTCTTGCAATATTTTTAAGAGCTCTGTGTGTTTAACTCGATCAAAAGCCTTATCATAATCTATGAAAGCGTCACAAATATTTCTTTGATGTTCTCTGCACTTCTGGTCCCCGCACGAACGCGAATTGTGATTATTTGCTCAGATCTTGTTCACATTTTCGGTAAATTCTGGAGTAAATAATTTTCAAAAACACCTAAAGTAATGGGTTCATTAAACTAATTAGCCTAAATTTCTCGCATTTTTTGTGTTTATTTTTTTTGGAATCAGCATTAAAATGGATTTTAGCCAATTTTGCGGAATTTGCTTGTAAATGTTATTAACAAGTATTACCAGAATATCTAAATTCTCTTCTTCTAATAATTTTATGACCTCGATATGTATTTCATCTAGCCCTGTGCTTCGTCCAGATTTACTGTTTTTTTTGGCTCTTATTACTTCTTCTTTGAGATGAGGTGAAGTCCCTAGCTCTCTAGTTATTTTAAATTTTCGTCTTTCTGTACTTTTGAATAATTCTTGTATGTAGTTTTGCCAGCGCGTCTTCTTCTTCAAGATCCAAGATGATTCGGTTGTTTCTAGCTTTATTGTTGCAGGAGTTTTATTATTTATTTATGGTCACTTTTTCTGTATAGTTGTTGTATTTCTTCACAATTTTTCCTCATCCATGACTGAGTGTCTCTCCTTATTGTGGTATTGATGTCTTTGTATTTTTTTGTATTCTGGTTTTTGTATCTTCTTCTTTCTTCTGTCAAGTCTAAGAAGTTTTGATACATCCTTTCTGTTTACCTTACGATGTCCCTGGTTCCTATTTCTTCTGTTGCTACCCTATTTAAAATTTCACGTAACTGGTCTAATTGTTGAGTATTCTCGCTGTTTAGGTTCTGTAGTTCTAAAATTTCCCTATTTATAATCTTTTCAACTCCCTCATTAGTAATTGGATCTTGGAGTTTATAGTCTTGTGATGTAAGCAAACATTTAAATAATTAAACTACAAAAGATTACCTGATCTTTTGTAGTTTAATTAATAAGATCGCTAATGTCATCAAATATTCTCACGAGAGCTCAAATAAAAGACTAATGTAAATCAAATATCATAAAAATATATATCTTAATTCAGTATAAAATAGTACATTAGATTCACTAATCAAAGATTTTGCGAGACAAAGCTTATGCAATCTATCTGCAACAAAGCATAGAAATATTAACGTGTCATTCTCGATCGCTCGATGTCATGGATGGTTGAGTTATTAGCTTTGGTATACAGAACGTTATTAAGTAATGAAAGTGATAGGCGTAAATTATATTAATGCGGTATCGGAGTGTTTCTTGGGATAATTTTGTGAACCTTGGTTATTTACTTTTTTTAATACTTGAAAATTCAAGGATTTATATGATTATCTCCATTTTATACATATTGATATATTGATTCTCTTGTACATTTAGTTTTCTTTAAATTTATTTTTTAATAATATCATATCTCTACTAAAGACATTTTTGAAAGTAACTAATTAAAATAAGAATATTTCGTTTTATTTAAACCCCGTTTTGACATAAGAGGTCGTCATTAATCACGACGTATTTCTAGAGCCAAAATTCTGCGTTTTCCTGTCCCAAAAATAATACACCTGTTGCAAATTGAAATTCAAGTAAAATTTTTGATGCAGGTGTTTTTGGGCATCGGTCTAGACGACCGAATTTCTTCAGTGCGTAATTGTTTTCCAACGAATATCCCTCCGGCTGTTTACGTTTGCTGCTTTCTCGCCTCTGTAATTTATTCGATACGATTTGAGCTTAGCTAGGGAATTTGTGTGCCAAGAAAATGATTCAAGTGAAGTCGGCCAATGAAATTTAAATATCCGCAGTCCGGACTCGTTGGTACGTACGTACGCTACTTTCAAGGTCACTGCACTCGATTTCACATTCTTTGTCGCGTTTGTTTTTTATCGCTATAATGTTATGAGTGAATTAAAACATATATAATACATTATTCTGTAATTATGTAACTAATGATTTGATTACAATCTCTGAAGATATTTGCCAATTGTCTAAAATTGTCGAAAATTTTACATTGGCGGTTTGGTTGGTTTGTAACAATTGGTTTAGCGTTTCCTTTTATTCTATAGAAATAATACATTCTAGCAGGTTTTTTCTATAGCTTGCCTATTGCATAAAAAACTGCATTCAATGTAAATTTTATACTGTACAAAATATTTGAATTATAATTTGTAAATACATACAACTCAATTGATCAATTTATTTTCTTAGACTTTTATTTAGACCATCTTATATATAATTGAAAATTATTTGCTTGATGACATATTCCCTTAAATTATTAATTAATTTTAAGATAAAACCTGTTTCAAATTCATCAAAATATACAACCGAAATAATTATTCGAAATTTTTTGAATTCAAAAAATCTTATTGAAAATAAACAAAGGCCAACGATTTTTTTAAATGAATTATTTTCTCATTTACCTCTTAAGTGGAATAATAGGTAATTAAATTTTAAATATCACTTGGTTTGTTTCACCAATTATTAGCCAATGCATTTGGTAATCATGACAATCAGACTGTATTTATAATTTAACTTATTTGACTTATTTTCTTCCTAACCCATAAACACATTCATTGTATCTAATATCAGTTTTATTATACCAGGAACAGTTTTGATAAATAAATGCTTGCGTAATCTTAGCAACGACAAAAGCAGTTGCACGTTATCGCTTATCGTATTAAATCATTTCACTGGCAATAAATTCCTTAACTCGTTAACGATGAAGGTTTCTACGTCGTCATACATTGCTGATCACAATTAAAATATTTTTACTATGTGCGTATTAGTTAACATATTATACACTAGGTCACCATTTATAGAAATTCATCATTAACAATAAGGTATTCCAACAAGGCAAAAACCATGTTTTTTAATTCCTTCCTTAACTATGATGAATATTTTAATTTTTACAGCACAAAGGTAAATAAGGTAATAGGTATACAGTTATTGTGCAGGGTAACAATTTAATCTTTTGAATCGCTTTTTTATAAATCAAATTAAATATTAAAAATATTCACAAATGCCATCTAGGAGATTATCATCACCATAAATAAATAAATCCTATAATTTATTAGTTCTATTCTTATTATTGTTTTGTATTATATAGATGTATAAAGAATTGTATTGCATCCAGAGCCAACATATAATAAAGATGGAAGGTTTTGGAAAACGTATAAGCAGAATCGTTCAAAATCTATTGTAATACGAATCAAAAATCTTGAACATCATACAAGTCCTTGAAATACCTTTTCTCTACATTTCGAATTTCTTTGGGTTTGTATTAAATATTTGATTCATCAAATGCATATGTACTGGTAACCTGGAATTGGATCAGTGACCGCATTATTTGAATTCATAGCGATATAAATAATAATTTGTGGATTTTTATTTCCGGAGGTAGTGATGCTTTCATCTCATGTTTCGAAGTATTTCATGTGGAAAGAACTTAGTATTTTTACATTATATTTTGCAATGCGCTGACGTTTATGAGATGAGATGATTTTATAAAAATATGTATAGCCTATATCATTTTATTACTGGAGAAATCTTCGTAATAACCATTTAAGACCTTAAGGTTTAACATCAAACCCCACATTATGATGTTAAAATAGATATTTTAGTCAGATTTTCATAGTAGCTACTGTTGGTAGATTGTGTTCTCAAGATCTTCATGATGATTACCCATAAATTTTATAAGTTTGTGAAATGATGTCGATTGCTTATTTAAAATTTTTATCCGTCTGTGAATTTTAATTACTTTAAAAATCAACACTAGTCGTGATTAACTCAAAGTCTAAATATTTGATTGTGTAAATTTTTACGAAATCATTTAGAAATATGTATTAATGACTTATTTTTAAAGTTCAGAAACGATGGAAATTGTTTGTCCATTTCTTATATGTAGATGAAAATTATTTTTTATTCGACTGTTAAAATTAATTACTTTTAATAATCAACACTGCCCGATTTAATTGGGATTAAATTAAAATCTACGCTTATGAGTGTATAATTTACACACTAATCATTTAGAAATATGTATTAGTGGCTGATTTATAAAGTTTAGAATTGATGGCAATAGTTTTTCCACTTTTATCAATCTGTTAACTTTATTTCTTACAAAATCAACAATGCTTAATTAAAATAGGATTAAATTAAAATCTAAGCATATGAATGTGAAATGTAGGTAATCCTCTAGAAACATGCATTAGATATTTATGCTTGTAAACGATAGCCATTGTTTTTTCACTTTGAAAATTAATTTCTTTAATAATCAACTCTGCTCAATTATTGGGATAAATTCAAATTTAAGTATGCGAATTTGGATATCTTTAAGTGATCATCTAGAAAAATATATTATTGACCTATTTTTAAAGATTAAAGTCGATAAAAAATTGTTTTTCCATTGTTTGTCTGTCTGTAAATATCAATTACTTTAAAAATCAACTGTGCACGATTAAAATAGAATTAAATCAAAATATAAGTATGTGAGTGTGTAAATATTTAAGTAATAATTCATAAATATGTTCAGAATCTATGGCAATTGTTTTTCCATTTCTTATCCGCATGTGAAAATTATTTACTTCAAAAATCAACTCTTGATTAAAATGGGATTAAATTAAAATCTAAGCATATGAGTGCGCAAACCTTTACTTAATCATCTAGAAATATGTATTAGAGATTTGTCAATGACTTTTAGAAACTTTAGCAATTTTGTACGTCTGTGAAAATTAATTCCTTTAATAATTAACTCTGCTTAATTAAAAATTGGGATAAATAAAATCATTTCTTATCCTCATGTGAAAATTATTTACTTCAAAAATCAACTCTAAAATCTAAGCATATGAGCGCACAAACATTTACTTAATAATCTAAAAATATGTGTTAGACATTTATCAATGACGTTTGGAAACCATAGCAATTGTTTATTCTTTTTTTATCTGCGTGTGAAAATTATTGCTTAAAAAATAATCTCTGCTCGATTAAAATCAAAATTAAACGATATGAATGTGAAATATTTAAGTAATCCTCTAGAAATATGCATTAGAGATTTATTTGTAATGTTTGTGAACGATAGAAATTGTTTTCCATTTTTTTGTACGTCTGTGACCATTAATTGCTATAATAATTAACTCTGATCAATTAAAAATTGGAATAAATCAAAATCTAAGTATGTGAATTTGGATATCTTTAAGTGATCGTATAGAAACATATATTATTGACATATTTTGAAGATTAGAGTCGATGGAAATTGTTTTTCTTTATTTGTCTGTTTGTGAAAATTAATTAATTTAAAGATCAACCCTGCACGATTCGAATGGGATTAAACCGAAATCTAAGCATGTGAATATGAAAATATATACGTAATCATTCAGAAATATATGTTAATGACGTATTTATAAAGTTCAGAATTGATAGCAATTGTTTTTCTAGTTCTTATCAGTATGTGAAAATGATTTACTTCAAAAATGAACTAGGCTCGATTAAAATGGCATTAAATTAAAATCTAAGCATATGAGTGCGCAAACATATACTTAGTCATCTAGAAATATATATTAGAGATTTATTAATGATATTTGGAAACTAAGGCAATTATTTTTTCTCTTTTTATCTGTCTGTGATTAATTAATTACTTTAAAAATTTGCTCGATTCAATTGGGATTAAATCAAAATCTGAGCATCTGAGTGTGCAAATCTTTACATAATCATTCAGAAATATATATTATTGACTTATTTATAAAGTTCAGAATCAATTGAAATTAATTTTTATTCGTCTGTATAAATTAGTTACTTTAAAACTCTGCTTAATTAAAATAGATTTTTTTGTATTTTTATTTATTTATTTCCACGTACATTCACATAAAATAAAATCGCATCTATTGATTATAAAACAGTGTAGCAGAAATAATAATAATTCGATATTTAATACTTGTTGATTCTTCGAAGCTAAAAAGCTTGTAGAAGAAACAACAGAAGAACTTCAGAAATAATATTCTAAAAGCACAATATTTATTAAAAACAAAAAATAAAGGACAGCTTATTTTCCAATTAACACGTTCGCCGCCAAGCGAATATTTCCCATAAGTGCTGTATGACCACCGGCGGTACATGTGGCGGTGAACGTGTTAAATTAAATTAAAATATAAGCTTATTTTTTACCTCTAACGTGTCCAAAATAGAGAGTCTATTTTCAGAAGAGCATCGGATAATTTGGAATCAATCTCACCAATCTTGTCGCAGTAGTTGAAACGTGCTTTCGAATAATCTCATGATATTAGAAAGTACTATTAAATATTTAATTTTTGCATTTACCGAAAATGAAGTAAGCACATGATAATTCAATAAATAATCTTGTTACATATATCAGAGAGTTAATTACGCATTATTTATGAATCGCCTATTTAGAAAAATTAGTTATGAACTGTGGCAAATCTATATTTCAACATTGGTTGTCTGAGTGGAATGCATTCAAGCTCTTGAAACAAATTATGTATTGGCGAAGATATTGCCAATTTAATAAGGGTTCTTACCTGAACCACAACGGACTTCCTTAAGAAGTGACCACCAGCACATATGACTTGTGATGATGCGCTGTGGCAATCTAATGACAATCTATATTTTACGATTTGTTATCAAAAATGAATATAAATATATTGCTGCTTCAGTTCTAATTATTGTAGCCCTAGTGTGCTTTTGGCCTAGGTTAATAAATTATGCATTTTTGTAGTGACCACTTGGCCTATACCATAATAATCATTGTCCTAGCGTACTCTTGACCTAAGCTAATACATAATTCATTGTTATTTCCTAGCCTTTGGCCTATCCAAATATATTATTAGTTGTCCTAGCATATTTTAAACCTATTCCAATGATCATAAGAATATTTGCGACCGTTACTACGTGATAATTCCCAATAAATTAACAATTACCCTAGTTTACTCTCGACCTAAGCTAATAAATGATTCATTGTTCTAGCCTAGTCTGGACCTATCCCAATATATTTTTCATCGTCTTAGCATATTTTTAATCAATTCGATACTTTTTTTGTGCTACATTCTTGATGGAGAGAAGTAATACACTTGTTATGTTCCATTTGTTTATTATCAGGTAACTGACACGTGTTTCGGTCCTTACGGTTCATCCTCAAAGTTAAACTTAGTTTAACCTGATAATAAACAAATGGAACATAACAAGTGTATTACGTCTCCCATTATTTTTAATTTTTTATTACAATAAATTAATAATTGCCCTAGCTTACTCTTGACTTAGACCAATACTATATTTATTGATTGATGGCTTAGACATGTGTCTACTAGTTTAGTATGTGTTCATTAGGTGATTAGTTTTTAGTTGCTAATAAGTTTATTGGCAGCGCATACTGGCTAGAAATCATAGAACCTAATTCAAAAATGATAAGATAAGATCATCACACATACAATATAAATTTTCTAGTGTAATACTACAATTGTTATAAAGTCAAAATATATATGACTAACATGTCGAATTAGTTAGCAAGTTTTTGAAATGAAAAAAATGGTTAGACTATTTTGTTTCAGTTTAATCTAATCATTGACTAAACTTCTATAAGTAATAGGTTAAAATATTTTCTTATTACTTTACAATATATTTCACTAAAGGGATGCTTACAGTTGGATTATCAATAGCATTTGTAATTTCTGTCATTGCATAGGTGATTTTGACAAAGTCGGCAAACAATAAAAAACTAATTGAAAATGATGAAGACACGATCGCTTTGTTTTATGACATGATTTATTTTTTAATTTATTTTACCATTTCATTTATAAACTGGTGGTGTTGTTTTTAAGCTATAGTGACTCAATAAATTTAATGTGATGATAAAAACAGACTCTTCCTAATTGTACTAAGTAAGTTTTAACTTAATTCCCCTTTTGTAATTATTCCTGTACAAAGTTTCAAACTACTGAATGCACTCTTCATTTTTTTGGTTGGGATTCAAAGTGCTGTGGTGTTATTTCGAGTTACAGTAGCTCAATAAATTTGATATGATGATAAAAGTAGAGTCTTCCCAAAAGCATTAAGTATATTTTAACTTAATCCCTTTTGTAATGATCTCTGTACAAAATTTTAAACCATTGTAAGCACTTTTGATAATTTTTTTGTTGATATTAAAAGTGCTGTGGTGTTATTTTGAGCTACAATAGCTCAACAAATTTGATGTGGTTATAAAAATAGACTCTGCCTTATTGTATTAGTATGTTTTAATTAAATCCCTTTTGTAATTATCTCTATACTAATTTTTAAACCACTGAATGCACTTGAGTTGTTTTGAGCTAATGGCTTAATAAATTTTATATAATCATAAAAATAGACCCTTCCTAATTGTATTAAGTATTGATCAAACTGTTAACGGTGGAGGCTTCTACTTCGTTATACATAATTCTTCACAAATAAAAAACTTTTTAACTTTGTTTGTATAACACAGACTTTATTTAGTGACTATAGTTTCGAGAATTTTAACTTGTCATTATCAAACTGGAAGTCACTTCTAGTTTTGATAAAAGTCCGTGTTATACAAACAAAGTTAAAAAGTTTTTTATTTGTGAAGAATTATGTATAACGAAGTAGAAGCCTCTACCGTTAAGTGACTTCTAGTTCGATAATGACAAGTTAAAATTGTCGCAACTATAGTCACTAAATAAAGTCCGTGTTATACAAACAAAGTTAAAAAGTTTGGTATTTGTATTAAGTATGTTTTAACTTAATCTCTTTTGCTATTATCTCAGTACAAATTTTTAAACCACTGAATGCACTTTTCATTTTTTGTTGAGAATCAAAATGCTGTTGTGTTGTTGTGAGCTACAATGGCTCAATTAATTGAATGTGACGATAAAAATAGATCCTTCCTTATTGTATTAAGTAAGTTTAAACTGAATCCCTTTTGTAATTATTCTTGTACAAATTTTTAAAGCACTGAATGCACTTTTCATATTTTGGTTAAGATTCAAAGTGCTGTGGTGTTATTTCGAGCTACAGTGGTTCAATAAATTTTATGTGATGATAGAAATAGACTCTCTCTAAAAGCATCAAGCATGTTGTAATTTTCTCTTTTGTAATTATTCCTGAGCAAATTGAATGTCCTTTTTAGTTTCTTTTTTTCTTGAGATTCAAAATCCTCTGTTGTTTCGAGCTCTAATGGCTTAATAAATTTGATGTGATGATAAAAGAAGACTTATTCCAAAAGCACCAAGTATGTTTTAACTTAATCCCTTTTGTAATTTTCCCTGTACAAATTTTTAACTGAATCACTGAATGCACTTTTCATTATTTTGTTAAAAATCAAAGTGATATGTGTTTTGAGCTGAAATGGCTCAATAAATTTGATGAGATGACTTAATCCCTCTTGTAATTATCCCTGTACAAATTTGTAAACTACTGAATGCACTTTTAATTTTTTTGGTTGAGAATCAAAGTGCTGTGGTGTTATTTTGAACTACAATAGCTCAATAAATTTGTTGTGATTATAAAAATAGACTCTTTATAATTATATTAAGTATGTTTTAACTTAATATCTTTCGCAATTATCCCTGTACAAATTTTAAAACCACTGAATGCACTTGTTAGGATTCAAAGTGCTCTGGTGTTGTTTCGAGCTACAGTGTCTTAATAAATTTGATTTAGTGATAAAAATAGACTTTTCCTTATTATATTATTAAGTATATTTTAACTTAATCCCTTTCGTCATTCATTTTTATGGTTGAGATTCAAAGTGCTGTGGTATTGTTTTGAGCTATAATAGCTCAATAAATTTCATGTGATGATAGAAATAGACTCTTCCTAATTGCATTAGGAAAGTTTTAACGTAATCCCTTTTGTAATTATCCATGTAGAGAATTATAAACCGCGGAATGCACTTTTCATTTTTTGTTGGGATTCAAAGTGCTGTAGTGTTGTTTTGAGCTACAGTGGCTAAATAAATTTGATGTAATGATAAAAATAGACTTTTCCTTATTATATTAAATATGTTTTACCTTAATCCCCTTCGTCATTAATTTTTATTGTTGAAATTCAAAGTACTGTGGTATTGTTTTGAGCTACAATGGCTCAATAAATTTGATGTGATAATAAAAATAGACTCTTCCTAAAAGCATCAAGTATGTTTTATATTAGTTCGTTTGGTAATTATCCCTGTACAAATTTTTAAACACTGAATGCACTTTTTATTCTTTTGTTGTGCCTTGGTGTTGTTTTGAGCTTCGATGACTCAGAAAATTTGATGCCATGGTAAAAATAGAATCTTTCTAATTATATTAAATAAGTTTTAGCTTAATTCGTTTTGTAATTATCCCTGTACAAATGTTTAAACCATTGAATGCACTTTTCATTTTTTGGTTAAAATTCTAAGTGATGTGGTATTGTTTTGAGTTACAATAGGCTCCTTCTAAAACATCAAGTATGTTTTAACTTAAACTTTTAAACCACTCAATGCATTTTTCATTCAAGTTGTTGTTTTGAGCTACAGTGGCCCAATAAATTTAATGTAGTGATTCTTCCTTAATATATTAAGCATGTTTTAACTGAACCCTCTGTCATTATCCCTGTAAAAAATTAAAACCCCTAAATGCACTTTTCATTTTTATAGTTGAGATTCAATGTGCTGTGATGTTGTTGTGAGCTACAATAGCTCAATAAATTTGATGTTATAATACAAATAGAGTCTTCTTTATTGCATAAAATATAGTTTAACCTAATCTCTTCTGTAATTATTCCTATAAAAAAAATAAACCACTAAGTGTACTTTGAGAATCAAAGTGCTGTGGTGTTATTTCAAGCTACAGTGGTCCAATAAATTTAATGTGATGATAAAAATAGACTCTTTCTAATCGTATTAAGTAAGAGATAACTTAATCCATTTTGTAGTTATCGCTGTACAAATTTTCTAACCACTAAATGCACTTTTCATTTTTTTGGTTGAGATTCAAAGTGCTGTGGTGCTGTTTTGAGCAATAGTGGCTCAATAAATTTGATGTACTGATAAAAATAGACTCTTTATAATTGTATTAAGTAAGTTTAAACTTAATCCCTAATTATTCCTGTACATATTTTTAAACCACTGAATGCACACTAATTTTTTTGTTGGGATTTAAAATACTGTGGTGTTGTTTTGAGCTTCAATGGCTGAAAAAAATGATATGTTGATAAAAATTAACTCTACCTAATTGTGTTAAGTAAGTTTCAACTTAATCTCTTTTGTAATTTTACCTGTACAAATTTTTGAACCATGAATGCACTTTTTTCTGGTTGAGATTCAAAGTGTTGTGCTCAATAAATTTGATGTGGTAATAAATACAGACTCTTTCTAAAAGCATCAAGTATATTTTAACTTAATTCCTTTTGTAATTATCCCTGTACAATTTTTTAAACTATTGAATGAACTTTTCATTTTTTTGTTGAGATTCAAAGTACTGTGATCTATACAAAAGAGGGTGTGCAGAAATAATACATTAATGAACTAGAAAAAGTAGTAAATATTTGAAATATATTCTAAGGAATTTTCTGAATCTGAGTTAAGATAAGCTCACGGCTTAAATATTTAATAACCCTCAATTTATCAATAATCCTGAGTTCAACGGTTAATTATCAGAAATTGGGGTTTTTATGATTTCCTAAATATCAGACGTGATGATTTTTTTCATTTGGGCACGTTGAAAACATGTTCCAGCGACAAGAGTTTCATTTACAGCTATTTGAATCACCTTTTTGAAAATTTAGGTAAAGTATGTAAATATGGTAATCTCGATAAAAATGCTATTTTATACAAATAATACTTACAATATTTATTTTCCAACTATACAAGAAATTTATTAGAGTAGTTTGAAATATAAATTCATTGTTTGAAGATCGCAAGAATTATTTTTAGCGGCTAAGGTTTTGATTAAGATCTGATTATTACCAAACTAGAAGTTACCTTTTCTATGTTAGGCGTCGAAATCTTTCTACTGAATGTTAAATTTTAGATTATTGCTAAGTTATGCTGATTGATGGATTTAGAAATTGTTGATGGAAATTTGACTAAGCGAAATATTTAATGAGTAACTGTGATTTAAAAACTGTACATCTAGAAGAGCTACTATAATTAGTACCTGTTGAGCTACACTCTTGATGGAACCAGATATGCAAATTTGATGAAGAAAAACTGTTGTTATTTGCAATAGTTAGGTCTTTATTTATAGTTGTCTGGCATGTGGTTGGATAAACTAAAGTTTATACTTTGAAAATTATTGATGCTGATCGAAACTCGTAGCAGACAACTGTAAATAAAGACCAAACTATGGAACCAACAAATGTTGTATATTTATGTTTATTTGTAGCACTAATAAACTTTTAAACTGTGTTGCTAATACCTGAATAGATTATGTTAGGATTTTGTTTGCAGAACTACAAAGCTACAAATTTGATTTGGACTAATATTTATTTGAATATGAATTCAAAATACTAATATCGTACGGTTGAATTTGTATGTAACGGCTTATTAAAATTGACATATAAATTTTGTTTACGTCTCGTATCCTAAACAAGTTTTCTTGTCTTTACGCCGAAAAATCATAAGGTAGGACACAAAAAGTGTAACCAATAACACCTAATATACCCTTTATCTAACGCGAATTTTCTAGTTGTAAGTATTTTCCGCGTTGCGTGGTTGACATTTTGTTATTGTCTTGAATGAGTCCATAAACATGTACATGCGGGCGCACCATGAACGGCATCATGGTATGCCTGTGTGTATGGAAATGCGGTGAACGGTGGAGGTGTGACACAGTTTCTCGGCTCGGTTTTACACGATTACCAACAACACGGCGACGGCAACGGCAGGTATACTCTTTTTGCCGTTCTGTTTTCGTGCCCGCCGCCGTCGATTGGTTCACCAACGTTGGGTCCAGCCGGATCGGCCAATCTGGCCCCAAGAGAAATTGGCAGAGAGCCGGCGATCACGTGATCAGACGGTATTCGGGCTAATGTCAATAAACCGTTTCAACCCAACGTATAACATATACCAACACGGTCAGACTGCGGAGGAATTGTGTGCAAGAGAGACGGTCGTAACGTGTAAAACGGAAGAAACCGTCGGGTAGTCCTTGAAATGCAACGAAAATGTCATCATTGGTTAGTAGAAGTAATAAAAGGAACACCTAGTATTCTAAATAAAAATCATTCTTTATTATAATTTGACATATCACTAAAAATTCTTTACTATAGTATAAATAAACTAGATTTTTAGGAATATTTTAAAGAGTAATAAACATAGTTTTAAGTATGTTTGTTGGTAACAAGTTATGAGTGAAAATTCAGTGAAAGCAGCTTCTGGGGAAATTCTGTGATTAAAAACTTTACAAGTAAAATTTTTAAATCTGCATACCTATTCGTAGTATGGTAATAACAAGTTGAAGTTGTCGAAATTATAAATAAGAATCGTAAACATAAGTGATACCAGTAAAACTCTCTCTTATTTTATAATTTAAAGAAATTTATTATGAAGAAGAAGCTTCCACATTTACTTACTAACTTTGAATTGTTTGCTTTAAGTATTGGACATTTCTAATTTAAATGTTTAATTGTGGAAGCGTTTATTTATAATATATCTTGAATATAATGAAGAAGGAGACACGATGATTTTGTTTACGACTTTACCAAAATAACGTTGTAAAACAAATTCATCATGCCTCTATCTTAAATATTTCTAATTTAAGTTAATAAAAGACCCAAATAGACCAATTTCAACATTAACTCCAAAAAATAACTTCATATGATCAGTCGAAGAATTTAAAAATACATGAAAATTTGTTTATTATTAATTATGAAATGGATGCCTCAAAAGTTACTTACATATTTTGGATTGCTTGCTTCAAGTTGGAAATATTTTTAATTCAAGTTGATCAGAGCCTAAAAGAGACCAATTTTAATATTAACTCCAAACAAATAATTTCTAATTTGAATGATGAGAGATTAACTCTTGGATTAATTCCGAACCCTGCTTGCTTAAAATCTCAAAAAAAATATTATAATTTAGATATCCCTTTCTCCACAGTGAAGAAAGAGATATCTAACTTATAATATAAAGTCTCTTCAAGTAACTCGAAAATACCAACAGAAATAAACAAAATTTGTTTATCATTTTATTATTAAATGTATTTATTCTTAAAACATAGATTTCCATGGCCAGTAAAAACACAAGATTTAACCTTGTCCAATTTAAAACTAATTAAAAGAGAGAATATCGAGTTTTCATGATAACTTGTTAGCTAACTTTGAAGCCACAATTTGAAGGCAAAATATTTGAAAAATATTTTGACGACAGGCTGGAAGAGTTTAAATGTAAATTGCTCTTCTACTCGAATCTGGGAATATCTAAAAGTCAAATATTCTAATCTGAAACTAACAATAATATATTTTTTCTAATATTTAAACCCTATGTTTTGACAATTATAGGATTAGTTTGGAGATAATTTGTCACTCTGCCTTTAAAAAAGTATATTATTTGGTATAATTAGCAAATGAGTTTAAAATAGTAGAGTGACACTAAAATGATGTTTAAACTATACATGTTACATTTTTTACTGAAACTATGAAACTATAACATTGGGTAATTTTAAATTAGAACTCTTGTTGTGTTTCATAAGAAGAAGATTCAATTTAGGACATCGAAAGGATATCTACGCAGTATTGTTAAAACGCTGTGACAATATCGCATTGAATTGCTTAATTTTTCAAACAAATGAAATAGTTGACAATGTTATGCATAAAAATACACAACACAAAGGAAGAACATTCATAAAATCATCCGAACCAAACTATCAACACATCATCAAACTTTTTTCCGAGGGTAAAAAAATCTGTCCGGCATTGAATTCATGACAGGAAAGGAAAAGTAATTAATGGAGAAATACTCGAAATTTTCCCCATACCCAAAAAGTCAGAAACAAGACAACGAATCTCTGGCAATCGACTCAGAAATTGCAATACACCATGCTAAAATAGAATCCCAGATGGACAGGAACAATTTCAAAAGCCTCATCCAAGATTAATATTCCTGTTATCTTCAACATAAACAAAAGCGAAAACCCAACGAATGGAATACCAGCAAAACCATTAAAACAAAATGCAAGTCCAGTAATTCAATTATTCAAAAGCGGACAAAGGTAATACTAGAACAATAATGAAAAAAATATTATGTCTTCAAAGTATATTATTTTCTAAATAATACCACCTTCCCCAAATTGAGAACGGACTCGACCACGAGTATCAAAAAGAAGTTATTCAAGCACTGGCGAACTCATCATCGATAATGTTCCGATATAAAGTCATGAATCCGGCTCCCATATTATATGGTTTATCAAAATTACATAAACCCAACATCCATATTCGTCAAGTAGCCGCTTATAGCAACGCACCCAAAAATAAACTATGCACTTACCTAACTAAACTCATGTCAAATTTATTCCAGTGCACATCAAAATTTTCTGTGAAAAATTCAACACATTTCGTGAATAAAACTCAGAATCTGGTTATACCACAATGAAGCATCTTGCTATCATTCTATGTTAAAAACCTTTTTCCCGCAATAACAGTAAAAGAGGTAATTACCATCTTACAACAAAAGTTAAGAGAATCCAATACAAAAAATCATGAGGAAATATTATCTCTCCTATACACCTACCCGAATCAAAATTATTTCACATTCAATGACAAATATTTTCTCCAGATGGAAGGTCTTGCAATGGGTTCGCCATTGTCACCACTCTTTGCAGAATTGTATATGGCATATTTCGAAGAAAAACTAATTGCCCCTAATAATTATAATCTATCAAACGTACATTTCTGGTGCAGGTATGTTGACATATTTTGTATATGGACAGGCACGAAAAGACAGTTGGAACAATTTCTAAACACCCTCATTGACATCAACACCAACTACCAATTCACGATGGAAGTAGAAGAAGGAGACTCATCACTACCAGTCGTAAATTAAATAAACTTTCATATAAAATATATTCATAATAACTCCCATCAATCCATTCAAATCAAACATGCGGACTTGATCTTATTTATAAAACAAGGGTTAGAGTGGAAGATCTTCGCAACTGCATGAACTCCGCCCAGCTTCATCCATACAAAATTTTTGTATGTTTTGTATAATATTTATGAATATTCGCAAGTAATACCATAAGTGATGGAAATTTACTCGAATAAATTTTGTTTTTGCATGAAAGTTTGTTGCTTAGCGATTTTAATGAGAGCAACTGTCTATTTTTTCTATCAGTTGCTCGAATAAAAATCGCAAATAAGCAACAAACTTGAATGTACTAAAAACAAAATTTATTCAGAGTTAATTGACATACGCAGAAACAACGTTTTTCGCTTTTTTTATGAAGGCTAATTCAATTTATTTGTCGGGAAACAGCTAACTTCGGGTTATTCAGGTGAATAAACAGCAACTTGCTGTTTATTCACTTATAAATTGACGTGATTGGCTAAAAAATAACACACGCCTCCTTTTCATTGGCTACATGCAATAGGAGTGGAATAGTCTTACGAATTTATTTTGAAAGGAAGCTAAAGTCTAATAAACATAAACATATATGCTGTACACCGACTAATCACCATTCCACTTGGCAGAGAATACAAAAATCAACGGCTATACAGATAATCTAGTAAATAAAATTCTAAAGAAGAAATCCTGATCTTTAACCGCCAAAACATCTACAGAATAAATACATCATTGTGCCATTAATAACATGGGAAGAACAAGCAATAAATACACCAAAAAAAACTCTAAAAACGTCACATTTAGACCATTCAAGTCTAAAAACCTTTAATAGTGAACAACAATTTGCAAATTTCAATAATAGATCAAAGGAACACAAAAGTTTATAATAAACAATATACGACACACTGGAATTGCGAATCATTGCATCACAACTAATCATCAATTAGGGGAGATTAAACCGCGCTACTTCCAGAAAAAAACGATTAAAATTGGAGATCAAAGGGGCAATTAAAGATAACAAACCCATAGTTTTATATAAATATATTATATTTTTATCTAGCCATATATATGTTACCTGTAAAACGCACCGCTAATTTAGTTATACTTATACTTCTTCGAAAATTAATTGTGATATTCGAAAGGTATGTCAGGAAATTGCAAACATGGAGCACACACAACAAGTGTATTAACTACTAAAAAGAAAAACTACTAAATTTTCGTTCCATCAAGAATGTAGCTTGAAAAATATTAAATTTATATTATAAACATTAACTAATTAAAAATAACTAGTCCTTCAAGGAGATTTATAATAATTTGTGGTCTTTTTTGGCAAAGTGAATTAGTTTGATGTCGGCTAATAGATGTCCTGTTGTGATGCATTGATCGGTTTGGTTTTCTATGGCTTTTATATGTTCTTTGTATCATCAGATCTGGAAGCAATTCCTTTTGCCTATATTATTAGGAACGGTGTTGAGAAATCAATAAAACATCCTAATAATACACACCTGGAAACTTATACCATAAAACAATTAATAAGAAATGTAAGGATAGCAATCTAATCAATACTATTAAGAATCTCCAAAAAAAGATATATATCCAAAAGTCAACAACTTCATTGGTGAAATTAATTTTTAAATTAGTAATAAAGATCCAACTGATAATTTTCAGAAGCAAGTTATTAAAGCAACCCAAGCAGCAAATTTCCTTAACCCAATCAGTGAAATATACAAATACAAAATTATGAATCCGAGGATGGCTTACTCAAAGTGCACAAACCGAACATCCCAGTAAGACCAATATTTCCTATATTAATGCTCGTTCATTTAAAATGTGTTTCCTTGTCAATAAAATCCTGCCAGAAATAATTCCCTGCACATAATACAGAATAAAAAACTCTATTGATTTCGTGAAAAAATCTGAAAACCTAACCGTCAAAAACAATGCAATTCACATCAATTCCAGTACTAGAATTTAAAGACATCATATAAAAAAGTACCATGGGCAACAAGCTATATTATTATGGAAATGAGAAATCTTATAAATATATGTTTAGACCAAAAAGACTTCGGCTTCAATAAAACATGGAATTTCCTGTTTCCCCACTCTTCGCGAAAATATTCATGAGTGATTTCGAAAAACAGCTGTTTAAATACAACCCACACGTCTACAAAAAATATCCATCATTGGTGCAGATATGTCGATGATATTTTCTGCATTTGGAAGGGCACAGACAGACAACTGAACCCATTTGACTAACACTCAATTCAATCAACGGAAAAATTCAATCTTCAATTGAAAAAGAAACTAACGGAACACTTGGCTTTTTGTACAGAAAAACTACCACCACATACACAGCCATCCTTTAGATTTCACAACAATCAGAACAAATAAAATCTTCCGGGCTAAATTCATACATTCACCGTCTAATAAAAATTTCTCTGAGCGAAGATGACTTCAACCGAGAATTACATATAATATATGAACGGATTTAAGAAAAATAAAGTGAATAGAATCTTAAAAAGAAGAAAAAGGAAAGCAAATCAAATACTTAATTAATGGAGAACAAACAAAACAAGCCAAACATTTCGCAGCCATTTTATACATTCCATATATAAGCCATAAAATAAAAGTAAATAATTTAAGAACAACCTCGAAGTATATGAAGTTTATAGGGAACATTCAAAGAAATATTTGGTTAATAACAAAATAGAATCAACAGACCCACTAGAAAAATCCAGTATTTACCATACATATGTATATTTCGTCGAAAAAGGCCGCAAATTAAATCTCCTTGAAGGTTTGGATATTAAGAAAGCAATTAGGAATAGGGATTATATTGTCAATTGATTTTTAATTAGTTAATGTTTGCAATTCCCTTTGAAAATGATCGTCGCTGATCAAAACATATGTCAGGAAATTGAATACGTTAATATGACACAACAATTTAAAATTAAGTCTAACACAGATTAGTAAGGTATATAATTTAACCTACTTTTAACCTCTTTATTTCTTTTTCTTCGTCGCAGACCATTATTTATCATTATTTGGTTTATTGTTGGTTCTTAATCCAATAATCTAATATTATTGATGATCAAAAAACTTATTGGTCTAGTACATGAAGAATGCCTTTGTTTATGCGTTAAACTTTAAACTACATACATCTACGAGGATATTTTGTTGATTTGGATGTTTATAGAGCTTTTCATATTCCAGAGGTTACTATTAAAATAATTGATTACGGATTGTAGTTTATTTACGGGTATGTGAAAAGACTTTTCACATCAAAGGAGTCGAGAATTTTGTCACATTTTCCAAACTCTCTACAAGTTTTAGCGACTTTTTAATCGAATATTCAGATGACTCTAGGTAAGATTGTATTAGCTAGACAACACAGTTTGTATGAAGGAGAGTTTATTTAGCAAACAACTGGTCTTATGGGTATCTTTTTCTTGTGGATTTTTGGCATTTCGTAAAGTAATGATGGGTTCGTTGTTTGATTTGTAGCACTTGATAGTTTCTTGGATATGTTTTTGGTATTTATTACTGTAGACATTGCAACGGAATTTATATTGGGCAAACAAGGCGCAATTTCAAAACGAGATTAAAAAAACATAAAAAGTCAATAATATATCACATATCACGTATGGGATTAGCCGATTATTGCATACAGACGGGACACCATCCAGGCGACACTAAATCGATGCAATTTTCGAAAAAAGTGTATAGACTTAATCTAATGGAGGTATTAGAGATTAAGAAAGCCATTAAGGAAGGTAAATAACTACTTAATAACCATAACTAGTTAATCACCAACGATAACATCCTAATCGCTGGAATCTAATCCGTCTTCTGTATATATTTAATTAACGGACCGCTTCACAATTAGTATTTCTTGTAATATTATTTGATAGTGGTTGTAAAAAATCAAAAACTGAGTATATTAATATGAAAAATAACCAGTGTTTTAATTCAAATTACGTTTTAATCTCTTATAGCTAATTATGCCTAACTTGTCCTAATTGTAAATCTGCTCATTCTCTTGCATCAGATATACCATTAACCAATGAGTCAATGTATAAATTAATTATAGATCAATTTAATTTATTTAAAGAGGATATTAAAAATATAATTACTGTTCGTTTCGATGCAATCGAAAGGCGAATTACACAGTTAGAAAATAAGCACGCACAACTAGCATCGAATGTTTCCCATATGAAATCGTCGACAAATGAATCATCCAAAGATATCTTATCCGAAATTGAAGAAATGCATATTAGAGCATCAAATGTGATTTTTTAAATCTTAATTAATCCACGACACAAGAAATTGAAGATCGTGTGAGCTATGACAATATTTTAATAAATAATATCTTGAAATCACGTAATATAAATATTAAATCCGTTAAAATTGTCAGACTAGGTGAAGCTCAAAATTTTGATAAACTAATTGCCAACTACATATTTCGACAGAATTGTCGATGGAGGAATCAGGGGTGGTGGTATTCCAATTGCCGTAAGAAAGAGTTTAAATCGGTTTCATTTGATACGATACCAAAGTATGTTTCATTTGAAAAGCTTTACTTTTTCAAAAAAGAAAATTATGATAAAATTAACCTGATTTTTAATTATATTCATGTATTTGTAAACGGTCAATCCACTGTATCGAATTTGCTTGAATATAAAGAATTATTAACGGAAGCTCTATATGAACGTTGCCAAGTGGATACCATATATGTATATAGACTTCACGAAAACGTTCGATAGAATAGATATTGATTTATTATTACATAAATTGTGATTAATAGATTTTTCTGCTGATACTTTACACTGGTTTTCTTCTTATTTAAATAACTGCACAAAATTTGTTAAAATTAAAAATAATATTTCTAAATCTATCCATGTTTCATCTGGTGTACCACAAGGGTCCCATCGTGGGCCTGTTTTGTTTATATTATTCATTAACGACATACAAGATGTTATTACTAATTGTCACTTTTTAATGTTTGCAGATGTTTTAAAGCTGTTCCATAATAAGCAAACACATAAAACTTGGTACAATACCTTATGCACGACATGGCAAAAATTCCACCAGTTAACTGAGTTTTAACGTTTGTATAAAGCCAAAAGAAGCCACTGATATACTTTTCCTTATGATCAGTAATACACTTGTTCCATATATATTCTATCAGATAACTGACACGTGTTAAGATCCTTTTGTATCATTATCAAAGTATCAGTTATCTGATTAAATATATATGGAACATAACAAGTGCATTACTTCTCCCAATTTAAACATTTTGTATTGGATTTTCATAGCAAGTATTGATAATGGCCATTGTATCCAATTAATACTATTACAAATAGTATATTTTATAATAAGTATACTTTACGTATTATGTTACGAATTGATTTTTCTATTGTTATTGTTATTTTGGAGATTATTTTTCTGATTCATTAGGCCGGCTATGACTTAATTGCATTACGAATAAATCATTTACAGGAGTGACTAACAAATGAAGAGATTGCAGTGTAGAGAATGGATGTACGTGTATGAAAAATTTAAATAAAGTTGATTGTTCTTAATTGTCTCAATTGGACGAGTCAACGCTGGCAATAATTAGTTCACTTAAATTTCTCCATCTTTCTCAGCCTCCTCTGCTTTAGATTAATCAACAGACAATTATAATTTGCTAAATTGCAGACCCCTTCACGAGAAACTTCATTGTATTTTATTTTCATGATTTTCACTCTCCTATAATATAGATGCATAATGCAATATAAAAATTGCATTATGGTAAAACATATAAGCTCTAATTTAAACTACAGTGTTTAATTCCAAATAAAAAATTACAAAATCGTGAAACATCATTTTGAAAATATACCTACAGTGTATTGGTGACAGTTGAAATATATATGTAGGGTGGGTGGGTTGCCTCTTTCCCACCCTTCAATCGGCAAAACTTAAAACAGTGTATATAATTAAATTAATTTTAAATGCATCTAGACCAGAGATGCACAGACTTATTAAGACTAGGGGCCACTCGGGCAAATCATGAACTGATGGCGGGCCGCCAGAAGTGTAGGTAATTAAAGACAATAAATAATTGATAATAATGTATTAAAATTAAAAAGGAATTTATTAATTTGAAGCGTGGCACTGCATAGTGCTTACAATCTTTTTTATATTTGGCTCAAATTTACTTGTAGCAACACGTAAAACTGCTTCCAAACTTTCATTTGCAAGGCGGTTTCTATTTTTGGTTTTATTATTATTAAGTATTGAAAAAGTTTGTTCACATATATAGGTAGAACCAAATAAGCTGGCACATTTCAGAGCGTTTATGCGCAACTCTTTGTACATATTTTTATCAATGCAGCGGTAAAAGTTCAGCAAGTCTCCTTCGTTGAATTTGTTGCGTAAATCTTCGACGTTTTGAATGTCGATAATTTCTAACTGCATTGACTCTGGCGCATTTTCAACTGAAATCGTGAAAGGATTGCTGAATATGTCCAACAGAGGTTTCACTTTTTTAAACTCCGAAAATCTGTCTTGAAAAGATTGAATCAAAATATCTAGCTTTTCTACATAACTGAAATTAATCGCAGTTTTGTTGAATTTTTCAGCCATTTTCTTATAATTCGGAAAATGATTGTAATTTCCAGAATTCAATTGCGATCTGAAAAGTGTCAGCTTGCATTGAAAGGATGATACATGAGCGTAGAGCTGGGATATCAGTTGATTTTTGCCTTGAAGCCGTGTGTTCAAGACATTCAAATGATTTGTAATGTCAACTAAAAAAGCCAAATCACACAACCAATCAGGATATTTAAGTTCCGGGACATCCCTTTGCTTTTCCGCCAGAAATATTCCAATTTCTTCTATTAAATTTAGAAATCGTTCCAGTGTCAATCCACGACTTAGCCACCTTACTTCTGTATAATACAGTAAATCTCCATATTCGCTTTCGATGTCATCAAGGAATTGTTTGAATTGCCTGTGATTGAGTCCTCGTGATTTTATGAAATTTACAGTCGAAACTACCACTTTCATGACATTTTGAAATTCAATTTGTTTAGCACAGAGGGCTTCTTGGTGTATAATGCAGTGAAACTGCATGAGATCTTCAGCCTTTATGTTTTTTTCTTGCAGATGCTTTTTCAGCAAAGTAACTAGCCCGGAATTGACACCAATCATCGAAGGAGCACCGTCAGTCGCAACTCCCGATAATTTTGATAAGTCCAAATCAGTTTTTGAACGCTCATCCAAAAGTACATTGAGTATATCAACTCCTTTGGTTTGACCTTTCAATGAACACATTCCTAATAACTCTTCTACGACTTCAAAATCTTGAGTAACACCTCGTATGAATATTAGAAGTTGAGCTGTGGAACTAATATCAGTGGATTCGTCGAGTGCTAATGAAAAAAATTCAATGATCTTAGTTTTTTCAGTTAATTGTTCCGCAATATTACCTGACAAAGACATAATTCGTCTTTGGATGGTCATACGATTCAGTTGAATTTTCTCAAACTTTTTTGCTGCTTCTGGACACATTTTCTTAGCGGCAATTTCTATGCATTCTTTTACAAAATCCCCATCATTGAAGGGGCGACTTCGCTTTGCTATCATTCGAGAAATTTCATAACTAACTTCTGTAGCTGTTTCTGAATCTTCAATGGGTTTTCTAAACATAGCTTGCTGACCCGTAAGCTCCCGTTTTAAAGACAACATTTTTTGCTTTCTTAATTCTCCTGTAAACTTGGTAAAAGAAGGATGCTGCGTTTCATAGTGCCTTTTTACATTATATTCCTTTGCAATTGCAACAGAATTCTTGCAAATTAAACAAACGACTTTGTTATGCGACCATACAAAAAAGTATTTCTCAGTCCAAATTTCTTGAAATTGACGATTTTCATCTTTAACCTTACGTTTTTTACTAGGTCCATGTTGCGTTCTAATCCTGGCTAGGATTAACACAGCACCTAAAAACAATTACAGTACCTACTTAAATTACCCATCCTTTTTAAATTATCAAAAATAATTGATTAAATAGGTAGGGAAACACTTATTAATAATAGAGTTTTACTTACGATTTCACAACACAATTATACACGGCACTTGACGGTTAACACTGCAACAGGAAATCTACGTTGAATGTGGATCAAAATATATGACACCGGCTAGTGGAGTACAACTATTGCCTTCCAAAACCTCTATTAAACTCACAGAACACTAATACACCTAGCGGCGATTAAACGTGGCTTTTATACCGCGCGTATAGAGTCGAAAACTGTCTGGAGAAATCTCGAAACCGACTCTGGAAGCTTCGAGTCGTGTACTATCTACGCGAGCGATCGTCATCGCGCCGCCGGCCGCCGCGCTTCTTCAAGCAAACGAATTTAACCGAGATCAGCACGAACATTACCGACCGCTGTTACCGACGACGCACGTACGGCGCACCGTAATAGCGCGCGCGCGAGATTCAAATTACTTTTCGAACATATTTTTTTTGGTTTTATTCTGGAATAGAATTCAATATTTTTAGAATGTACGAGAGTATTATTTTTGCTGTCGGCGGGCCACCGGTATTCGACCGGCGGGCCGCGGTCTGTGCATCCATGATCTAGACCAATCAATATTAAATATTTTTCATTTTATTTTTTTATTTTTATTTATAATTAGATTTGGCTTTTGCCTGGCTTTGGTTTTGTAACCATTAGCCAACATTATGTATATATTTTCCATATTAATTTATCCACACGTTCTCCATACTTACTGGGGAAAAACAGAGGGATGACACTCTTCTCGCCTAGGGGCTCATCAAGGCATTATTAAACAAACAAAACTAAGCCACGGAACATAGGAAATCCCACAAAGGTTCTCAACAAAGGAATAGCTTACATATTTGTCACATTCATACGAATAATCAAATTGAAAAATTTAAAGATTCAAAAAAATGAAAGACCTGTTTATATATAAATAGATTATTTGATTCTAGTATTGTTATATAATTGAAAGGGAGTGTCAGATTTTTCGAAATTTTATCAAAAAGAATTGTGCGTTCGTGGTTAAAATTTTCACAGCACATCACTATGTGTTCTAACGTACCTCTCTCGCCGCATTCACAAAAGGGGTCAGTCCTGCTGTTGATTTTATATAAATAAAATGGGCATAATCCGTGATTACATCGCAATCTACATATTGTTTTAATAAATCGCTTTGATAAAAATTCACACTTTAGAAACCAAGGTTTACACGGTATATTGTGGCAAATACTTTTGTAAAATTTTTCATTTGATTTATTAAAATTTAAAAACGAAATATTTTATCTGTGGCACGCATTGAAAGATCTCTTGGGTATTTTCTTGTTGAATAAAAAATGTGAATGATATTAATTTATTTAATTCGAAATGTAATGTATGTTTTAAATTAATTTATTCTATAAGCATTTCTCTATAAAATATAGAGAAATGCTTATAGAATAAATTAATAAACACAGAATTTTTAAGAGCTACACGTTTTAGAAATATTTACCATAGGCTAGTACTGATTATGTGTGTCATGAAATACCTCATCGATTTCCAATATTTTACCGTATGTTTCAATAAATTAAAGAGGTTAATTTCCATAGCCCGAACATGCCAGAGTAAATTTGAAAGTGTGTATTAAATTGAATCACGTTTTAAGCTACGAATTGCACATTTAAACTTAATTAGATTTAGATTTGTGTTGGTTTACAGTTATAATTTAATTTATTTTATGAATGTTTCAATATTTTAAGTTAGATAAACATTCTTAGGAGCTATGAATAAAAATGTTACGCGATAAAAAAATATTACGAGGTTTATCCGGAAAATCTGGGTATGGAAATATTAAATAAAACTGTATATTAACAAATATTAACGTTTAATTTCTAAAGAACATCTTGCCTGCATAGTCGCCTCGCAAATTTCAGCATTTGTCGTGATGTGTGGCAAATTTTTGTATCTCAGTTTCATATTCCCCCACTGTCAGTGTATTGAGATACTAATATGTATTATTAGTTTATTCAACAGAAATAATTTCATTCAAATTAGTGTTGCTTTATAGTTGTACTATTCGTAACACGCAAATTAACTTTGTTTTATTCAACGTCTGTCGAGGTACTAGCCAGAGAAGTAGTTGTTTCAAATTAATTTGTTTTGTAGACTTAGTAAGACTCACTGTTGTAGATTCACGAAATGTTTTCGTATTTTTAAATATAGTATTGAGATACGTTTTCTTTCCTATCAAAAAGTCTTTAAGGTTTGTAATTTGGCAGGAGTTATGTCTGGAGTGGATGGTTTAAAGTTCGTTCGTAATGACGTTATGAACGCTCGTCATCATGGGTGTTAGCTCGTCCTAAATTGAAATTATTGCACCAGCGTCGAACAAACGACCCATCCACAACATTTCCTCTGTATACATCGTTTAATTGACAATGAATATCTCAAGGTCACAAATTTCTTGCATTGATAACAATATAAATACTCACATAAACAGCACAGTCCCTACTCTATTCGCCAGCGCTCCTCGCGGTGCAAACGGATACTAACCTCCTACTATCCCTCTCCGTTTTCAATAGGGAAGCGTATGGTTTGCGTGAAAACTTTTGAACTTGAAAATTTCTACCCTTCATGAATCGTATTATTATTGAAAATGGATATAAAACTAATATGTAAAGATTTACTATTTTTTAATTAGTTGGACACTTAGATAATTTAGCAACACTTTGTTAACTATAAAACTATTTAAAGAAGTATGAAAAATTTCTTTAGATTCATAATAGTGTTATCTAGTTAAATATTTTTGCCGCTCTAAATATGTAATGTATTTTAATCTCAAGGGTTTCAGTTACCTGAAAAAATATAGTTGATATAATTATTAAATGAGTTTTAAGAAAGTAATTTTGTACCACTTTAATAATAATTATCTTTCTCTGTCTAGCATAAAATGGCTGCAGTTAGATAAAATAATTAATTCTTAGCTTTGAAAAAAAAAAATAATAATTAGGAACATTTTCGTAAATTAAATTTCTATCTCTTCAAAGTAATTTTTAATCACATAGTAAATTTAAAAATTAAATAGAGTCATTTCTATAATAAAAAAGGATTACAATCAAATTTAAATCAAATAGATTATTTAAGAGAAATATAGAAAATATATTAAATTGTTCTTGTCGTTAATGACAGGATTTTATTATATTATCTTCTACAGACTCTCTCTTAATTCATTAAATTATGTATACCCACTAATAATTTAAACAAGCGACATTCAATTCAATGATTAGTTATTCATTAAATAATGAATATTATGAAGCAATTAAATATGAATATTATCAGGCCAATTTAATATACGCACGTAATTGATTTTATACTTTAATATACTTTTTCTTGTTATATAAATAAATACTGTCTAAGATTATTCTTTAATTTATTTTACGTTTGATGCTGACCTTGTAGAGATTGAAACTTTAGTTATGAAAAAAATTTACCTGTAATATTAGCAAAGTTTCTTTAAAATTCCTAGTCTTTAAAATTTATCAGAAAATAATGGCTTCCGCCATCACTCAAATGATTACTTATTAATTATAATAATATGAGTGTTAACAATTGATGTGTTTTTTTAATGAAAACTAGTTTTTTTTTTCTAAATTGCAACTGAAAGATTTTCTAAAAGACATTTATTATTATGCTATCAAATATGTATAAATGGCGATGTGGTTGTCATTGTACTTCCCTTGTATTGTAAATTTTATTGTTATGTTGTTCAGTTTATGTATTTTAAATGACCTTCTAATTTTTGTATTTTTTAAAATTATTAAAATTGATTAAAAAATTGTCTTATTTTGTCTAATATTATGGTTAATTTTTTTGAAACATTTTGTAATATATTCTATATTTAGGAAGAAAAATAAATAGTCTCGAGTAAAACTCACTTCCTCTATACGTGTTTTTTTCTGGGGTAAATAAACAACCAACGTTTTATTTAAAACGAAGGGCTTAGATATTCACCTTTCTTCAGAGCCAGAATTATATGTACACTATAATATGGATTAACTATTCATAAATCATAAAGGAATCGAGCAACTGCTTCCTATAATTTTCTTTGACAACTGACAGTCGATATAACTTTACATATGTACGTGTACTTATTTAGAATGATCAAGGAATCTGAAAAATAAAAACAATTTTACCAAAACTTCTTCGTACAAATAATTTAAAAAAAAACATTGAGCGCAAATGTTCTAGCGTTTTTTTGTGATATGGAAAAACACACACATGTTTTCTTTCTAATGTTAAAATTAGTGAAAAGGATATTTACAATCACAAGCTTTCCTATATATACATGTAACACGCATAGCTTTTTTGGTAAAAAGATAATTAGAAAATCAATAAATTGCTGAAAACTATTAAAATAACCCAAGTATATTTAACCATGATATAGAAAACATTATAAATTTCAAGTAACGTCAAAGGAATTAAATTTAAAAAAGTTAGCTCAACTTGAAGATGCAACGAATGTTTTACAAAAAATACTAAAGTGAAAGGGATATGATTCAACTTGTGCTGCACATGTTTATTATTTTGCAGCTTACAAATCGCTTTCAAAAATCTGATGAATGTCTGCGGGAATTTGAATTTGTTTCAAATTCGTTTAACGCGATCATAGCCAAATACAACTGACAATATTTTGATCTTGAAGTTATAAGCTGTGCATGTTTGTAAACAATGAAGGTTAGAGAAACACAGCAAACGTTGATAGTTGCTCAATAAACCAATTTAATGGAGGCACTAATATAGCATATTTGCCATATCATGCCGATAGTATTTTTCATACAGCGACGAAAGTGCTATTTCTAAATTATAAAGTTATTATTATATTATTCGACCTGGTGCTTTCGATAAAGAATATAACATTCGACCAATGAGATGCAGAATACGAACTGCAAATGAAAATTAAATGTACGATTCTCGGAATGAATATAAGTGCTTCTAATTGGACCTGGAAATAGAGAATTAACGGGAAAGAAGTCATAAGTTACACCTGAACGATGTAGTATTTAGACAGTGTAACATTATCATTGTTTCCAGAGAGAAGTGAAATGATTGGTAATCAAACTACTATCATTATGTATAATTAAGAAAGGGAATGCTCCTAGCATATTATTTGCCAGCTTAATAAATACTGAGAGAATACTAAATAAATACTCAGAGATAGAAGTCTATTTTCACTAAAATTCACTTCAGTTCGTTTTCCTATCGAAACGAAGATAGTTCAAAAATATTTAACCTTGGGTTAAGTAAACGACTAATTAAATATATAGGAAGAGAAGAAGAAATAAAATAAAACAAAGACACTTTCAAATGTTAATTTATTTATATTAAGCTGATACAATTGGATTTATTTTAATCGAATTACTTTAGAGAAAATAAATAGAAACTAATAATTTTTCATCATTTTGTTGTATTTTTCATAACTCTAAATGCATAATATGGATATAATTCTCTAAAGTATTAAACTTTTAATACAATGTCTACCATTTTAATACGTATATTACTAAATTTACTCCGAAGAAATTGTAGTTGGGTATAATAATGGTTGCTTTTTCGCTATTTTTAATAACAGTAACCTAATATTATTAATTAAATAAATAATATACATTTTTAATAAGGTCCGAATAATCAAGTTCTATAAAATTAAAATTAAAATATTTGCTCCACAATTTCTATGAAATCAACGGTTAATTTGAGTATGTTTTATTCAATATTGTAAAATAACATAAAAATAGGTTTCATATTATCAAATTCACCATTATTTGAACAGTTTACAATGAACCAACATGTGTCAAAATTTGACATATAAATGTATGAATTGGGTATTGGGACCTTCCCTCTGAACGTGCTTTATTTATTAAAACACACCAATAATTATTAATCTTATATTTTTAAAATAACTCGTAGAATTAAAGCACATAATCTTTTAAATTATATATGTTACGGTAAATGTACACTCTTGGGAAATGTACACTTTTACCGTAAAATGTGTACATTTCCCAAAAAGTTAGGTATATGTGAACTGAATATAATGTAAATGTACATTTCCCGGCAAATTGCCTTCACGTTTTAGTAAATGTATACTCTTACCTTCATGTTTTAAGAAGAGTTGGAATACAAATTACTTAAAAATGTTGTTGCAGTAAAAAAAATATTTATTTCAATAAACATAATACAAAAGGCTTTAATAACGAAAATTATTTTAATTAAAAAGTGTAAATGAGAAACAAAACATACTTTTCTTTGCATATTATATAATATGTCGTAGGTTAGGTTAGGTTTCCCGCATGGGTGGTTGACGTGCACAGCCATTTGTGAGTAGCGACCCCACGTATCCGAGCCGTTCATTGCACACACACGCACATCTCTCTCACACACACATCGACACACACACACACACACTCATCATACACAGGCACACATCATACACAGGCACACATCATACACACGCACACATCACCGACGCAGACGACACCGTACACCCCGCGAAGTACGGTCTATAAAAGATTTTCCACCTTCCAGCAAAAAAAAAGGTTATGTTAGGTTAGGTAGGGTACATAAACATAATAACATTAAAATTATAGATAGAGCACTTGCACGAAATGTGTAACGTGAAATAGCAGCGCCTACTGAACTAGCCGAAACGGTAGTTCGCGTACCACTACAAGTGCACACGCACACCACATTACTAGCACTTGCGATTTCGTATTTTGTATGCTCACATTTACCAAAACGACATGGTCATTGTGAATACAATGTACATTTTCCTTCTTTGAAATTGTAAATGTTAGTTGAATGCACATTACCCAAACTAGGAGGCAAATGTGCACATTTACCGGAAAATGTGTACATTTGCCGCAATATCTACTTTTACCATAACATATATAATCTATTGATACTGGATGCATACTAAATATAAAAATAAAAATGAATTGTGAAGAAAAGCTAGTGTTTTAATCAAGTATTTATTAAATTTTCACGTAACTCAAAAACAAATTTTTATACAGTCTCTTATCTTAAACTTTTATTGTTGCCACTTTGACTTTGTTCTACTTAATTCATTATTATTGGCGACTGAAGATAAAATTGTGAAGTTAAGATGGCAATATATCTTAATTTTTGATAGGTCGCATAAAATAATACACATCTACATATATATTTTTTAATATCTGCATAATTCTCAAATTGTCGAGATGATTTACCGAATTTATTTTTTATTTAGAATTAAATGTGGAGTACATATTTATTTGCACAAATACAACAAAACTGACACAAAAGATTTTATGCGGATATGTAAACTTTTTAAACACTTATTCGTTGGTAGCAGATAAAAATGACTTTTATATATACAACATCTTTATTAACAGACAAAAATAAAATACAGATAAGACAAATATAATACATTTATGATGATATGAGTGATGGGAGGTTAGTCTGTTAATTGGTTATCGACCGGCGGTCTTTCAGCCCTGATTTGTCCTTGTCGATGTGTCACGTTAGTCTGTCTCTGATGATGATGATGATGATGGGTGATGTGATGCGATGAAATCGAAAATAGTAAATGGAGGGGTTTTGAATTTTGGGATTAGGTTAGGATTTCTGCGTAAGCAGTAGAGGGTAAGGATTTGATGGTTGAAGGGATTTTTGGAAAATTTCTCACTTAAGTATAGAAGGCGTTCCTTGATGGGAATAACAGAGGTAGAGTCATATAGGAGTTGGTTAGAGGGATTGTGTAGAGGATTACTGGGGTGGCGGATTTTGATTAAAGTTCTTAGGGAGGATCGCTCGCTAACTTGGATATTGTGGATGGTAGGATTGCAGGAGTTGGAGAAAAGGACATTACCATAGTCGAGTAGAGGACGGCATATCATTTTATATATTTTAACCGCTGTTTTTATAGATATACCGTTCTTTTTGTAAGTTAGGTTTCTGAACATTTTGGCTCTAGCTATGATTTTTGTTTTGTTTGAAGCTGTGTGGTGTTTGAAATTGACTTTTCGATCTATGGTAATGCCTAGGTATTTTATGGATGTAGAAGGGGAAACAGTTATGTTGGAGATATGAATATCGTGTGCAGGATAATGACTTTTATATATTATGGAACAAGGCTGTTAAAAAAAAGTAAATGCATACAACTTTGTAATTTTAATATGGTTAAAGAAGTTCAGATAAAACTTATACCTGTCGTTCTGGATAACTGTTATCCGATAACAGTCTTTATTACACATACATACTTACAATAATATACTCCTAATCTATTATATAGTATAAACTCGAAACACTACAGTTTTTTCTTATTAATGAATTCTGCAAGAATACCCTTATTGAATACACCTGATATAATGATAAAAAATATGAATCGAACGTTCATATTCCCTTAAATTCTCCTTAAATTGAAAACACAGAAGCTTATTTTAAATTATTATTCAAAGCAAAAAGTAATAAATTATACAAAATTATGATATATTTTAGTTACCAACATTTGGACATATGTGTTAATTATATCTATTTCAAGCATATTCATAATCTCTATTTTAAATACAATCTAAAAATAAACGCCAGAATGAACAAGGCATTGTACTATTCTAGAAAAATCTAGGACATCAGCTTAATGTTTTTTTATTTATAACTGTATTTGGCTTTATGGTTACAAAATATTTAATATTTTTTGGATAAATATAACAATATAAGACTGAAACACCCGCGGATAGCCGTTTAACAAAATAAATTATTGTATCATATAATTGTCATATTGTTAATTACATGTAAATAATTTTCTTTTTTTCTGTAAATAAAATATATTATACACATATAAAGTTTTAATTGACTATATTATTATTATTTATTATTATTATGATGCTTTTGATTAATAGATATATACATAAAAAATACACTAAATTTGGAGCACAGTTATCAGAGGCGGATTTCATTCTTCAGAATGTTCTTCCAGTCAAACCATGATGGAATATTCCATTTATTCCAGAATTTCTCCAAATTCTTTCTACAACTGTAGTATTTATTTTAATCTATACTTAAATCATTAAGCATTTTGCTTAAAATTTGTAAACTATCTGTAAATATTTGATTAATGTTAATTGGTAATTAAACACCTGAAATATAATCACTTTGAGCTAATACGTTAAGATACATTAAATTTTCGATTTATATTTAGACAAAATCGTAGACTACTTTCAAATAATATATGGTTTAATGGTTCTATGAAGTAATGAATTCAATCATTAAGTGTATAAATACCGGACTTTAATTGACTTCAACAGTTTTATTACCTTTTAACTCGCAAAGCGCCTCCAGGTACTGGCTTTATTTATTTCCCCTTGTGTTTCAAAGTCGTTAGTTTATATTATAAATATGACAAAATTCCACTATGATGTTTATTTTGTTTATAAATAATTAGTTCTTTAAATTGTGTAAATTTAATATTTTATAAAATTTCTAATACATATGATATGATGTGATATTCGGCATATTTAACCTTTAAGCTGTATAATATTTGATGACAAGTTTAAGGCATTTCTACTTACCCATAATATAAATAACTGTGAATTAATTTTAATTTTATGTATTATTATAATGTACTTTAGTTATTATTTATTTTTAACATACACATACTAATATAATGAAAGTTTACCTAAACACATGTAAGAATTATTATTATTTTGTTAGAGTCTTGGCGAAATACACGTTACTTTATGGTTTTCTTGTTTATAAAAACTGGAATAATTTAAGGCATTCTGAAAGATCCACTTTATGCTTACAGAAGATATGTTCACAACTAATCAAATAACTTTTAGCAGCATTTTAGACTAGACTAACTATTATTATTAGTTATTCGTAGGGTCACTTTAGGGGTTACTTAAAGTTCATATTAATTTTAATTGTTTATTATGGTTTAAGGAAAAATATAAATGCAACTTTGTTATGTTGCTTAATATTAATTGTAATTTAAGAAGGATAAACCATGGTACAAAGTTAATGTATTAATAAGTTACTTATTAATTAATTTGATTCACACCATGGTCTATTTTATATGAACTGATTGACGAGGTACTTAGTTGAAAATCCATATTATATCTATTATTAATAATAAGAATATATATTCTTTATCTGACGAAGCCACATTATATCGAAACAATTGTATTGAGTTAAACAAAAATTTGAAAATCAACCAGTCATTATTAATTAGATATATTTTATGTGAATTATCGTCATTAATATAACTTGATAAATGCATCTAAAACTTGGAAGGGTAGGGCAAAAATATTTTTTGAGCAAATAAAAACAATGTACTGGCTAACGGATACCATTCGCCATTGTGATATAAACAACGGCGCTTTAGCACGACGAGGGCGATCACTTAAAGTAACAAACTCATTTACAGAAACATGAATACACAAAACACCACATGGTCGATAGCTAAACTACTACTACTATTTTTTAGGCTTCACATTTTTACCTAATTTAGTTTTTAGCCATATACTAAATTTATAGTAAAGTGTTTGGTCAACCTCAACTACTATTTTTGAAATATTGAAAATGACCCTGTATTTTTCTCGAAAACTCGCAAAACATTTAATAGTGGCAGTAATAATTGTTTTTGATTAAATACAACAATACATATGTACAGTTTTAATTAACTGTAGTAGTTAATTGGTAATTAAACATTTGAAATATAATAAATATAATGATAATTTGATGCCTTGCTTCAATGTGTCAAAGTGACAAATCTTTGTAAACATATTCCAAAAAAATTGGTTTTAATGCATAAAAAGTACTAATAAAACTAATTTACAGTTTTACGAATAAGTGTTTGGTTAACCTCAACTACTATTTTTGTAATATTAAAAATGACCCTGTGCTTTTCTCGAAAACTCTGCAATTATTTTTGACAATTATCCATTTTATTATGCTTCGTGTGTGCGAAAGGGGATCTCATATGCTAAATCATATTTACGCTGTCATGATTATTTTAGAAAAAAGAAAAATAAGAGAACAAAAAATTATCAAAATTGATACCCAGTACCTTACCTGCCTATTAACTATAAATTTTATATAACACGGTTATTTATTACTTAAGTAACATATGGAGTCGATGACCCGTTCTTCTCAAACTTTGTTTAGTGTTTGTAGTGTAATTGTTGCAACAGCTGCCTCAATTGATTTCGTCGGGCTACAATTGATAGACTCTCTCACTCGATCAACAAAGATAACTGATAATACCACCCCGATATTCATTTAGAAACACGCAGTATAATTATTTTTTTGTTTTTTATATAATATATACAATAATTTTAATTTGGACAAAATACAATACACAAAGACAGTATACATGAGTACAAATAGATGGGGTTAGTCAGTCTGGGCTATAGACCCGAGGTTTTTCTACCCTGTCTTGAATTTAATAATGGGAAATAACAGTATTTTTGCTAGCTAGCTGAACTGTCCTGATGATTCGCACAAATAAATTCATGAATTATGAGGGGACGATGTTGAGGTTTTTTTTACATAAAATAAAGGTGTTTTTGAAAATTTCATGTTATTCAAAGATGTTAAGTGTTTTATTTCCTTTAACTTTTGTTTTCCGCAAAATCTACACTCTATGCATTCAATTTTACAACTTTTTTAACGTTAGGATTATAGCGTATGTTTAAACAGGACGAGTTCAAATTTTCTAGCGGTTTTTGAAATAAAAAATATAGAAAATTATACTCTGAATATATCTCAAATACATTGCATTGCTTTAAATTCGAAATTGCTTTACCATATAGAGGCTACATTCGATGAGATGAGTATACCTAAGGCTACAAATTGGTTTTGCCCTTTGGGCAATTATGCACTGGTTTAATGCCGCCAATAACATGCTTGTATATCGTCCCAAAGGGATTAAGACTTAATATTTTAGAAAGTTTAGAGATTAAGCGGTCAATTAACGAGGGCAAAAATATAGTAAACAACCAACAGGAGGTCATTTCAAGCCAAAACATCATTTTAGCGGATTGTCTTATTTAACAAAATTATATTATTACCCTAGTTTATATATACTGACAGATAAAAATTCACCCCTTCAGTAAGCATAGTACACCTTTGAAAATGACAAGTAATTGTCGAAACATATGTCAGGAAACTGATAAAGCAATTATGGAAGGAAACAAGACTATAATTTATAAATCCACCCCTGTAATTATGTTCCATCAAGAATGCAGCAACCATAGTATTAATTTTTTATTAGACATGTTTTTTTTAATAAATTAATTAAAAGGGAATTATTCACATCCAATTGATCATTAATCAGTGCGTCACGTTTTTAGTATCGGTTGATTTTAATTCCTTGTCGATGTTGCAGGTGTATTTTGTATGTTTTTTGTTCATGAAGCTCTTCTGGTTTTCAGTTTTTCTTCTTTCGAAACTAAAGCCTATTTGTCCGACACTGGATTTTTCATATACGTAAATCTTTATTATCTGAGAAGTTGTACATTACATGTAATATAATGATAACAAAACAAAATATTTTTAATGATGTATTCCCAAATAAGGGCTATCGACTGTAGGTCTTTCTGCCCTTGTTTTCTTTTTCTTCTGCCTTCGTTTATAGTAGTTGGAATTTATGTAGGGGTAGAAGGATGTAGTGAGGATATATATTCGAATAAGGTGATGGTTGGGTTTTTGAATTTTGGAGGAATGTCAGGATTTCTGATGATGAACATTTGCTTAAGTAAGTCAAAATTATTTTCTTTGCATGCGAATCGTTCAGTCTTAGTCTATCTTTAATGGGTATTATTTTTGTTTTTTGATAGAGAAGGATATTTGACGGATTATAGAGAGGATTTTGGGGGTGTCGGAGTTTTTTAAGAGTGGATTTTTTTATTATTAATGGTTTTATATTTTGCATTGTTAATATATTTATTCAATAAATTGTTGGTTGGATACCAGAGGAGCTTCACGGCCAATATTTCTACAACTTAAAATCATCCTTACTTACTGTTCAATAGACAACTGGATGCCAAAAATTCTTTAATTCATTTATATATAAAAAACATGTTTCATATAATTTCGAATAAAATTTAAGAACGGTTTGTATTCTAAATAAAAGTACTTTCGGCGTTTATATATTACCATTTATAATAATGATATAAAATCGTTAAAAGTAGTTTTTTTTAGTATTTAAAATGAACCGTTACTATGTGGTAGAACGGTCGCAAAAATCATTTTCATTGAACGGTTTGTAGTTCTAGATAAACTTTAATTCAAATTAAATTTAGATTAAATTCACAATATTTAAGCAATGTGTTATTAATTTTATAAGTATATAAAACTGCTCTTTAAATATGGAATATTAGACTCAAGTATTACAATACAATAACACATTATATTTATTTTAGTAAATGTTTTTATTTGTATTTAAAATCAATTTTATAATAAAGCTGTACTGAAGAGAGCGAAAGTTCGAAACACGTGTCTGCAGATGATTATAAACTTGAATGCTGGATTTTTTAATTGATTTTGCTAATTTAATTTAATGAAATCAGTTTAAATTCAATTTTGTTCATAATTTTTAATGTTATAGTCACATTTATACAATCTAAAATACACTTTATTCATTTATTAGTTTATTCAACAGAAATAATTTCATTCAAATTAGTGTTGCTTTGATAGTTGTACTATTCGTAACACGCAAATTAATTTTGTTTTATTCAATGTCTGTCGAGGTTTTAGCCAGAGAAGTAGTTCTTTCAAATTAATTTGTTTTATAGTCTCAGTAAGACTCATTGTTGTAGATTCACGAAATGTTTTCGTATTTTTAAATTATTATATATTTAATTGATTAATTTCTCACTTAATCCAACATTTTTGGATAAGATTAATTGATTAAAACATTTGGTTTCGTTTCACAAAAACAAAACAGAATATCCTTCACTTAAATTTTAGCTATCCCAGGTGATCATGCTCATTATCAACTGATTTTCTGAACAATATGTAATTCAGAAAAACAGTTGATAGTGAAGCTCTTTGGATAGCTAAAATACTTAACATTTTTATAGCATGGATTGCTATTACACAACAGTAGCATATGATATGCTGGTTATTTTCTTAATGTATCTACATACATTCATACATGGTCTATAGGATAATTATGCAAAGAAGAAGCTTGCCGCTTCATTGAAGATCGATTCCCATTTCATCTAACTAATCTTTAACGATCTTCACTAAATTTAAACGTGCGTTGTCAACCATAAATAATATTTGTTCTCTTACTGCTGTTAGGTGCAGAAAAACGTATGAACAATTTCATACAGACACTTTTGTGATTTAAGAGATTCATTGTGAATAAGATGATCAACCGTGCGATCTTCAAACAATAATCATCATATTTTTCCTGGATAAATCGTGGATTATTTCTGATTCGGCTTTCACTCTATAGGTCAATTTATCGTTACGAAATAAATCGTGATTCATAAGTAAACAAAACTCGTATGTAGCCATCTTGCTTTCAATGCATATGATCTCCTACCTATAATCTTTGGGGTTTTTGTTATTTGCAGTAAGTATAATACAAACTGGAGAATTTTGAGCATTCAAGCCCGATACACGAAGACGTGACCTTATGGTTTGTATAGATATGAGCTTTCCAGTAACAACAAAAACTCACTACTAAGCCGAGTTGTATTAAAAATTTAATTTATGTGGACCAAAATAAAGGGATAAAGATTTCCAAAATGCTATTCAAGTGTTGATATTACTATTTTAACGTATTTCCAAATAGTTTAACAAATGCCTAGATGTATAAGACCAGCCTGCAATTAACATCTCCAAGTAACTTAATGATTGTTAAAAAGTAAGTTCCATTTAGATATAATTGTTAGAGCAACACGTAAAAATCGCTGCACTTATAATTTTATTGAAATCATATTATAGTCTGTATATAACTGTAGTAACATGTGCAATAAAACAAGTAACACCAAAAAGTAATTTATTTAAATTTTTATGAAGTCAAACCTTCCATAATTGTCGCCTCAGAAATTGTTTATATCTTATAGGTCAGAATAATTTGGTGTAGATTTTAATTTGCAAATTTCCTCGCTTTCATTTGGTTCATTGTCCATAATTTCTTAATATTTTTTAAAGCTTAGAAGTACCCATCAGCATTCTGTAGTTATATTATCAAGGTTCAGTGAAAGAAGTCTTTGTATTTTTCCTATTGCACTTTATTTATATGTATTCTTATACAAAAATATTAGTTTATTGCGCTTTGTGTGCATGTTATAAAAATAAATAATAGTAATTATTATTTGTGACACAATCTCTATCTTCATATGGTATTCTAAGGTCAGTATAATATATGTGATGATTCAGTTAAGAATTAGTCAACTTAAAGAGATATTTCAAGACCGCAATGTCGGCTGACAATAGATTTATGTTTCTCTTCAGTTTCCTTATTTCTTTGTCGTATCCGGAATAACCACACCTGTCATATAAAATGTATGATTATGATTATTTATTCTATATCATACTTGCTTAAAACACTGTAGTTATTACAAAATAGATAAAAAAATATTGAAAACATACAAATAAAATTTTGACAGCAAACTGAATATTTTGTAATTACTTAGTAAAATAGAATGTTATGTTCATGTAAAAGATATGTCCTAAAAACTTGGTAAATAAAAATATACATGTTAAGTTTCTTTGGACTAGTTTTCAATCATTGAAATTAAAATGTATTGCTAAATATGTTTTAGCCTTTTTCATATATGATTGTAGAAATATAAAAATTATTTATTCCTTTTTAAATTGTAATTAGAACTATTAATACGTCATGGCATTACCATTACATTATTAAATAATAAACCTTTAGAAATATTTTCAATTAAATTCAGATTGTTTGACAATAGAGGATTTAGTAAGATTTTAAAACCCATATTTATTACTATAATCGTGTACTATGTAAATGAGAACGAATTAAAATATAATCACGAAGAAAACAAAATGCGGATTACGTAACCAATTTTCCGGATTATGAACATGGCGTTACGGAATACTTTCCTCGCGTCCCAATTATTTATTTAACTTGTTTACATCCTCGTCCAAGAAAGCAGAAACTGTTTTGATTTATTTTCCACTCGACGAGGTACAAATTAACGAAACGCGAATGGCCTCTCGTCTAGACGCATTAAAAGGTGATTTGTTGTGATAATAAATTAAAAATCGATTCGTTCGATGGAAAGCGACAATTTTTAGAAAGGCGAACAATAGGAATGTAAAGGAAAGAACGATCAGATAAGAGCGCGCTCGAGAGAGAGGGGGAATGATGCAGAAGAAGGTAGGGTGACCCGGTCACAGTCACGTCTTAAGTTATGCAAATTAGGTGCATACCTATGTCACCAGGTAATAACGAAGGTAACAATGGAGTGAGTTGCAAAAGGAACATGTCTTCGATTCGCTACTAAGAAATTTGTTTGGGGAATTCATGAAATTTATTAATAGTATTATTTCTCGTAAACACATTTCTTCAATACTAACTTGGCAAATTATTTTTTGTCTACTATATTATAATTGCATTGAATATATAAATGGATAAAAGTAAAGGTATTTTGAAGCATTGATGATGGGTTTGAGTTGAAGATCCTTTGAATAATTGAACTCCTCGCGTTCCCCCTTCTACTAAAATATTGATCATATTTTCATATTTTAGGAAGTAGGAAGAAGTACAAAGGTGTAACACATAAATAAATAAATACATTTACTATACCATCCTTAAGATTTAGTATTTTATTCGAAATAACATTTTACTATAAATTTTATTTTTGCTTATAAATTATTAAACAAGACATTTATTATTTATTTTGAAGGCCACTACTTCGTTATACATGCTGAATATTAATAAAACTTTAAACTTTCGTTTGTATAATACTATATTTATTTTTGTGGCTTAAGTTTAGGTAACTACGCGTACCATTATCACACAAACTTTCTTCTTGTTTGATAATGTTACCGAAACTTAAGTCACAAAAATATATATAATTTTATACAAACGAACGTTTAAAATGTTAATAAAACATTTATTACAATACTTGCCCTAAATTAAATAAATTAATAATTAAATTATCTACATATTAAAATATTCATTTACGTTTAAACAATACATAGAGAAAATTACTTTGATTATAATAATTATTTAAAAAAAAACATCTACCATTTATCTTTTAAATTGAAGATAAAAATACTTAAGTCAGTTAAAAAATACCGCGGTATAAATTAAGAATTATTTTCTATCCTTTATTGTAGCATAATAAAGTGAATTTTATTTTAATTGTTACAGCTGTCAGAGGATGTAACACGGAAGAAGACGGAATACCAAAAATATTTGGAGCTGTACAAATTGATGAGGTCGAGGTTCGAAGAACATTATGTAAAATGTAAGTTGTATTTGTTTTATCTAAACTTTACTGTTTTATAGAGATAATTAACACAAGTGAATATAATTATCATATAATAAATAAGTCAGCACTTAGTACTAATAATAAATAATGTTTTTTCATAAATATTTATTTAAAATCTATAGAATATACAAATACTCCTAAAAGAATTATAGAAATTATTTTATTGATCTAATGAATCAATAACGAATGAATATAAACACGTCTTTTCTTCAAAGATGATCTACAAAAGATTGAAAGGCAAGCAATGTTGTACATTAGATTAGATGGAGTCTTTTGGGTATATACATCCTTATAGCACTGTGACCTGGTTAGATCTTTTATACTAGTACCGTACTACTAGTTTGTTCTCAGGAATTCAACTTCCTTGGTAAGGTCAATTAACATCCTGGAGGCCATGCCCTCATGGTGTTATCGCCATTTCTGCGGTTGGGACTAGTCTGGTGGTAGCCAGTGCTACACATACGCATAGGATGTGCTCTGCCGTTTCCTCTGCCAATCCACATAGTCACACCACTTGTAGACTTTTCGTATCTTATGAAGATGGTTCTTCACTGGCAATGTCCTGTAAGGAGACCCGTGACCAGACTTATCCCACTTTTAGTTAGGGACAAGAGCTACTTAGCTCTGCTTGGCGACAGGTCAATAAATATTTTTGATTACCATTGACCCGGTGCCCTCTTTTGTATTTCTATTCCCAATCTTGGACCATGGGCTTTTGTGTCCAATTAGTTGAGTCTGTTTACAGTTCCAAGATGTTTTGGAATTGAAGCTGTACGCTTTGAGCTTCTTAAGAGTTTGTCTGCCTGAGATCAGACAGATGTGTGTCATTTGTATCCCTTTTTCGTACACACTTGAGCACATATTTCCAAGGCTATTACTGAATTTCCGTTATTTTCACAATTGTTAGGAAAATATGAAGAGCTTTGGTAAATTGGTATATTTCTTTGATGTAATTTTGTAAATTTGTAAGTGAATGTTTTGATTTTGTATTGCTTTTTTACTAAGGATTTTTTAGAAATTTTTTCTTATAGTTCCTCAAGCTTTCTGTATCTTTTCAGATAATTAATAATTTATTAATCATCGTAGGCATTGGAATAGGATTTGGCATAATTTGATCAATAATGAGGTTGTGCCTAAATAATATATTTTAATAAAAAAATATCCGTTGGATTTAAACGAATTGAACTTGTAATAACAGTAAAATTTAGGTACTGTATTAACTAGATCTTATTATTTATTATAAATATACCATACAATTTTTATTAATTATTAATTTCATGTACTTAGTATTAAATATTGTTTTACTACTTCGTAGAAAATCGGACAATTGCGTCATTCAATACTTGTGACCTGGTTTGTTTATTCAGTGTGCTGTTTTGCACCTTTTTTCTAACTCTTGGATCACGCTCTTTCTATGTGCATTTGATAGCCCACATGTACTTTGGTCAAATCATTGTCGCACCTTCTTCTTTGGCAAGTACATCGGTATGTTCGTTGCCTCTTATACTTGCGTGGCTATTGTTAAAACTTCAAAGTGCGATACGAAATCAAATTTGATTGGCATTACGTCCGACGGTGTTTGTAGGAAGTCTGGTTTAATCAGGTTCAGAATTTCTGCAGATTGTTTTTTTCTAGGTTCGCGTTAATTTTTTTATCAAGTGTTAATAGCCCAGCCCAGTTTCCTGCGATTAGTAAAAGGTACCACCACAGTTTCGACAGGATTGACATGGAAGCCCTTCCTGATGCGCCAATTTAATATTATTGATGGCGTCTTGGGCTAGGGACGATTAGATGTCATATTTACCCCTTATGACAATTACTATGTTGTCAGCATAAAAATAATACTGGTGGTACTCGCAAGCACCATTTTCTGTGGTTACGGTTTCTGATTCGTTCTCTATACCTGCGAAGACCTTACGATTTTCAAGTATGGCCTTAATCCATCTTATCGTGGGTTTATCGATACATTTCTTGATGGCCTCTTTTTTTCACGATTTTGAGGATTGTAGTGTCAAGCGCACTTTCAATATCCACTAAAATACCTAGTGCAATCTCTTTGTGCTGTAGTGAAGCTTCTATGCCCTTTGTGCTATGAAGTGTATCCACAGTAGATTTATCAGATTGATATGCAAACTGCTGCATAAGTAGCGGGTTTACCTCTAGAATTCTGGTCCTTATACCGTTGTCTATAATTTTCTCCATGACTTTTAAGAAAAATTATTAAAGGCTAATGTAAGGGTAATTTAGCGGTAGTATGTGTCATCGTCGGATTACTTTCGGCCCGATTTGGGATAGATATCACCCTAGCCTCTTTAATTTCATTGGAATATATTCTAGCGTCAAGTTATCTTTGTAAAGTGTCTGTGGATTTGGGGTTGTTATATCTAGCCAGGGAAAATGCTATTTGGACTGATCCTTTGAAGGGTTTAAAGCTACCAATTGCCGATTAAATGTTTTCTTAAGTAATGAGTTTACCACCCTTGCTTTTATTTTCTCTAGTAGGTAGGAATATGTTTTCAACAGTAAATTGAGCGATGTTTTCTTTAGAGAACTCAGATGTTGAGCCTGGGAAGTGCGCCTTTAGCAGAACACTGAGACTTTCCTTAAACCAGTTTGCATAACTCCAATCAGGTTCTTTTTAGTTTGATACTGTTGGAGTGGTTTTTGGATAGGTGAAAGTTTTCCTGGTTTGAATTTTAAGGCGACCTAAATCTTAGAACCTGCAATTATAGTATAATCTCTGCTATTTCAACTCCACAGTTCATAAACAGGACAAGACTCCTGTAGTATTTGTTGAAAATGTTAGAGAATGCGTAAACTTTAGCTTCACCAATGGGATTCTGTAACATATGTTGATATATCCAAACTGAACTCCATCGTACTTTTAACGAATTAAAAATTAAGACATTTGTTAAGAGTCATACAGATAGTACATGCTTATATACATATCAGAATTCTCTGTCCCTGATTTTAATGCTCTACTGTTAAATAAGAAGAAATAATATAATATCTGTTTTGTGCATACACACTGTAGCCGTATAATATAATACCGTATTTGATTATAGATTCAAAATTGGCTTTATATAGTCTTATCAGTGCTTTCTTATCCACAATATTTTATAAAATTCGTAGAGAATAACAAATTGGATTTAATTTAGTAATGAATTGCAATTTTTAGGATAAATGAGATACGGCTAATATAAGGCTATTTATTCGACACGACTCTGCTTCGCCGGGTGACTTTTGGAATATAGCCTAGCGTTAAGCTAGCTTTGTAAAGTGCTTACAAGTAAGGGGCTATTATATCTAACCTCTGCTGCAAAAGGGAAGGTAATATGCCATCTTGGCCTGGTGCTTTGAAGGGCTTAAAGCTACCAACTGCCAATTCAATTACTTCTTAAGTAATGAATTTACCACCCTTGCTTTTGCTACGACCTAAATCTTTGGAAAAATTTAATACCTATATCATATCTTATATGTGGTCGATTGGTGACAGATACGAAGAATGTACAGAACATGAAAGTACTCTAATATTAGGTAATTCTCTATTCTAGGAATATTCATGGCTATGTTAATCCCTAAATAATCGAAGATATCTTTTCTTTCTGCATATTTGAAAATAATAGAATTTTTGTTGGTAAGTGTTATGTATGTATGCCATAGACATTTTCAAATCGTCTAATTTTTATTATATTGGAATATTTATTTGGCAAAATAGAAGTTTGCTGTGAACACATTTAAAGATATTTTTATTTCAATTTAAATTGATTACTGTTCAAATAGAGTTGAAGCCTCTCCGAAAAACATGCACGAATTAAGCCTAAAAATAATTTATGAAAACGTTTCAAATGTCAGCAAAACGGCCAGATACTGTATGCAACTGTCCAGAGAAAACCTATGGAAGGTGGTAGGGCTTCTTACAGGACACTGCAATTTACGATCACACCTGTACAAACTGGGACTACAATCTAGTCCTATCTGCAGAGGGTGTGAAACAGAAGAGGAAACCGCGGAGCATGTACTGCTAGACTGCCCCGTGTTATCCAACCTATGTAAATCCACAATGGGAGAGGGATGTCTAAATCCATCAGACATCCTCAGAGTCCCTCTTGCTGCAGTCCTGGCATTTGCCAATGCCTTGGGTTGGCTTGACCGTGGCAAGGAATGAGGGCTCAGATGGGAGGACGCACAAAGGGCCCATTGGGGTCTACGTGCGGCGAAACTCTCTGCCCTCCCATCGATTTAAACCAGAACCAGAACCAGAGTTTCAAATGTCATTGTTTTATTTAAGATATTCTTTTTTTTCCTATTCAGATCATGGTAAGATTTATGACCATATTCTATTTTTTCCTGTTACTAATAAATAGATTTTATGCGCTTTTGGGTTAACACCTACAGTTATAATATAATTGCCATTTCAAAGTTACATTATAAACATTTTGTTGAGCAAGATAAGACTCTTCTATGCTAGTATTTGCTAGAAATATTAGAGAATACATAAATGTGCACTTCACGGAGACTTTAGCTTTACCAATGGGATTCCGTTACATATCTTGATACCCCAAAATAAAGTTCATCTTACTCTTAATGAATTAAAAATTAAGATTAATCTGTTATGGGTCATACAGGTAGTATCTACTTATATATCGGAATTAAGTGTTCTCTAAAGGTAAATATAATTCTCTGTCTCCGATTTTCGGATAGAGGCGATTTTTTATAGAAAGAAATAATATAAAATGTATTAAAATCCTTTAGTTCGTTGTAGAAAATTAAATAATAAATTTAAAAATACGAAAACATTTCGTGAAAATTTATTTTTTGTTCCAAATTTATCACAATATAGTCACTCACAAATTATTTAACGTACATTAAATCATTTTTAGCTCATTTTACAGAAAGAAATACGTTCAAACTAGTGTTGCTTTGATAGTTGTACTATTTGTAACACGCAAATTAATTTGTATTATTCAATGTCTGTCGAAGTATTAGCTAGAGAAGTAGTTGTTTCAAATTAATTTGTTTTGTAGTCTTAGTAAGACTCATTGTGGTAGAATCACGAAATGTTTTCGTATTTTTAAATTTATTAAGAAATAATATTATTCAGTATTGACCATTTTTTGATGACCTTCTGTATTCTTTCGGGTAACATCATGAAGCCCTGCTCAAAGAATTTCTAGCCTTTCTTCTGGCTGTTTGACACCATTTTCTGAGTTGACTCGTACTATTCAAAGAGTTCGAAACAAATAGTACACATACGATGCAAGTATGGTGGATGGTCCATTAAATCCCATTCAAGCTCCAGCAATTTCTAGCGGGTCAATAAACTTGTTTGTAGTCTCGCGTTGTCAGAGTGGAACACAATACCTTTACGATTTGCCAATTCTGGCCGCTTCATTCACTTTATCCAATTGGCGACAGTACTCGCCCATATTGATGGTTTGATACTGTGGTAGCAGCTCAAAATACAATACATTTCTTTGAGTTCATGTGGAACTCAAATATTGAGTCGTTGAAATTATCGGAACGAAATTTGGAAAACCAATTCTGAAACTAGCGTTCTGTTAAGAAATATGTATCCTATGCAGCATATAACTTTCTATAGCCTGCGTTGCGTTTTTTTCTTTTCTGAAATAATAGTGATATTCCTCGTTTTGCTTTTCTATCTTTCGATTCACCTACCATTTTTTAAATGTCAATTGAAGTATTTTTCTGTTAAATGGTATTTAGATTGGACTGGGGATAGTTGGTTAAAAATACAAGTGTAGACTTAAGACTTTAAGGTCGGAACCGAAATGACCCAAGACTTAAACCCAATATTTAAATAAATAATTAAAAATTATTATTTCCAAAGTGAAATTTATGACCAAGAAATGGTCCAAACTAGAATTTTACTCCCTGTGGAAAATAATATCATTGTTCGAATTTTAAATTTATGAATGTATGAAGTGTGCATAGGTCAGAAATTCTTTTTCTAACTACGACTTTTAACGATGCCAAAGGCATAATCTTGATGTTCCTTTTAATTTAATAGCTAAAAATCTCTCCCAATTCGTGGATATGGAGATGAGTTATGTGTGATATGTCTTATCAGGGTGAGTTTTTTTAGATGTTCTCTATGGGGATCTCGGAAACTATAAGAGATAGAGAAACCGTTAAATGGGGAAAGAAGTGTAGATTTTTTTTGAGAATTACTTAAAAATCGCACTCAGCGGGTTAAAGTTGAATAACATCTATATTATTATTCTAATAAGTTACCAGTTCCCTCAGGTTTGCCACAGAGCTCCATTCTGGGTCCCATGTTATTTTTAATATATCCATCCTTTCTTCATAAATCTATTAAATTTTGCGAAACCCACTTTTATGCTGATGATATTCAGCTCCTTTATTCTTTTCATAGTGATTATACTGCGTTAGCGTGTAGACAACTTAATGAAGACATTTCAGGTCTAGTTAATGTTTCAAAAGAACACTATCTCTATGTTAATCTAGACAAGTCGAAATTGATTATCTTTGGGCCAAAAAAAGTTAGAGAACGCCTGTGCGATTCTCTCGTCTAGTCACATTTTAATTTTGCGGATGCCCTATATGATCCATGTATTGATTCCGTAGATATAATGAGAATACAAAGAGCACAAAATGCATGTATGCGCTTTATTTTTGGAATTAACAAACGAGATAGAATTAGTCATAAACTCTTAGATCTAGATTGGTTAAATATGAAGAACAGAAGATATTTACATAGTGCATGTCTATTCTACTCTATTATAATTAATAAAAATCCTCCCTACCTCTACAATAAAATAAAATTTAGTACAGACGTTCATAGTCTTAATATTCGGTTTAAGGGAACTAATTCCTCCAAAGTTTCGTTCAGCTCTTTTTATGCGAAGTTACTCCTATGTAATTTCAAAAACATATAACATTCCACGTAACATTAAGACTATGAGCGTTCCACTATTCAAATCACGCCTCAGGACTTATATTCAGCAAATTAGTTGATTTTGATTTTGTCGTGTAATCCAAAATTTTAGAAAACATTATATTTTACGTCTTCAATTTTTATTTCTTAATATTTTTTATTATTTTAATTATATTAAACCCATTACATTTGCCTTAGTAATTTCTAGGTTGAATGGAAGATCAGCCGCACTTCGGTTGCGCTGAATTCATACCTTTTAATTTTCCCCTGGTAGGATCATTTTGTAATTATTTATTGTAATATGAGCTGTAACATGGTTTGTAAACTACCTCTTGATTTTACTTGGTGAAAATAAATAAATAAATAAATTTACGAGACGAATAAAATTCCACTTTCACAGTGCCAATTTTTTCAAATCAATATATCTCGGTTATTATAACAGATAGAAAAGAACTGTATCTCGAAAAATAATGGCGATAAAAATTATTTTTTATCAATCTACATAAAATTATCTAAAACTTTGTCCTTCTACACTTCTTTCCCCATTTAACCGTTTCTCTATCTCTTATAGTTTCCGAGATCCCCATAGAGAACATCGAAAAAAACTCACCCTGTATAATAGTATAATATAAGTTTTACGGCAATTTTTATATACAACTTTCTTTAAATTACATTTCCCATTTATTTTATGTTTCCTATTGTAATTTCAAAAATTATAAATGGTGTTAATGGCGTGTGTCATAAATTTTTCTTTAATTTCTACATTCACATTATTCTTTCCTTGTACGAAGTACAAAAAAGTATTGTAAATGTGGGTTTTTTTTGTACACGAAATTTCAACAGAAATGTATGTTTTAAGATCCTCTGGGTGTATTTCTCTAATTTTTGGAATGGTCAAAATTTTCTCAAAGACCGCTGAAGATTTCGAACTGAATCTTCAATTTTAAGCTTTCAATATTCATATATATATAAATATCTGAAGAGCTGATAGAACTTCGTAAACCAGCGACGGATGTTAATAATCGATACTTGTTCTGCTACTCTCACGATGGAACAAAATTTTCAAATTTCAATTTCAAAGGTGAATGTTTACTTTGGGATTTAAAAAATATATTTTTTGTAATTTATCAAAAAGTATAGCTGTTACATGCATTTTTATTAGAAATAGTTGTAGAGTATAAAGAAATCGGTAATTTATAAATTATGTTATGTAAGAATATAATATGCAATTGTTGACTACATTCATTCTATTTTGGTACTTAATGAAGTCGTCTTAGGCAATTCATTTACATAAATTACGAACAATATTGACCTAAGAATAAACTCTTGCATAACATTACTATTACAAATTCCTCTATTTTAATGAATAACCTTTGGAAGACACATAAATGTATAATTACTCACTCAATACGTTCTGAAACAATTTTGAACAATATCGATTTGAATACGTGATTGTATTCTTGGTGATTAATTCAAATAAACTTTGTAGGTATCATACTTTTATTTATTTTCATGACTGCAGTTTCGACAACTTTAGCTTGTCATTGCAGAACTACCAATATTGTATAATATAAGAAGAAATTAATAGGCATGTCTGCTTATTTATTATGGGAATGTCTGTTATGTTTGACAATTTCTATGGATTCTAGTCAATACATCTATAAATCCTTAATTTGGTTTGTTTTAAAGATATTTATTATTTTCTTATCGACTAATTTTGATATTGATAATTGATTTATGATAACTTATTGTTAAAACTAGTAAAGAGAAAATAATAAGTATCTGTGAAACAAGTTAAATGGGAAAATGCAAGCTAGTCTTTCGAAAGACCTATTCAATCTAATAAATATGAATTTGCATGTATGATACATATATTATACTTGGATCAAGTGATTTATGATTAAAAATTAATTGGTTCTAATAATTTTGAGATATTTTAGTAGTTTTATCAATTATTTAATAAATGTAGTGTTATAAGGATCCTATATTATTATATTAATTTTAATCTCATCTAAAAACAAATAAAATGCATATTTAAACTTTAAAATATTTTGTTTAACCCTTGTAGTTTTGTGAGATTGTGCAGTAGTCGCTTTATTTTTTATGGCCACTGCCGCTTAACTAACATCTGTTGGCACATGACTTTAATCACATTAAGTAAAAAGCAACGTTTTTGTGCTATTATCGTTATTCAAACGCGCCACAAAAGTTATTACGTAATGGCAATCTCCAGACACGTGTTTCGCTGCATCACAGCTCATGAGTGGAGCTATGCCTTTATTACGTGGGTCGTTCTAAGTAAAAGGCACGCACGAGAATGTTCAGATTTTAATAAACTCGAATCAACGCCGATGGATTTATTTATTTACGTAATTTAGTTTACACATAACCAATTTTTATTGTACCTTTTACTAAATTTTAATATAAGACTTTTTCGTTCGATTACATCAAAGTGTATAGGTATTAAAAGTAATACCCTACAATAAACTATGGTGTTTCCAAATCGAAATTACAAAGTTACCAAAACATGAGCTGCACCTAATATATGTTTAATTTAACAGCTGTCATTCATATATTTTTTTGATATTTGTTTATTTTTATAAATTACAATCCTTTTACATTTAACACGTTTCGCGATGTAGCTGTTATTATTTACGTGAAGTTGGCAATAACCTTCGCACGGGACTTCCTATTTCGATCGTCCGACTATTTATAAATTTTGCTCAAACGCTTTGACGTTTCAAAATTTCGACCAGATGGTCGCACTTCAAGTATTCAAATCAATTCCGTCCAGTTGCAGGTATATCGATTTGCATTTTGATTAATTAAAGTGTAAAGTGTGTGCTGCGAAATGTGTGTTATTAAATTAGAAAGGTTTCAATATAATTTATATAACTGTGTCGATAATTCGTGTTTCGTAGCATGGTTTGTTTTGATAGTGCTTATATGTGATGTTTATTGTTGGTGGTAACTTTATTTAACACTTTGCTTTGCAATATTTTTATATATGATATTACATTAGATATTTAGATATTAAACACCAAAATGTATACATTATTTTGTTTTTAATATCTGTGCAATATAGTTTGTCTGTAATTGATTGTTTCGTTGTATCATAAAACATCTCAATAATACTGTTCAGACATGATTTGACATATATTTTCACTCATTGATAAATTATGATTGTTCCAATTATTAGAAGCTCTGTAAAGATTTTTTACATGTAAAGGTAAAAATAAACTGATAGTAGGAGGTAACCATACGGCCCGAAGCGTTCTATTTTTGTTTCTGAAATGGTTTATATATTAGAGATCAGAAATGTCGCGCCCTCGCTTTGAGTAAATGCAAAAGGCATTTGATTTAAACATTAATTTTCAGTTATATACTATTCCAAGGTACTTACAATTGTGATAAGAAGAAATTTCTGATTTTAGTTTTGGGTAATGATGGAGTTATTCTATGGAAAGATGTGAAAAGCTTGGGTTTTGAGGGACTAATTTCAATACACCACTTGACGAACCATATTTTGAAGGAATTAAACGATGTTTGAGGAGAGTAAAGTGAAACTTTTTGAAAGTCACGTATTTTGGCTACAATATTCCGAGCCATATATCATGAATAACCCTGTATATAATACATAATTATTAGTGGTAAAAACATAATAAGTTTAGTGTTCAACAATTGTTGTCTCTGCGTTTCGGCGACTTTGCATTCGCCATCTTCACTAAGTATATGGACGGTAGGTGGACATTGTATTTATTTGTTTTATTATTTTGTTGTTTGTTCTGTTTATAATATTGTATAGTCAATATAGTTGGGGGGTCTTTGCCGAGAAATTATTTCCCGTTCTGCTCTAATTAGATGGTCGATTATTGAATTGGATAGGTTTTATCTTGAGGATGGATTTCCAGGTAGGAACTAATCGGAGTGTTACGGACATATATAAAATTTTAATTGCTTCCCGGATAATCCACTCCATTGGTTGTTAATTAATCATCTATTTTGTGGCCCATTTACGAATTTTTTCATGTTTTTGTTGATGGCCAAAATGCATTCGTTTCTTAGTATCGCGATCTAACACTATTTACCTATGTATATTTTATTTAACTTTGTATAAATTAAGATTCTATAACGAAATTCGATATTTGAGGGCTTTGACCGTTGTATCTGCTATGTTCTAACATCGATTTTTTTTTCTAAAATATTACTTATTTTGTCAATCGTTCTAATGTGGGAGCACGGTTGCATAAAATGTAAATTTATTTTCTTCTGTTTGCTGATATTTTCTGTCTTGTGATTGTTGATGTTAATTAGTTTTATTATATCTCGTTGTCATATTGACACTTGCTAGAACGCAACCAATGGGCGTCTCTTGCACCTCTTAATTTGAGAGTGCTAATAAATATCATGCAAATGAATACAGTCTTTAGAAGTAGAGGGAATGTTCTATCAAATTTCAAATTTTTCTATACTTGACTGTTATATTATCGGTATTGTTTTATATACCATCACTTTATCTTTTAAATTAAGCAGAATTTTATCGTCATTATCTTTGCTTTTTAATCATATTCAAGAGAAATTTGAAAAACGCGAAAACATTTCGTAAATCTACAATAAATGAGTCTTATTAAAGACTACAAAAACAAATTACCCATTGAAGAGAAATTAATTATTTTCCTCTTTGTTTTAATGATAGAAATTGGTATAGCTTGATCATTATTTGAAAATATGGGATTTTTCAGGTTTAAATATTTTATCTAAACTCTTCTGTTTATTTTGTTTAGGTACATGTTTTGGTGTTAATTATTAAGTTTAAGTTTGTCGTCTTTTGTGTATATTGTGTACACTTACTTGTACTTTTTCAATGCCCCATGTTATCTTCTGCAGTAGGACATAAATATCTCACGGCATTTTCTACCTGTCGGAGTAAAGTTTTATTATCGTTATTTCCGTTCAATACATTTTAATTTATTATCTGCCAAGGAGTTGCTATCCACCCATTATTTTTATTTATTTATTTTCATAAAGAAGAAAAGTATATGAAACATTTTATTTTTATTTCACCCTAAACTGGTCAAAATAACTCATTATTTACAGGGTGTATTAATACAGTGGTTACAAACGTTCAGAAGAGATGGAACATATCTAAATAATACAAATCAACATATCAATTAATCAATTAATGGTTAAAAACTGTGTGATTCGTTCATTGCAATAATTGGTTCCATATACCAGATATATACTAGTTTAACGATCTATCCTATTACCCATTTTTCAGCAAATTAATTGAAACTTTACACTATTTATCTATTTACGCAAAAAAGTTCGTTAAATTTCTGCAGGAAAATGGTGGTGTTACAGCCAGAAAGGCCGAACTCGATGACTCTGTATCAAGCAAGGTTAGAAATACATTTAAGTACCACAGCTGAAGAAAGTCGAGCCAAAATATTCAGATTGGCTATTAGACACGTGGTCTTATAAACCAGTTGTAGAGATATTCGAAGGCAGGTTCGGCAGGGAAGTATGATGTTTATAAAAAATTTCAATATTATTAATATTTGTTTAATAGGTAGGGGTAGATTTTCAATTTCGTATTCGTATCAAAGAAAAGGTTAAAAAACATTCATGAAAGAAATGAGTCGCTATGGAAAATGTTCTCTCAAAAATGCCATAAACTCACTTGAGGTGTGACAAGTTGCTCCGTCTTGCTGAAAAAATACTCTTTTAATGTTAATATCACGCCTTGTTAATTCTGGAAGAGAAAAATCACTCAGCATGGTGACGTAACGTTGTGTGTTGACAGTGACTGTGCGTTCCCCCTCTCGGGAAAAGCAGCAGATAATTCCGAATCTACCAAGTGCACATCACACAGTAAATTTTTCGTAATCACGTGGTCTTTCATGAAGTTCCCGTGGATTGTTGTCTGACCAGTAGCGACAACGAACGCATCCACGGTTCATAACGACTAAACTAAACAATATAGCAAGATCTGGAGGTCATATATACCATTCCGAAAATGTTAGGATTCCACTGCGCCAAGTACACGCGTTTCAAAAACTTCATACTTCCCTGTCGAACCCTGTACTTCCTAAAGAAATGGGATTTGGTGAGGACAATAAAGAAAAAGAAAGAAAGAAAGAAGGAAATAACTAATCTTAAAAGAAGGGCCACACATAACACCCAACAAAATGGTCCCGAACGTTCCACCGATTTCCTCTATCGAAATAGACCCCTTCATTGTGGAGTTGCCTAAACCTCGTGAGAAACTAGTGTTCAACTACCAGGAAGTATATCTTCCGATTTCTAAATTGCTATTTTATTTTGATAATTAACTTATGTACTGTTTATTTATTATGTAGAGACATCCAATACCAGTATTTAATACACTTTTTTTTAGTTTAGTTGAATTACTACTTGAATTATTAACAAATATAATCTGCTTATTTATTGTAGTAAATGATTATCAGATATCATGGAACAGAAATGTGATAACAGGGTTTGTTTTAAAAATTGATCTGTCATTAAAACTACATAAATTTGTACCACAGGTAAATAGTAACTTTAATTCGTATGTAGTGTCATCCAGTTCTATATTTTTGAAATTGCATCTAACCACTAGAATTTCTTATTGGAAACAATTAATGTTGGATGCTTGAAGCCATAACTTTGTGGTGCATCTTGAATCAGGAACTTTATCAAATGATAAATAAAACTTACTTTGTTAATATCACACACGGAATTTATTTCGTAACTATAGTTTCATACTTACAAGGCATTATCAAACATACAGTACGAAATAAATTAATTCCTTATGCGATATTAACAAAGTAAGTTTTATTTATGATTTGATAAAATTCTGGAAACAATTGAATTGAAATTGACAATACTTGTTTCTGGCTTTTATTGTTATCTAGTTTATTCAGAATTCGTTTATTATATATACAAGAATTTGAGATTTGAGGATGTGATGTGTAGTTTTTTCTTTCATTATTATTCTTTCAACTATAACCTAACAAATAATATCTTTATCAAGTCATTTTGTTTCCGACCAATAGATGTCTACACTTATATTTTTAATTAACGAACTTTAGTCCAATAATCTAACATAAATACCATTTGACAAGAGACACTTAAATTGTCAAGTAAGTGAATCGATTTCAGTAGTTGTCGTAAAGCAGTGGTCGAAAGATGGAAAAGCAAACCGAGGAATATCGCTATGTTTACTGTTTTACTTCAGAAAATGGAGAAACGAGAAATGTGCAAACCCATAAAAAAATCCGTCCACTTTCAGGAAGGCCAATTGAAGCCTAAGATAAAATTAAGGCATTAATCGAAGCAAACCACCGTTACACGACTCGAGAGGTCGCAGAAATATTGAACATTTCGCAAACGATCGTGGAAAGACATTTGCGTAAGTTGGGATATGTTAGTAAACTCAATATTTGGGTTTTACATGAACTCAAAGAAATTCATTTAACAAAGCTGCGAAACGCTTGGTCTTTAAAAACAATGAAAATGATCCATTTCTCAAACATATTGTCACTGGCGACGAGAAATGGATAATTTACAAAACGATCATGGTGCAAAGCTATAAACACTTGAAAAGCAAATATTCATCAAAAGAGAGTTATGCCCTCAATTTGGTGAGATTACAAAGGTGTCGTTTATTTTGAGCAGCTACCACAGAACCAAACCATCAATACGGCTGTGTACTGTTGCCAATTGAACAACTTAAATGAAACCATCAACGAAAAATAAAGAAGTAAATAAAAGCGGCCAGAATTGGTAAATCGTAAAGATGTGTTCCACCATGACATCGCGTGACGATACAAAATATTAGTGACCCGCCAGTTGCTGGGGGTTGGAAGGTATTGATAGACTATCCAACATACTCAACAGACTTTTCGCAGAGTGAGTACTATTTGTTTCGATCTTTGCTTCTCTTAGAATGGTATACGCCAGAAGTTCCTTGAAAGTGGCATCATGATGTTAACCAAATGATGGCAAAAGGTCATCGACCAAAATAGTCAATACATAACTGCATAAAATTATTTCTTTGTATAAAAAATCGTCTTTGATTATTATTGTAAAAATCGGATTATACCCAATAAATCTAATCAAAGCGAAAAGACTTGCACTAGTTACAAATCTGTCTACAAGTTATTTAGAAATTTGAGAAAAAAATATAATCATCTTGATGATGTTGTTATACATGAATTAAAATATTAATATTAAAAGTAAAGTAAAGTTTGTAAATTTGTTTACATCACATTTTACAAGAGCAATTTTTACTGCAATACTTCGATAGATTTAGCAAAATCAATGTTAATACTGATGATGTGCCTATCTCATTATCATCGTTGCCAAAGTCCTGTAATACAGACTCTGACGGAATCCCTTCATAGTTCAAAACCTCTACAATCTATTTTTGCGCGTTCATTGCTGCCAGGAATTTCACTATTCTGTAAAGAAAACTATATGATGTCAACATTTAAGAGTGTTTGTAGACCAAATATTGAAAACTTTTGTGAGGTGTAAATTCAATCTGTTATTACCAAAATGTTAGATTGGTTGGTGTCTCGGCAATAAATTTGCAAGTAACATGGATTTATAAGGATAAGTGAACAATTACTAATTTCTTGGTTTATTAAAAATCAGATTCTTCTGAGAATAGGCCAATAAACATTGATTTCTCAAAAGCTTTTGATCGAGTGCAGCACAGTATATTATTATAAAATGGTTCCTTATTCATTGGATTGTTTATAAATTATTTTGGATTAAATATTAAAACAGCATTTACATACACACAAATGACACATGGCAGAAGGACCACGTGGCTGCTGGCCAAACACTATTACTACTACTACTTCTACTAAAACAGGTAGTATTAATTCCGTAAACTATCAAATACAACTTCAAAAGTATCTAAATAATATTATGTTATGGTTACGTCAAGTTATCATCTAGAATTAAAGCTATTTGTGATTATAGCCACAGTAAAATGTTATTATATTTGAATTTGAAGAATATTTTTGAATATGACATTTTTAGTGCAACAAGTTTAACATACTACATGGTTCACAATCTAAGCACAACCATATTTTGTTGGAATTTCATTCTAAAAATTATGGTATGAACAACCCTATTGATCGAATGTTGAAGTATGCAAATTTTCTGAGTTGGAATGTTAATTTTGTTTCTTTATAATGGTCCAGTATCGAAAGTAGTCGCATAATAAAATAAAATATTATGTGAATCAAACAAAGCTAATTTTTAATCAACTGCTTATTATTAATTTTGTTTTATTTGCCCGATCATATGCTACTTTCAAAAACCGCTTGTGTCGGATTAGTTTATTTGATAGCATTTTGCCATATTAATACAATTTTAGCTACTTTTTTAATATTATATTGTTAGTATTATATTTAGGTATTTTTTTATTCCTTTAATTTATGTAACCGTATTTATGTATGCATAGTTAGTTCGTATCTATTACCTATTATACAAATGTATATTCTGTAAATAAAGATTCCGTTAATGAATATACATTTAAATTCAAATTTCACCTATGTTCAAAATTATAAGTGATTATAGTACCTCGCAAGAGTACCCGAAGAAGCTTTTTAGCCGCACGCGACCATATTACTGCTACACCTGCAATATGTGATTTCTCCAGTATACTTTATAAAATTACTTTGGTTAGTTTAGTTATCTTGTTACGGATGCTTTATTAAGGTCGAACAGAAGCGAGAGTAAATAGAAAGCAATATATAATAAGGAAGGAAATAAAAGACTCTTTCACTGTGAAATTTTCCTTTATGTAGAGGATGTCGCTTCTATTATAAAAATTGTGTATTAATTATAAAGTAAAAGTCTTGTTTAAATCAATATATTGATACTCATAGCTAGTATGTAGTCTATATTTTATTGAACGGAGATTAGTCAAGTTGTAGTGATTCGATTCTATTTATGTAAAGGGATTAGTGGTCTTATTATTGATTAAATTCATTTTGGTAATAAAAATGTTTAGGTAAATATTACATATCGTAGTAGTACCTATTATTTATTATACAAATATGTTAACTTATTAAATACTTAAATAGTACTTTATTTAAGCCATACAAAATCATCATCATCATCAATCAAGTGTGGATAATATATTTTTTTAATAAATTTAAAAATACGAAAACATTTCGTGAGTCTACAACAATGAGTCTTGCTAAGACTACAAAACAAATTAATTTGAAACAACTACTTCTCTAGCTAATACTTCGACAGACATTGAATAATACAAATTAATTTGCGTATTACAAATAGTACAACTATTAAAGCAACACTAATTTGAATGAAATTATTTCTGTTGAATAAACTAATAAATGATAAAATGTACTTTAGATTGTTTAAATGTAACTATAACGTGAAAAATTATGAAAATTTAATTTTAAACTGATTTCATTAAATTAAATTAGCAAAAGCAATTAAAAAATCTAGCATTCAAGTTTATAATCATCTGCAGACACGTGTTTCGAACGTTCGCTCTCTTCAGTACAGCTTTATTATAAAATTGATTTTAAATACAAATAAAAACACTTACTAAAATAAATATAATGAAATATGATAATAAATAAAATGAAATATAAATAACTTACTCAGATATGTACGGCAACTGACACAAGAATGAAATATACATTTTATATATTTTTTTAATTACATAGTGACTATAGTCGAAACTATTTTTAGTTTGATCATGGGTAGCTTATAGTCGAAATTATAGTCACTGTTTAATTAAAAAAAATATAGTGGTAAAACAAAATTTTCGTATTTTAATTAATTTTAATTTAAGATCTACCACGAAGTAAACGCCTCTAACATCAAATATGTATATAAGAAAAATTGTTCTTGAATTAAATTAAAGTAGAATTTAAAGGCATTAAATAAAACATTTACTATGCTTTATTTAATACCTATATTATGGATTACCACGTAGTAACGGTTGCAACCATAATCATAATTAAACTAGAATTTACTAATCATTAATATTTTACTTTCATTTATTATTATTAGCACAAATAGCTACAGTATTTGAAAAAAATGTGCAAAAACACAGTAAGGGTTTTAGTTTAGTATTTATCATGAATTACCACGTAGTAACGGTCGTAATCTATCCTTATGATTAAAATTTAGGTTTGAAAATTATTATATTTTTTTATATTGGTGACATGGGTTTTAAAGTCGCACTCTTTTAGAGAGGATGTATTTTTAAGAATTTCAGAGAAATGCCTCACAATTGATTTATTATATTTCTTGGAAACTTAATAATTACGTACCATTCCGGAATGTTCTTCAATAGATGACTCATTTTACCTGGTATATACCTGTCTTCCCTAAGCCGCCTTTAGAATTTAATCGTTCTTTTATGTAATTAAATTACTGAAAGTAAAATCAAACGAATAATAATGTTTTAATGTACAATCGCTAATATTAATATAGTTTTGTTGGTATTTCCATTACGTACAAATGTTATTGTTTATCGAAATAGAATTTATATTTGTAAAGATAAACTATACAAACAGTTTAGTTATTGAAATTTATTGAAGCTCCATGTTTTATTAAGTATATGAGTTATATTGTGTACTTGGAATTGATATTAGTAGAATTTCTTGATGATACTAAATATGCAAATTCTTTAATTAAATTATTAAAGATACTATTTAATATTTTCAGTTTTACGTTCTATACTATAAGACTGAAATTTTTGAAAAAATAAAGCAATAAATAAATAAATAAGTCATTTTACATACTAACAAAATATATAAATCTTTGAAAGTCTTAAAACCATTCCTTTTAAGTAGTCTATGCCCTTCTCATTGTCAGGCATAAATTTTTGGATTTTCTGCAAGAGCTCTTGTTGATAACTTGTCATTTTCTGTTATCATTTTATAAACCGTAATTTGTCGCATTTGATCTTTTTGAAGCCTCTGTTCTCTTGAGCAGTTGCCTGATGGATCTACAGAACCAATTTCCTCAAACAAAGGTACAACAAGTAAGACTGAACTGGTGTTTACTGTCACATCGTATGCCAAAACAAACAAATTATTTGCGATTTCATTCAAGGAATGACCTCCATAAAACAATTTAACAATTTGTGTTTTCTGATCACTTAACATTTTGAAGCTATGTAAGTCAAATTGACATGCATATTGCAGTAACAACCATGGTGACCAATAATAATAATAAACGAGATAAAATACAAACATATTACATTACTCATATTCAAAATTTCAGGGCACAACGTGTATATTTGTTTGACTTAAAGCTATTTTTATGAAGTAAACTTCTAAAAATATTAATCACAGTTTATATTATTGCTACATTTTGCGCAAATTAAAGAGTTAAAATGTCTATAATTAATAATTAATTTCAGCTGGACGAGGTGGTCGTAAACTGGATGAAGTTCGTGATAAATACCAAAAGGCTTGCAGAAAACTACACCTGACGCACAACGAGTACGTGCTGCTGTTATGCGAGGCGGCTGAATTTGAAAAAGACTTTAGAACGGTCCTGTTACCCGGCCTTCTTGAACACCAACAGTCCGTCCAAGAAAACTTCATTTCCGCATGGTAAGTTTTTAACCAACATCCGGTTCAGAATTATTTATAACGTACTTTATTTTAGGAAACAAATATTAGTGGAAGTGGTGCAATACTCGGATTTTACATCTGAAAAGTTCAGGGAAATACAGAAGAAGATCGAGCACGGACTGGAAGCCATCAAACCGTGCGATGAGTACAATGATTTTACAGAAAAACATAAGTAAGTAAAAAATTATACATAAACAAGAAATCAAAGTAAATAATTTAAATCTAAGTAATGTAATTAATTGATTCAAAATAATTCATTGATTTTTTTGTCTGCATTTTAGCTTTATTTTTGGCGTTTTGTTTAATTTTGTCGCATTAATATTTTATAAATTGCAACATCTCTCATTAATTTAACATTAAAATTTAAAAAAAATTAAATTGCTTTGATGAAAATTTTTAATATCTAGAAATTGCAAATTTTTAAATCTGAAATAAAATTACTGGAGTAATTCAGAAATCAAGGTAATAACTGGTGGAAAATGTTTCACAATTTGGATGAAAATGATCTTGATTTATAAGAAATTGAAGATAAAATGTTAAATTCTAGAACCCTAAAAAATTTTTTTCTTAATTTGGAAAAGATTTTTAACTCTAGAAAATATCATCTTATCTTGCATGAGAAATAAGTTACCAAAAAACACCATAAAAATTCCGATTAAAAAAAGTAAAATGTATTGCAAAATTCTCAATGAAAGGTTATCGTTTAATTGTAGAAGCATTAAAGAAAATTCTCAATATTTAGAAAATAAATAGTTCCAACACCTTTTAGATATGAAAGAAAAAATAGAAAAAGTTCTCAAATCTGTAATGAAATCATTGTAAATTTTCAGAAATTAGAATGAAAATGTGTGGAAAACAACCACATACTACTACATAACATAACCTCTAAATCCAATCATTCCGAAAGGACTATTTACGAATTCATCTTATCTTTTCATACAACTCAAGCCTAAAAGCAGCGACAACAAATGTTGAAAGAAGACCGACTGAAAGACCTATGGTTGATAGCCAAGAAAGGGACGAAGGAACATTAAAATTTTTATTGTGATTCAATCAAGATGTTTCCTCTCTCTCTATTAAAGAAAAATTAAAAATTAAAACAGTTTCGATAAAATAAATTAAGAGAAAGTCTCAATTTTCACAAAATTAAGAAAAAAAAATACTAAAAATATATAACTTCAACGGAAATAAGTAATAAGAAATAAACTTTTCGCAAATTGCAAGAGAATATTTTTCAAAATTTTATCAATCTAAATGAACAATAATTGAAAAAGAAAAAGAAGAGTAAATGCAAAAAATTACGTATATTGCCATAAAATAAAGCAAAAATTAAATAAAATTTTCAAAACATAAAACAAAAGTTATGGTAAAAAGAATTTCGAAAATTTATTGTTCCAACATTTCTAAATATGAAAGGAAGCTTAATTTGTGGAGAAAATGTAGAAGTCACAAAGAAAATTCTCGCAATTTAACGGAGACTATATTTAAAAACTATCAAAAATTTTATTAATCTAAGTGAGCAATTATAAAGAAATTCAATATTCTTAATTTGAAACAGAAATTTTCAAAAAATCCTATAAAGATTACTAATATTGCGATAAAAGTAATTTCTCAAAAATTATAATAGAAATTACTGTAAAATTGTAGAAGAAAGCCTGGAAGAAAATTCTCAAAATTTGATAAATAAATTATTTCAACATTTGTCAAATATAAAAAGTTAAGTTCTGGATGAAAAAAAAGAGTTCGCCAAGTAAATAATCGTAATTCAAAACAGAAAATATTAATTTTAAATATGAAAAATAAGTCTCCATTCTCACAAAAATAAGAACAAGTGTTAAAAATCCATTCAGCTTTATTAGTGAAAAAAATTTCAGTTCTAAGAAAACCTATCTTAATTTGCTTTCTGCTATCACCGGAGGTATAATGGGCCTCAGTGGCCTGCATTCAGTGACTTGGTCACCTTCCTTTTATTCGTATCCGTATCCCATTAAAACAAGAAAAATTCCGAAAAAAGAAAGCAAAAAATATTGGAAATTAAAACTGTAAGAGTTACAAAGAAAATGATCAAAATTTAACTAATAAATTGTTCACAAATTCACTAAATATGGAAAGAAAACTTCTGAAGATCTAGAACTTAGTCAGAAAATTACTGCAATTTTAAAAAGAAATATCTAGAGCAATATTACTGGAAAATTAAGAAAATTAGAATTAAAATTTATGGATAACTATAATTATTGAAAAAAATATCAATTTGGAATAAATTTTACAAAAAATTAGAAAAACTTTATTAAAAAGTTCCGATCAAATAAATTTAAGAAAAGGTCTTCGTTCTCAGAAAATTATGAATAAATGTTAATAATTTTATAAACCTAGAAGAAAATTGCTGATTAAATTTTAAATGGTCTAGAAAATTTCTTTAACATTCTATTATTTAAGATAAGAAAATACAGACATTTTTTTAATTTTAGGCAAAATTACCGTAATTTAGAAGGTAAATTTCTAAAAAAATCCCAAAAAACACAGAAATTCTGATAAAAAATCATTAAATACTGGAAGATTACCAAAAAATTTAAGTTAATGTAAAATTGTAGTAGATTTTAAGAAAATTCTCAAAACTTGAAAATTAAATTGTTCTAACATTCTCAAAATATGAAAGAAAATTCTGGATTATTAAATTTAGAACTCACTAAGAAAATTCTCATAATTTGAAAGAGAAAATTCCTTAAAGTTTGGAAATATGGGATAAGACACATACTAGAAAGTTTAAGAAATTTAAATGAAAATTGCTGGAAATGTCTAAAACGATTGAAAATTTTCTATAAATTTTAAAGAGATATTGTTAGAAAATTTAGTGGAATATTCTCAAGAAAATGAAGACAATTTTTCTGGATTTTTTTAACCTTGTCTTTGTCTTGTTTTTAAATCTGGGAACAAATCAGATATTAGAAACTATAGACCCGTTGCTATCATTTCCAATTTTTCTAAATTATTTGATCATTTGTGATTACATTCGTTTACAGATTGAACAGTTAATAACATCCAATCAGAATGGATTTGTTCAGAGATGAAATACGCAAACTAAACAGTTAGGCATCACACAATTCATATCTAGGGTGCTTAATTTACACAGATATTATCAAAGCTACATGATAAGATTTTATCTTACTTGCATAAGTAAGATTTAGCAGTGGCGTGGTATACCTTAGGGGTCCAATCTGGGTCGGCTATTGTTTTTGGTATTTATGTTTTAGACTGCATATTTTTTAAGGTATGGGGATGACATTAAGTAGTGGCGTATCATAAATATTGTTTCAGCGTGTGGTGTGTGGAAAATACCCTAAGAATAAATACCAATATATATGGCGTTTCGCATAGTCCATTTGAATATAGTTATAAACTTGCTAATTTGTTTCTTCAAAGAGGCACTCATTCGAAAGATCTAGGTGTATTTTTTGACATTAAATTGACTCGTCACTAAATATAATTTGATCCCACACTTGCGCTCAATTCGCTCTTTCGTTGCTTCATTCTACTCTGCGTAGACTGTAAAGGGGTGGCAAAGGAAGCCATAAAAATGAGACGATATAAATGCAGACCATAAGATATTATCCGGCTATAAACAGATGATATTGACGTTCTGCGTCCTACACCTTTTATTAAATTTGCAATTGGTAGAGTTGTTGAATATCTGTCTTTTGTGGCAAAAAGTCTTAAGCGACGTTTTTAGCGATCTGTAGTCTTCCGGGGATGTCCAAATCGAGGACGAAGTTGTTGAACGTCTTCCTAGGACCATTTGAACCAACATCTTGATACCGTTGTAACATTTTGGTTTACATTTCAGTTAATTGGAAAAAATGTTGATGTTGACGTACTCTTAGCATTATTTTCAGGTTGAGAAGGAAATCGTGAATACACAATTTGCAATATTGACAGTTAATTAAACACTGCAAATTTATTGTTACTAAGTTCAAAGGAAAAAAAAAGGAAAAATATTGGATAGATTTATTCAAATTTTAGTCACTTGGTTAGTTACTTTGTACCATGAAGAAGTTTTATGAAAATTTCGATCTTGAACATCGTTCAACAAATTCTAGGTTTGCAATTTTTATAAAGTGAGTACACATATAAATCTATTCTTGTGTTTACTTCTTATAGTTTTTAAATAGAATAGAATATAACTTTAAATATAGTTGAGAATGAGCATATTTTTATTATTCATAAATCACAATGCAGCTATTTGCACAGATGTACGTCAGGATAATATCAACTTACTAAGTTGGAAAAACATCTAGCGTCATGGCAGATAATAAACACCGCACCTCGTCATGTACATTGTGTTTTAATAGTAGATTGTGCATATGCATAAATGTGAGATATTTATCTTTATATAATCAATTATTGGGAAAATACGTTTCTTCCAACAAAACGTGCTTCTGTTTGTCATGCGTGCACTAATTTAAAAAACACCACTCGAAATAAATTTACCATTACACAATAAATATAAAAAGAATACAGGTTGTTTACAAAAAAAGTGCGCAAAACTAAGGTTTATATTATATTATTCCTTGGTCTATTTTAAGAAGTTTTAATTTAGTTGGAAGCATTTAAAATGATAGTGAAATCCATCTCTGATTCTGATAAGCAATCAATCAATTTACGGTAATAAGAATTTCGCACAACTTTAATCTATATTATATTTGAATAGTAAGTAAAGCATTGGCATTTGAGTAGAAACTCCTTGAAATTAAACCAATGTCTCTCTATTTTTAGATTTCTTAGGCCTATATTTTAAGAGAATGTACATTAATAAAATTTGTTTTGTCTTCACGTAAGTTATAAATAGTATTATGTTCAAAACCTAACTTTGTGATACACAATGATACATGACAGTAGTTAAAGAAAGTACCATCAGTGAATAAAAATTGTTTTCAATCTTCAAGATGGTATTTAAGAACTCTAGGTTTTTCTTCAAATATTTATATTTTCCAGTTACCTGTCGGAATTAAATCTAAACAATTTTCTAATCAAATGTCAGCAAAATTCAAATAACTTATCAAGCACTTTTACACAGTTCGCAAGCAATCACAGCTATAACAGATGCTTAATCTCAATTAAAATAATGCTTCAGTTTCTGAATTTCGAGTCGAACATGTTAAATAATACAACGATGCATCCGTTATGTGCGAGTTTAAATCTGTTTTATTTTCACTCAGTAAGAACTATTATTACACGAGTATAATATTATAATAGCTGTGCTCGTCTTTATTTTCTGGAAATTCCTCGTCCGATTCTTAATATTGCTAAAGGTCTGGTTTCTAATATGCAGTCAGGATTCTGCCAATGTCATTCAATAGGTAACCATCTTGTACCTCTGAAGAGCGTTAACCAGAATACATCTGTTATCAGCAACATTTGGTTATGGTGTCATTGTAGGACTAATTACTTAGGGAATTTGAGGTCTGCAACACTTGTATAGTTGTCAGAGTGTGTCATATTGTAGTGAAATGCATCCACATTCAAAAAAGCTTAATGAATTAAACATGCTCTCGTGAATATTTTTAGAGATAATGAGATGTTCCCTAGAAAGTTGTTTTTATTCAATTTTTTTTATGCTTATTGAAAAACAACATAGTAATAATTGTAAAGTGTTAATTTGTTATTATTATTATTGTATGATATTTTATTATTGATATAGCCGAAACCTAATATTATCTGTGAAATATTTTATTAATTTTTTGACATAATCTTTGATACTAGGGGTAATATGGGGCAGCACTGATTTATTAATATTAAGCACTTTGGACTATAAAAACCACATTTGATGAGATAGCGCAAAGTGTTTATTTTATTATCGTTGTTCCTTCGGCTACATTCTCGCGGTAGATCGTTTTGTCAAATTTTCTACCAAACCCTCAAATTTTTCGACATTTCAAAAATATGGAGCATAACCGATTACTCATTTCGAAATGATGTTTTGATAAATTATGTCTGATAAATTGAATTCCACAAAAGTTTTCGAATTTGATGGGTAGACGATAATGCCTTCAATATTCGAATGAGAAAATGCTCGGATGAATGGCTCTTTTACAATTTCCGCCAAATTGTAGATGGTTATGTTCGTAGCATAGCCGCGCACCCAATCAACGCATGGCACTGTAATGGCCTTCTTAGGAGGTTCAAAAACAGTTAGTTCCAATGGCTGCATTTTGTGCGTGCAGTGTGGTGTAAATGGTACCAAATGAATACCATTGTCGATACTAAACTGCATCGCTTCGTTCCAAATATGCGATTCTTGATTGTCCAACAATAGAAGAGTTGGGTTCTGGGATGATGAATGGGCAGTTTCCTGAAAATGATCCAAGAACCGTTCGGTACACCGCACAAAAATCCGGATTCATTTGGATACATGGGAAAATTTAAAAAAAAATGGTGTGTTATTTCCCGTGACAGATATTGCAAACGCAATTGTAATTGACGTTTCACGTTCGCCTGATCCATTTTACTTACTTGTTTGAACCCATCACTTGATTCATGTTTAAGAACAACAACGATCAACGATGATGCCAACCTTGCTTCTTTGTTTGATTGGTGCAATATTTTGCGCTCTTGCGCAAAAACGCAGTGCTTCGTAATTCAAATTGAATTGTATGGTAGCGTTCGTAAATTTATCAACCACACCTCTGACAGAAGACTTTATTCAAAGAAGTTTGGGTTTTGAGAGATGCAATCACAACATATTTAAGGTGGACACACTGAACTCACTTTCCACCTTCATACAATCAAATTCGGTATACTTGATTGATAATCTTACTTAGACATCCTATTATTTGATAAAGAAGAAAACGTGTAAATATTATAAAGAAACTGATCTGATTTTTTTAATAATCAACTTAGACTTAATGTCGTTTTTATGTCTAAACCAGACCCTCGAAAAGTTAAAAAGAGACAATTTCTAAATGTTGAATTTGGAGGTGTTCACGTAGTATATTTTTAATGAATAGCAGAAAAACGTTTAACTTATTTATACTACTTTTTATTTTTACACAATAATTCCTGACTAGTTTGATAATGATTACTGTATAATTAAAACTAGTCACGAAGTATTGTGTAAAAATTTAAAGTAGTATAAAAAAGTTAAACGTTTTTCTGTTATTTTCTAAATGATTTGAAAAAGTAACTAAAATACAACTGTTCTAAAAGTTTATTGGTACATTTTTTAAATTTAATGAATTAAAAACTAAAAGCGTTGTTTAAAGATAAGATAGTAGTTAATTTTAGAGGGTAAATATATGATGGGTTAACCTGAGCTCGATTGAGTTCTCAAAGAAAGTATCTGACACTCTTCCACTAGGTACAAAACTCAGCTTTTCGGTCTGTGTGAAGGACATTCATTATGGTAGACTTTTATCTTCTGTTGAGTTGATTTTAGAGTTGCTTAATTCGGGAATAAGAACGATTTCAAAGGCACATGCCACTAATATCACTAATATTATTACTAATTTCTTTGAATCTGGTTAGCGATAAGTCATCAATTATAAATGGTGGAGTAAATGCAAGAGGTTTCTTAAATGACATTCAGAAGCACCGATTGCTAGAAATGATAAAAGTGCTGTTATGACGGTTAAGACAGAACGAGGTACATATAGTTGGTACGATCTTAACGCATATAAAATATTGAAAAATCATCTTACTTTCACAACCGAATAAAAACATACAAGATAGCTATTTATATACCTTATTCAAAATGTATTACAGAGTAATAGCTTTAGGCATAAACATAACAGTTTCGTAAAAACATTAAAAAATAAAAATTGCATAATTAAACCGACTCAAATAAGTTATTAAAATATAATTCCACAACATTCAAATTCTAGGGCCTCCTTAAGATTAACAAACCTGAGCTTTTACTAGCAATAATTAGCACACATCTGTAAAAGCGTTATACATAATTTTATAACTTCTTGTTGCTTCCTGGCTTTGTAGTGTTATATTTTACGAACATGCATAAAAACCTCGAATTTAAATATAAAGTGATTTACATTTACTACAATTTTAATCGTGATTACTTTATAGGAACTATCAATTGTATCTTTACGACAAAATTTAGACGTGGTAAGACTTTTGGTACTTCAATTAACTCCAATCCAGTATTAGTTGTAGATCATTTGTTAAATTACTTTCATTCCCTTTGCTGTTCCTTATGAAATATGTCGATGACCTTGTGATGATTTCTATTCAGTTAGCAACATATTATACACATTTTAGAGAATATTATAGATTTTGAGGACCCATATTAGTAGTATGTCTTTAATTGTTTTTCGATCGGTCATCAGTAAGGGGTGAGGAAATTTAAGAGATTTCTTAAAAGGCATCCGGAAGCACTGATCGTTTGAGTTTGCAAAGGGGATATTAAGATGGCGAGTCTCATTGATTAGACGATTAAATATCCTTTGTTATTATCACAAATGATTTTCTTACCTTTACAAAGCCATTATTGAAGTAACATTTAGTTTGAAAATGATCTGCCTTATTCAAAATGTTTCTATTTCCATTTCCTCTCTTATTAAATTGAATGCTGCTTTCAACTATTTTTGATCGACGAGCTTTGGTCTAGTAGATGCATCGTCGCAATTAATCCGCAATGTTGAAAACGTCAAACCAAATTTACGAGCTGCAAGTAATGGTTGATTATTTGTGATCGCTTTTTTTGCCTTTCCCAAGTGTTCTTTGTCGATTGCCGGCGTCTTACCTTTAATCGCGGACTATTTTCGTCTACAAACTACTACTTTTTTTTACAAAAAAAAAACTTTTGTGCTTTTGAATGATGGAATTTCGCAAAACGAACACAATACTCGTGTTTAGCACGAAATTTTACTTCGGAATACACTTACCGGATTAATTTATCTCAATTATTAACCAAGTTATAGCACGACCAACACGGACCAATAAATAACCGAGTGACCCAAGAACACATTCAATATTGTAGCGTCTGCAACTGGGGATGCTGATAGCTCAAATTTTCTGTGTCACGTTTACTTGACATGAATACTCTACTCTAAAATATTTATCGTTGACTGTCGCTCGAATCGCACGTGCTCCGCGTTTAAACTATATTTTAGTGGGAAATACTTATTAAATAATTGTGAATATCACTGAAGTGAATACGTTATATTTCATAAACACGGTGAGTGAATATCAAGTAATTTTGTCTAATAAGAATCCGTGAATTTGATATTTTACTCTGGTAATTTTCTATCGCGAGTGCCGATGCTACGGCCTTGCCTCGCAAAAAGTTTTTATCGACGGTCATTGAACTGAATATTGTATTTATACTGATTAATTGAATTTATATACGTTCTAATTTGCTTCATCTCCTTTACCTATTATCCAATATTATTTTCCGAGGTCTACCCTGTTTGTTTCTAAAGTCCTCACAAACGACCCTGTGAGGTGAAGTGTGTGACCACTGTCTTTTATATTCGTTCTCCTCTGTTATTTATCCATATATTCATAAACTCTCACAATCTATCCGTAAGAGATTATATACTTAAACTGACTACGTCTAAATTAAATATCATCAAATAAAATAGTATACTCCTCGTACAGTTAAAATCCGTGGATCTCAATAATAGAAGACTTTTTTTTTTTTTAACAATTTAAAGTATATATGTATTAAATAAGATATAATGTCGCAATCAACAATTAATTTCAAATGCTGCAAAACCACATGTTTTAGAAATATATGTATGTGTAAATTGTTTTAATATTTTTCACGCCGCATGTAAAAATAAAATAAAAAGGATAAAATATCTTGGTGGACACAAAATAGAGTGTTGTTCAAAAACACTCCAAAATTCATCATTAAATTCGAGTATTGACTCCACAAAACAAGATATTATAGATGAATTAACCCAGGAATTAAAAAACAAAACAGCATATATTGAAAAACTTACGTCACGAATTAAGGCCATTGAAAATGAAGCCCTAGATGCAGAAGAGTCGTTGACCCAGTCGATTGAAAATGTGGAAGAAAAGGTGAAACTATTGGAACAACAATTAGTACTTATTAATCGCAAAAACAAGGACCTAGAGGATGAGTTAGACTGCTATAAATATGCAGAGAAAAAAGAACAGCATATGAATGCATCATGGAACTCGGACGAAAACAAAGGAGAGTCTTCAGAAGAAGCCACTATAATAAAAAATTGTAAAAAATGCAATTTACACTTAATAAATATAAAACAACAAAAATGCGAGCTGGACAAAGTTAACTTAAATAACATTGAACTTAAACAAAAATTAGATCAACTTCGTTTTACCAAAGATACATCGCAAAGTAATTCATTGGAGAATAATTCATATGCAAAAGTTTTTAAAAACACTACAAAAGTTCTTCTACTATCAGATAACAACGGTAAGCATCTAGCAAAACACCTTACAAATTTATTTAATAGAAACAACGTAAGCCCTGAAGTAATATCTATATTTAAACCTAATGCTAAATTTGATCAAGTTGTCGAAGATGCTGCAAAATTAGGCAAATATTTTACAAAGAATGACCATGTCTTTATTCTTGCTGGCACTGTTGATGCTCTTAAAGGATCAAGTATAAATGGAGCAAAGGTACGCGAAATTTTATCTCCATTGACATCAATGACAAATGTGCATTTAATTGCAAATCCGTTTTGGATACGAAGGAAGGTCTTAAATTCAATAATAGAAGATTTAAATAAATTTTTAGACAGATTTGCAAAAGAACTAAAGTGTGACTTTATAGATATTAATAAAATAACAAAAATAAATGTAAGAGGATATTTTCATATACTACCAAGAGACAAAACAAAATTATTGAAGAAAACAATGCAAACAGTTATGAGTGAAAAAATACCAAAACTTTTATTTGAACCACTAAACGAAAACTCTTCATCTCCAAAAAACTAAATTGTGTCAACGATAGGAATTATACCCAAAACATAATAAATTGTCTACATCTTAATGTGCAATCGCTTAAATCAAAAGTAAACGAAATTGAAACAATTATAAACGATACGAATGAAATGTTCTCAATAATTTGTTTATGTGAGCACTGGCTCACAGAGTCAGAAGTCGAGTTATTAGCTATAGAAAATTTTCATGTTGCAAGTCACTTTTCTCGAAAATTATTTTGTCACGGAGGTGTAATGGTATTAATAAGTAATAATTTGAGGTATACGCCACTTTGTTTTAATAATTTAATATCTGAAAAACATTGTGAAATTACCGGGGTAATGGTAGATAATTTAATAATTTTAACTGCGTATCGTGCTCCCTGTGGAGATTGTAACATGTTTTTAGAGATTTTATCACTAGTGTTAGATAAATTAGATTTTATTAACAAGACTGTTTATTTAACAGCTGACTTCAACGTTAGGTTCAACTTTAATGACTCAAATAAAAACGATCTACAGGATTAGGCTTACTATTTAAAACTTATGGTTGATTTTCCTACTAGGCAAAAAAATTGCATTGACAATATATGCTCAAATGGTGAATGCTCTGTTCAACCATTTGAAACAGGTATATCAGACCATATTGGCATTAAATTTACTATCAATGAGTTCAAAAATGCAGTGATAAAACCTATACGACAGATATGCAGACCTATTACAGAGGCCGGAAAGTTTTTATTATTTCAAAGTTTAGATATTGAATCATGGAATATTTTAAACTCATCTTGCCATAATACCAGTATGTGCTTTGCCCAATTTATAGAGATATTTCTATATAATTTCAAAATTGCGTTTCCCGAGAAATCAGTTATTCGGCCAAATAATACCAAGCCTCAAATTTATTGGTTTACCGAGGAACTTAAAGAAATGAGGAACACACTACAACTCATATCTGCTGCATATAACCGACAACAATGTCCAATATTACACAGCATTAGAAATAATTATAGACAAGCGTACAAAGCAGCATTAAAAACTGGGCGAATTAAAGCAAATGCCCAATATATACAAAATTCAAATAACGAAATTGCAGCAATGTGGAGTATTATCAAAGCAAGAACCAATCCGGCATTGCCAGAGAAAGATTGTAAACTTACTGCAAATGATTTTAATATTTATTTCGCGAAAGTTGCCAATAAAATAATTATGGAGATGGAAGAACCTAACGTTGATCCAATTCTTTTAATGTGTAAAAATAATGTACGTGTTCAAGGCTATTTTTGTTTTAGTGAAGTATCGTCCAGTGTTGTCAGTAGCGTTATCCAAGGATTGAAAGTAACCAAAAGTCGAGATATATATGGAATGAGAGTTGACGTCTTGAAATCAATTATGAATACCATATTGACACCCCTAACAATGCTAGTAAATTTATGTATTCAATCTAGTCATTTCCCTGATGTTTTAAAAGTAGCTTTAATTATTCCAATTTATAAAAATGGCGATAGAAATGACCCCAACAACTACCGACCTATTTCTCTCCTACCTATATTTTCAAAAATTGTAGAAAAGATATTAGAAATTCAACTTACTAACTACTTTGTTTCATCGAACTTATTTACCAAATGTCAATATGGATATCGAAAAGGTTATTCTACTTCGGATGCAATATTAAAATTTATAGATTTTACATTAAATTGTTTTGAACGGGGGGTAGAGGCGAAGTCTACATTCCTTGATTTGTCAAAAGCTTTTGACTGTGTTTCTCATAGTATACTACTTCGCAAATTATACTGCTATAACATCCATCCAGATAGTATAAAATTAATTTTATCATATTTGTCAGATAGGACTCACTGTACATACTATAAAAATACAGTCTCGGACACAGCCAAGTTAGAGCACGGTGTACCACAGGGTTCAATCCTTGGACCGCTACTATTTCTTATATATATCAACGACTTTCCATGTAGCCTTCCTTGTTCAGATGTGATCTTATTTGCGGACGATACCACTATTTCTAATTCAGTTGGGTCATGCTCTGATCAAGAAGTAGTAACATCGTATACAGAATGGTTTTGTAGCAATAAATTAAAGTTAAACGAACAAAAAACCAAACAACTTACTCTGTCATTACGAAAATCAAATTTAAATAATGAATCAACGAAATTTCTTGGTGTGTATCTTGATTCAAAAATGAGTTGGGAAACACATGGGGATGCATTAGCTAATAAACTTGCTAGAAATATTTTTATTTTACGAAATATTTCTTCCCAAGTACCACGATACGCACTCAGATCCTACTATCACGCGCACATACAGTCCCACATACAATATGGCCTAATTGCTTGGGGTCATTCAGCAATTAGACATAGAATATTTAGCTTACAGCGAAGAGCAATTAGAGTTATAGCTGGTTGTTCTTACAGAGATGACTGTAAAAATGCGTTTATAGAACTTAAGTTACTAACGCTGCCATGTCTGTATATCTACGAGTGCTTAATATATTTAAAAACGCACCCTAGTAGTTATCCAACTCATGAAAATAACCACACGTATACAACTAGATACAGAGATAATATTTATCCCTCTTCATATCGGTTAAGCAAATCCCTGACCGGCACAAGATACTACGCGATAAAATTTTTCAACCAACTCCCATCACATATTCGAGAACTGGATTTATATCCTTTTCGGATACAGTTGAAACAATATCTTGCAAGGAAGGCATACTATAGCTGGGATGAATTCTTAAATTCTGCAACAGATTTTACTTTATAATTTAAAATTTTAGGTATACATTTTAATTTTAATTTTAAGGTTTTATTGCTTTATAATTTTAATGTTTTAATATTTAGTTAATTATTAATATTTTAACAATTTTATTACTTTAAGATTCTCTCATTTTACCATTCAACGTTTTAACATTTTATAATTTTAACTAATATTGTCCCTATTTATTATTTTAATCCATATTCTAGTCATGATTTTACTACATTGTACTGTTTTTATGTCCTCTGGTCAATCCGTTTTGTTTTGTCAAATTAATTTTAATTTCAATACCTCAATTATTATTAATTTTATAAGACCATTATCAGCACTAAGTAAATCTCTCTAGATAGCGGAAAATAGATATACGATATATATATATATATATAATACTCAAGTTATTACGATTAATACCAAATATTTAAAATTAATCTGTATAATGTTTAATATAATTTATTTAATGTATTTTTAATTAATATTAGCATAGTATAGATATTAGTATTATTATAATAGACATATTTAAAATTGTATTGACAAGTGTAAAGCTGCAAAGCTATTGGCACAATAAAGATTATTATTATTATTATATCTACATTGTAGATGGCATGCCAATCAGTTCTGCCCCGCCATTGGTTCTGCCTTATTTTAATGTATATTTAATTCTTGCGTTTTAAGCCTATACATTTGTATTGAAAGAATTAATTTGCTGAGTTGAAAATGAAAACTACTGAAGTACATTTATTTGTAACTAAATTCTTTAGTGATAAAACAAAATTATCTGTTTATAAAAATTTTACTTCTTGGGGAATGTAAAATTTATGAATATAATACAGGTTTTATCAAAAGCAAAATAAACACAACATATCTCTTCCTAATTTAGAAAAGCTATTTGTAAACGTAAGCTTATTCAAACCAGGATATGATGAAATATTTCCAGGTGCTTCCATCTATCAACCGACGTCCCTAGCGTAAAGTTCGACTTTTTTCAGTAGAGTTAGTCACTCGGAACGTGTTGATGTTCATGAGCCATTTGTTTTGTTTACAATGACATTTTTTGTTAAAGTCTACGAAAAAACAAGGAAATATACTGCCGAAAACGCAGGTGACGCGTTTAAATTGCATATTTTGGAGATACCTGATTTGGAGTGCAAAAAGAACTTTAACAATTGGTTCATACGCATGCAAAAAAGTATTTATCTTCATGAAGAATATTTTGCAAAACAGTAAACCCATGTACTACGATTCATTTCTTTTTTCTCTTTTTTTGAAATATTAAAGGCAACCCTTATATCATTATTCTTGGAGTAAGTTGTGCCGATCTAATATTGCCCATTAGTAGCCAACAAAAGCAATACATACCAGAAATTCAAGGAAAGGAAAATATTTTTCTATGATTTTTATATGCCTTTACAAAATGAAGACTTTTTTGTCAATAAAATATAAATATTTGAATGAATTTAGTTTAGTCTAAACGGAATATTTTTACTTGGCAATATTCATGTTCTCTTTGTAGAAAAAAATGTTTGTTTAGAAAATGAATTGAAATTGAAAGGTTTTTGGTAATTTTGAGAAATACTTTGAACTGTTGATAATAAAATTATTACTCAAAAAATAATTATTCAATACCAATAGGAGGTAATCTAACCTAACATAATCATCACATATTTAAGACATTTGTGTATTTTTTAATTAACTTTTAATTAACATTTAATCTAAATTTGTTGCTTAAAAAGTAACTGAGGTCAATTGTCAACAGCAATCTAACAGGTGATTTACCGATAATTATTAGCGTCGGGATCACGACTGCTTGTTACAGCGTGCCTTCACTTTGTAGTCGTGCCAATTTTCTAGAAGCAACAAGTAAGAGTAGCGATCTTACCGCCAGCAGTTTCATAGAAAATGTTATTCACGAATTAGATCGAGGAGTCAATTAGCCGAACCGGGAATTTTCATTTTATGATTTGAAAAAGAAGTGTATAAATTGTTTCAATTTAAAGTCAATGATAAATAAAGGTAATGCTTGTTATGCTACATTCTTGATGGAACCGGATATATATGTTTGGTGAAGAAAAGCACTTGTTATGTTCCATATTTTTATTTACAGTTTCCTGACACGTGTTTCGAACTTTGCACCAAAACATCAATGATAAATGTTTACGTTTTATGAGCTTATTAAATAAAGCATAACTTATAAATTCCAAAAAATAAGTCTTCTAGCATTAAAAATAATAATATAAAATTAGAAACTTAAAAAAATGTTTTGTTGGTAATTATAAGAAATTTACTAGTTATGCATGCATTTAATGTTTATTATAATATATTGATATGTATATAGAATCACTATTTAGCATTTTCCTCTATTATAATAAATAACTGAAAGCTATACCCTGTTATTTCTGACTTCTTCTCATTTCTCCTCTCTCTTTCCCGCCCTAGTTTCGCCAGTATCTTTACCCTGGCCCTGCCTTCTCTCATTCACACTCACACACTTCTACATCCATCCATTTAATCTCCTTCTACTCCCTTACGAGGGTAGATTGAAAAGTTTCCGGAGTGGGCAAGAAAACGCAGTAATTAAACAGGTTTTTTTTAATTTTTCAACATAGTACCCTTGCAGGGCGATACACTTTTCCCAGCGGTGCTCCAACTTTTTTAAGCCTTCAGAAAAATATGATTTCGGGAACTCAGCAAAATAAACTTTAGTGGCGTCGATGACCTCCTTATTTGACGTAAAGCGCTTGCCTCCGAGCCAAGTACGCACGGGGCCAGGTCTGGAGAGTACGGGGGATGCGGCACCACCTCGTAGCCCAATTTAACCAATTTAGCATTGGCGATTCGGGATGTATGGGCCGGCGCGTTGTCGTGGTGGAAGTACACTTTTTTCCGCTGCAAATGAGGCCGTTTCTCCTTCAATATGCCGTTGAATTGATCCAGTAAATCGCTGTAGTACTGTCCCGTGATAGTTCTTCCCTTCTGCAAAAAGTCGATGTGTATCACACCTTGCGAATCCCAAAAAACGGTGGCCATGACGTTTCCAGCCGATGGGACAGTCTTTGCCTTCTTCGGAGCATATTCGCCTGGAGGAATCCACTGTTTCGACTGCTGCTTGGTTTCTGGTATGTAGTGGTGGATCCATGTTTCGTCCACGGTCACGAATCGGCGAAAAAAATCCATTGGATTACGCTTTAACAAGGCCATAGCAAAAGTGCCTGACTTGCTTAACTTAAATATCCTAGTAAACAAAAAAGGAACGACGCACGTGTCTGAAAATTTGACAGATTACCTAAAATAGGTTAGCCTTGACAACCATCATAACAATTTCACGATACGCGCGCCATCTCTTGCCCATTCCGGAAACTTTTCAATCTGCCCTCGTACATTCCTCTGCCAGACGACTCAACGTATCGCTCGCCCATCAATTTCTTTCTCCCTCTCTCCTCCTTCCTGCATTTCTCCCTTGCCAAGATCACCCTCTTCTCTCTTCTGAAACGGTTATCCTCCAGGTACCTTAGTCTCCTCCTATGAACCTGCCACTCCTTATAGCACTCATTATATCTACTTTTATCCATGCATCCTTGTCTTTCTTGCATCTCTACCTCCTTCATCTTCTCATGTACTCATCCTACCACATTCACCACTTGCCCTAGCTATTCCTTAACGATCCCCTCTAACAAACCCATTCTCTCATAATTCTCCTCCTTTCTACTCTCTATCTACCCACTCATGTGTCTATCCTTCCCTTCCATACCTCCTTCACCAATCTTCCCTAATCTAATCCCCACAGCTTCAGTTAATACCTGGCAACTCTCCTTATCGTTTCAATAATGTATTGTAAAAGAGGAAAAAGCCAAATAAAGGTTTTGTATATATGATATGTATATAATTGCAAAATTTTTGCCCGTACATCTAAAAATATTATTTGATACAATTAAAATTAGATATTGATATAATTCTTATACTTTCCTCTTATTTAAATTATGGTATTTTTTTATAGGACAACACCAACAGAACCTGTTAAGTTTACGTTCGATGAAAGTTTGGTGGAAGATTCGGCGGGAAAACTGCTCCCAAATCAGTTGACCGTAGACAATCTGACGGTGGAGTGGCTGCGGACGAAACTCACCGACCTAGAGGGAAGCCTAAAAGAGAGCCAGGAGAAACGGGCCCTTTTACTGCCTGCCAACAATCACGATACGACCGTGCAGAACGGAAAAGTAGCACTCAATAACGACACGAACAATAGGTGAGAAAGCTTCGGAACCTTTACCAAAGGAAGTTGTTCAATAACATCGTTTTTTTAAGATTGTCGGGCGTTTTGGAGACAAACAAAAAAGAAGTAAACGAGCTGAAGTGCATGGAGAGAAAGATGCTGAAACAGACTGAGCTGATCAAGTGCGCGCTGAACGAGCTGGGTTGCGAGGAGGTTCCTTCCGGATTGGATATATCTATAGATAATCAAACGTTTATCAGCAATTCCAGCGAACAGGTTAGTAGTGAATTCATAATTTAGATAAAGATAGATTTAAGAATGTATATAGACATTTTTCAGTTGTAAATTGAAAAATGTACCTAAGCCCTCTTTATCGCTAGTCGGGTGCGCTATCAGCTGCGCCATTCAGGCATAGTATTAGCCACCGAGGTTATCACCCAACACATATCTTTTATATATAGTGATAACTATTTGATTAATTATCAACTCATATTGTTCATATTTATCCATTAGCTTATAATGAAACATAGTGTTATTAATCAATTGTAATATGATTTTTATTGGTGTTGGTTCATTTTAGTTCTGGAAATGGTGTTAAAATATTAGGTTTATTGTTATTGTTTGGTGGTGGTAGCTTGAATTAATTTTTGTACAGGGTGACAGTACTGATAATATGGCGCATAAAATGGGTGCGAGCGCGCATAGGATAGTCAACCTTTTCAAAAAGCCGTTCAGAAGGAAGTCGGCGCCTTCATCCCCGATTGCCCCGCCGAGAACCAAGGGCGGTAGGAGGAACTCTTCGACGCAGAGCGAAGGGGCCGACCCTGTATGTCGCACGAGCTAATGCGTGTCTTGCTTAACTACTAACCGCACTTTTTCTGTTGTCTTAACCACATATATTTTAGGCACAGTTGTATAATATAATTATATCCCTATAACAAACTAATTAGTTCACCGATTATAAAAAGAAACAAAGACCGACGAAAGTATCAAAAGTATTTGGGCTTCTACTAATATACTTATCTCTAAGTACATCTGTTATCTTTTTAAGAAATCGTGCTTATACATTGAGCAAGTACTCTTCACGGGTTATGTTAATGTTTTATCAAAAGCTTATCGATGCTCAGTGATTCACACGCAATCAATTACTTCATTTCTTCTATCTATATGGTATGACTTATTCCAAATTGAAGCCACACTATATCAAATTTATTGCAAATTTCTAATAGTCTAAAATGAATAATCTCTGTATGATGAATGGATTTTCTATTTTTTCTAATTAACAATATTTTACTTATCATAACTGGCTAAATGAGTTTGGGCGATTATACTTTATTTTGCAAAAAGTGTCGAATCTTGGAAATCATAAATTTAATATCCAGGCGACCTTGAAACTAGTAATTAATATTTAATAAATAATTTTTACGGCTGAAAGATTCTGGTCAATGGCCTTTTGTATTTTTTGCAATGAAACCTGTTTATTGACGACCTACTACTTTCGGAAAATTGATTATTACTATCAAAAATACAAGTATAAATGTAGCGTTTGTAATCTACGCACCGTTTTATCTTACCTATTGTTAAAAAGTAATCGTTGCCTTATCAACTGAACTACCTGGCATTGTGGTATGCAATCACATTACCAGTTTAGTCACTCGACTCAAGATATCGTCGATATGAGATAGCAACTTATAATCTGAAGATTGTATTTATATTTCTTAGCTTGTTTTCATTTATATCATATAACATTAAAGATGTGTTAAAAATTCAAAACTATTTATTGCAAGGATACATAAGCTAATACGTTATGAATGATCGTGACAGCTTCGCATGAGTTCAAGCTAATGGAAGTGTCGTGTCCACAAACAATAAAAAGTTTCTCGTGTAATTCAGGTTTCACTGAGCGTGAATAAACCGCTGGTGGACGAAGAATGGTTCCACGGGGTGCTACCGAGAGAGGAAGTGGTCAGACTGTTGACGCAAGAAGGCGATTTCCTGGTGAGGGAGACGACGCGGAACGACGAGTGCCAAACAGTCCTTTCGGTGTGTTGGGGCGGACATAAACATTTCATAGTCCAGACGACGAACGAGGTAGGCCAAAAAATGTTCTTAATCCTTAATGAAGGCAATTAATTGTAGATTCAAAGTCTATTATACATTTTCAGCACATAAATATAATAAAAATACGTTTTCGATATTACCATAAAAGTGTCATCTATTGTCTAAACGTTGAACTAGACCTGTATGGGTGGATAACCATCGACATTGAAGGAATCTGTCAGCAGCGACAATTATAACAATAATAATGTAAACATTAATTATTGTTCACTGTCAACAACAGCCACGGACCGGTTTCAATCTATTTTGGATCTCATCAGCGTAGCGCAATCTCCAAAAGATCAAAATTGGTCCGTCGCGGTTGTTAACAGGGAACAACAATTCAAAATACGTTTTTTGTTAATATCAAAACGATTAACCATTCGCCATTAAATTATTAATAGTAACAAGTTCAGTTACACAAACATGAATGCACAAAATACGACGAAAGTACTACGTGAACGGTAGCTAAATAATACTATTACAATGAAAGTACTCTGATGTCTACACCATATTTTTTTCTAAAACGATTTTTAACGTTGACGATCACAATATACAGCATACGGCGTAGTACTAGTAATGAGAGTACCTTACTTGCATATAAATACATATAAGAATCGTGTTTGAAGAAATTCAAATTCAAGCGATCGCTAGAAAGTCTCTAAAGGTATCATTGTTTTTTAGGGACATTATCGGTTCGAAGGACCAGCGTTCCCCAGCATAAGGGAACTCATCCTGTACCAATTTAATAGTGGACTCCCCGTGACGGGACGTTCCGGTGCCATTCTGTACAAACCCATACCAAGAGAAAGATGGGAACTTAATAACGATGACGTCGTGTTGTTGGATAAAATTGGAAGGGTATGTATTTTTTATTTGTTTCCATTTACCATCTTAAAAATAACAATATTAAATAATGAGTCTATAAAATGCATTGGTGATTTGTACAAAACTTACTTCAACTTATGTACACTCCGTTGTTGATTTTTACCAAAGTTACTTCAACTTCTGTGCACTCCAACCAAAAAGTTAATTATAAAATTGTTATTACACATGCTGTAATTGGTTGAACTGATTTTATTATCTGATTGGGGTTGTATGTACCTCATTTTTCATTTTTTTAGGAGGAAAAACTTCTCCTAAAGAACACAAGAATGCCATGTGATTTCTTGGTTAAAAATCCTTAAATTCTAATATAGATTTTCATACAGAATTAAACACTTACTATGTTTTTTTTTACCACGTACAGAGATTGTGTTTTATTGGATTTTAACTTCATTAATATTTTTCGTAATTAATTGTATATCTAAAAACTAATAAGATTTCAGTATAATTTAATTTTTTTTAATCTTTAGGGTAATTTTGGTGACGTCTATAAAGCTCAACTGAAGACGAGCAACCAAGAGGTTGCAGTGAAGACGTGCCGGGTGACTTTGCCCGACGAGCACAAGAAAAAGTTCCTGCAAGAAGGCAGGATACTAAAGCAGTACGACCACCCGAATATCGTTAAGCTGATCGGAATCTGTGTGCAGAAGCAGCCGATCATGATAGTCATGGAGCTAGTACCGGGTGGGTCACTGCTGACCTTTTTGAGGAAAAAGTCTGCGACATTAACCGATGCTCAACTGATGAACATGTGCCTAGACGCCGCCGCCGGGATGCGTTACTTAGAATCCAAGAACTGTATACACAGAGATTTAGCGGCGAGAAATTGTTTAGTCGGTAAGTTGATAATTTATGTTGATAGCTGATAGAAATATTAAAATTTCTGTATAATATTTATTTAAACTTTTTTCATTATTTAAGCATAAATAACAATTATTGCAGTCCCGGGTGGCGTTGGAATCAAAAACGTAGGTCAATTCTTTCATGTGCCAAATAAATGAACTCACATGTTAATTGTCAAACATAACCTAAATGTGCATTAAAAATGTCAGTTCATTTATTTGCAACATGTAAGAATCGACCTACGTTTTTTATTCCAACGCCACCCGGGACTGCAATAATTGTTGGACACCCGTTATATTTTCATAAAGAGGTTTAAATAATCTAAAATTAGCCCTTCAGATCAATTACATTTGCAGTTGTTGATATTTCTTATCTCTAGGGTAAAGAGAAAGAGTGCTATTATTAAGCTTACTAGAAAAGTTGTTCTCGGTTGAAAATAGAAAATCCACTAATAACAAACGAAACTATTCAATTTTTGTCTATTTTCTTGGAGCAAATTCAATAACATAATATCAGGAATTTTTGGTCCGTTGCAATAATTATTAATCTTAATTACATTACAATAAATTATTAATAGTAAGGAGAATATAAAGACTTATTAGACTCTTAATGCCTGCCAGAATTGTAATAGTGGAAGATCATAACAGTAGCAGGAATTCTGTTTAGAATTTTTCATCCAAAATTTTTGTAATTTTTATTATATTTTTGAATATTCGTTTGCATTTTGTTAGAAAGAAAGCTAAAGTATAATAAATGAATAAATATTATTAAACTTTTATTTGAGTTTTTCTAAAAGGTAGCATAGAATTTTGGAAGGTCAAATGTATTATGGTATTAAAAATATAATGATCCAGTAAACTCAAAAATTGTAACTATAGATGTACATTCTGCATTTCTTTTATCAAAGAAATAGCAATAGCATTCCTATTTGTTGTATAGATTTCAAAATTACTCATCTAGCTCATCTAATAGGTTTACAAAACGTAGTATTTTACAGTGTTTGACAGCTGTTTTAATACATGAATATATTCTATTTGATAATTATATTTTACCCAATGTTTTAATTTTTAAATACACATCGCGTTTTGAATGTATTGTTTCAAGAAGGCACCCTTCGATGTAAATAAAATATTTACTTATTATTAAAATCATAATTCATAAAGCAATTGGTTTTAACATTTTTTACTATATATTTATTTTTTCAATAGAATACAGTGTTAAGAATTTATTGTTTAAAAAATGTTCTCATTTAATTTTAAAAAAATATCAAGATAGAAGTACAAGTTGAATAAAAATCATAAAGAAAGCAATTGATTTTTAAGAAATAAATTTACTCGATTTATATTATTTCTGTCATTATATACGTTTTATTTTTACAGGATATGGAAATATAGTAAAAATTTCCGATTTTGGCATGTCCAGGGAAGAAGAGGAGTACATAGTATCAGATGGGATGAAGCAAATACCAATAAAATGGACGGCACCAGAAGCGCTAAACTTTGGTAAGGTCCATAAAATATACATTTAAGGTTTTTTTATTGCTTAATTAAAAATTGATTAATTAATAAGTAAAGATATTACCATAAAGGTGCCATCTATTGTCTAAGCGTTGAACTAGATCCCTGTTTGAGTGGATAACCACCAACAAATTTGTGCTCGATTTGGAATTTAGTGCAACATTTAGATAATAGACGGCACCTTAATGGTAATATATTGATTGACGGTTTACCCGGAGAGTTAAATACTCGAAAGTAAAATTCGTTTCCCTGTCTCCAACTGTGCTTCCCTGATTTGATCCAAAATAGATCGAAACTGGCCTGTGGCTGTTGACAGGGAACAATAATTCATTTCTTTACCTTCTTTAAGTGCCGTGCTCCCTAGGGAATGTTTGTGATTGGTCAAAAGCTCTCTTGATTCTGCGACGCATGAAGATCATAGCGTTCATACCAGGTCATTACCATAGATTCCGTAGCCACGACAGTTTTTTGCACCCTATCCACGTTTTTTCGTCTGCATAAAAGCAACGCCCAGGTGTAATATCTTGCAAACCTCTCCCTAGTTGTTAGGCACAGTTAATTAACTCTTATCCCAGTCTTCACAGGCATTGTTTATACTCTCCAGTTCATTAGCGGATTCTGCTGGAATGGCAGTATCGCCTGTGAAGAGGATATTATTGATACTTTCTCTTTATATTGCAATTCCGTTTTGGTCTTCTAATGCTTCTTTGAAAATGTTTTTTTGAATACATATTAAATATTATAATGATGGTTGCGACCGTTACTATGTGGTAATTCATAATGAACAATGAATAAAACGCTTACTATGTTTTTAACCACTATAATTATTATAGTGGTTAAAAACATAGTAAGCGTTTTATCCATTGTACATATTAAATAGTTTAGGGGAGCACATACAGCCTTGTTTGATATTAATGGTTTAAAAGTTTTGTTGTTTGTACTAATAATGGGTTTTCCAATAAGAGGTTTCATTTTGATATTTAAAAAAAAGAGTATATTTTAAGAGAAATCAATGGATATTTATTTCATTATAAAGAGAAAGGTATGCATTAATTATGGAAAACGATATCAGCCAAATGGCCGCCACGACTACGGTTGCAGCCAATATCCTTCTCATGAGATTAGCCATGACCAATTCGGCTGTATGTTCTCGATTACTTCACGAATTCCATCTCTAAGATCTTGAATCGACTGTGGAGCATTGGCATAGATCTTATCTTTCACTTGGCCCGAAAGAAAAAAGTCTAAAGGTGTTAAGTTACAAGATCTCGGTGGAAATTGTGATCACCTCTTTGCGAAATAACACGGCCAGGAAACTTTTCTCGAAAAATTGCGATTGTTTCGTTGCTTGTGTCGCATATAGCGCCGTCTTTTTGAAAATAAACGCCGTCCACATCAATATCTGCCAATTCCGGCCATAAAAATTCATTAATCATGGCTCGATAGCGCAATCCATTCACCGTAACAGTTGTGCCAGCCTAATTTTCAAATAAGTAAGGTCCAATCACACTGCCAGTCCAAAATATACATCAAACAGTGACACGTTGAGGATGGAGAGGCTTTTCAATAAGCATTCTTAGATTTTCCGAGTCCCAAATGTGGCAATTCTGATCATTCACGTATCCTCCGAGGTTAAAATATGCTTCATCACTGAAGATGAATTTTCGATGATAATCCGGATCATTTTAATGCATTTCAAGAACCCAACCAGCAAAGATACTATTTGAGTTCTTGTGTTAAATAAACTTTAAAAGCCTTCAAACATAAGTCTTTATGAAAAATACGGTGTAATGTCGTTTTTGGAATGTCTACTTCTAAAGATCGATGAGGAATCGACAAACCTGGGTTTTCGTTAAAACTATTGGCTATAGCAGCAGTATTCTCAATTGTTCTTGAGCGACGTACACGGTTTCGATTCTTCACATCACTAGGTTGTCCCAACAACTCAAATTTCTTAACCAGTTTTACTATTGCTGGCTGAAAAGGAGCTTTACGACAACCCAAAAGTGCTTTAGTTTGGCGAACTCTCACTGCAATTTCTATAGTGAATTTTAACAATTTCAATGCGTTGTTGAAGTGTGTATCATTGCATTTTTACTAATTGCATAGTTTTACTTAAATGTCAAAAGATGATAACTGCAAAAGTGACAGCTGCCCAGATAGCGGGCTATTCAAAATAAAACCTCTTATTGGAAAACCCTTTATAAGCTGATTGGTTCCAATATAAATTTGCTATCAATCGGATGCCCTTGTCATCTAGGTGGATTTTTGCATCGTTGTAATTAGCTTGGAATGTTCGAAAACTTTCTCACAGTCAATAAAGCATATTTGCTCCGGCCTTTTAACTTCCCGGCATCATTGGAATAGCATTAGCATTGAAAATAATGGTTTCCTAAATCCGAGGTATTTGTGGCAACCGAACTGCTCTTGGCCCAGAACATCTTCGCATCTGATGTTGATTCTACTAGGTAATATCTTAACACTTTTTAGCATTTAACTTTTTAGGAAACGGAAGGAAGGCTGACTTCAGCCAATCCTGTGAAATGTGTCCTGTATCATACAACTGATTAAAGATCAATAGTTCAATAATTTTAGCCACGCATTGAATATTTTGTCTTTCTTTGGTATTATTATCCTGATTGATAACTTTTTCTGCTTTATTTAGCTGTGTAATTTTATGTCGTCATGTTCGAAAACTAATTTGATTATTCTACATAAAATTTTCCATTTTTAAACTTCAATCAATGACTTTCGTTTTCGTCAACTTTTTGCAATCTAGTATGTAAATTTTTAGTCTAGAATTGATAAAAGAAACCGTCATTTTTAAATAACAAATGAAAACCAGATATTCCACTATGGGGTAACATAACATTATTGCAATTTCTTTCAGAGTTCGTCTTCTATCATTATATAATCGTTTTTAGCCTATCATTTAAGAAACGCCGAGCACTTTTAAATTTAAAATTGATTTAAAGAGAGGAAACATTTTTATTGTAGATAGTATTATAGTATATAATTATAATAATTATTATATTACTTCATCCTCTTCTTGGCTATCGACCGTAGGCCTGCCTTCTTTTAATATTTGTTGTCGCTGTTTTTAGTCAAATTGATTTACTTAATCTAGTTTAAAGATTTTCTACACCAAACTAAAAAAAAATCGCAAAAACTCCACCAAACATACAAAGGTACCATTTGTAGGTGACAGCATAGGTTAGGTGTACTTCGTAACGATTAATTCTAAAAAAGTCACACCCTTTGCCTTTTATACAGGGTGGACCAAAAGTTCGTTTACATTTCAAATGATGATTTAAAAGAAACTAGTTAAGTGAGATAAAAACATTCTATTTATTATTAAAGTACACAAATGCGGATTTTATTTAAAAAAAATACATTATCCATATGTGATCCTTGACTATTTTGACACTGCTGCAACCTAGAGCGGAAATTTTCAATGACGGCCTCACAAGTGTTTCGTGAAATGTTTTGCATTTCCTCTCGAATATTTTCTTTTAATTCCTCTATGAACACTGGGTTGCTGTTGAAAACTTTACTTTTAAGGTATCCCCAAAGAAAGAAGTCCAGTGGGGATCAGTCCGGGCTACGAGGTGGTCAGTTAATGGCACCTCTTTTGGATATCATTTTTTGTCCAAAATTTTTGCGAACAGCACTTAATGAGTCATTGGCCCCATCTTGCTGAAACCACGATCGTTGATTAAAACCATCGAAATCCTGTAGCACTGGTGAAAAAACGTTCTGTAGCATGGCAATATACCGCTCTGTATTCACTATAACAGCATTTCTTCGGCGATCTTCAAAAAAGTATAATGCCTCTCGCTGACAACGCTGCCCATACAGTAACATTGGGTGAATGCAGCGGTTTTTTATGCTTCAATGTAGGATTAGTGTCACTCCAGTATCTGCAATTTTGCCTATTCACATGCCCGTTTAGATGAAAGTGTGCTTCTTCTGAGAAAAACATGTTGGTAAATCTGGTGAACCACTCTAACATTTCGTTTGCAAATTGGGGCCTGTGGGCATGATCTTGAGGCTTTAATTCCTGTACCATTTGGATTTTATACGGATGTAAATATAAATATTTGTGAATAATACGAATCAAAGATGTTCTGGGCACACCTAAGGCGTTAGAGCGCTTCCGAGTAGAGTGTCCATGATTTTCACGAATAGACGCTTTTACACGCTCGACGTTTTCGGGATCTCTTGATGTTTCTTGATGATCGTGGTTGTTTCATTGATGAACCTGTCTCCTCAAATTTCTGTACCCATTTTCGGACTTTTAGTCCACCCTGTATCATCAAAAAGACTAATTTTTCATCTCCAATAATCTAAAATATGCTACACAAGTAAAATGTAGATTGTGATGAATACCCTTACTTTCATTTAACAATTATGCGATGCACAAATAGATTCTCTGCTTACTTTATACCAACTTTTAACAAATAATTGTCAACTTAGATTGGTTAATACCTCCTCAACTGTCTGACATGGTTTTGCTTCCATATAAGCACTTAAAGTACATATTATTGTTTGAAGTTGTTCTTCCTCATCGATACTACCAGATCTTAATATAGCATTTAAAACAACTAATGCATTTGGATAAATATTGTAATTTAAATTAATTTTGCTCTTATAAAACTCAAAAAGCAACGTCGGATGTTATTAATGGTAATCACTTAATAAAACACTGGTATAGCGTGAGGTTTCAAAAATTAATTTATTGTACAACAAACGATATTTGGATGGTTATACTAGCGTTTTATTAAGTGATTATAATGGAGTTTCAACAAATCGTCTATTCAATATTATTAATGGTATTTGAATAGTCTCTTTAACATTTGCAAAAATAAGATTAATTTTGTTCCAGTCATATAATCACTATGCACCTTAAAAAAATTTGTATTCGTTTATAGTATAAATAAAAATCGAATATTGATACGGACAGGAACGTTAATAATTCCTCTTTCATATAAATTATAATTTTCATTTCTTAAAAACATGGCAAAATAATTGAAATATTTGATACTATAATTATATTATATGTAATGTATGTAATGACATGATCATCCATATTAGATCATAGGAAAATAACGATATAACTTAATAACATAGTTATCCATGCTATTTTAATTAGCAGCCTAAGATTTTGAATTAATATATGGAGGTGCATAATAAAAGCATTAAAATGTTTGTATCGTATTAAATAATATATTGTTCTCGATAATAAATGCAGATTTGCCAGACCAAAAAAATATCAACAGCACATATCTAAAAATTTCTAGTTAGGCTTTAAATTTTGAATTTTTTAAAATATGATATAGACGGTCAACAAGTTCCAAATCACGAAAACAACGCATATTATCTTAAATCCTATACAACAACCAAGTTGCAGAAAGATCATCCTTAAGAAACAAAACCAAACTCCGACACCACAATAATCCACTTCATAATTCCTCCAACGATCACTTCTATGAAACTACCCAAATCTAACCAATATCCCAGGGAACATTAAACCTTACTATTAAACCCTAACAACTCATTAAATCTATTCCTTCTAACCAAATTTTATATTCCTCGAAATCCAAATATCCCTTCTCTAAGATTCAGCATACTCACATTCATCAACTCACCATGTCAGTTAAGTTAGCTAGCAAAGATACTTTTTTGAAATGTTTAAATTAAATTCACACAGGCCAGAAAGATCGTAGTTCTATGGCCCAGACGGACTAACACCACATTATTTGTCTTTGTCTATGTATATATTAAATGTAATTGTCCAAATAGAGATTATAGTTATTTATTATTTTAAAGGTGTAGGGTATAATCTTCAAGAAATCATCCAAAACTTGATCAGGGCCTTACAATTGGCAAAAGTTGAAAATTATTAAATTAATTTTGTAATATTCCAAAACTACACTAGTTACGCTAGTAACTTACACTTTCTTATTATGATTTGCACTATGAAGATTTCTAAAAGGATGTAAAAATCAAAGAATTTTTGTTTGTAGCCCAATGTTGGTACATACTATATTTTTTTGAAATTTTTGTAATTCAGTTTTTACATAAGACCATAGGTTGGATAGACTGGTACTATTCTCGGAATTCTCAATAAATTTTTTAGATGCTTTTTGTGACTAATAATAATAATAATAATAAGTGGAAGTGAATTGGCAAAGTACCTATATTTTAAAAGACTCCAACAACTCCAAACGTAAGTTAGAAGAACCTGCGTGGAAAATGCGCCTAGAAAGGAGTATTGTTGAATTAAGATCAAAGTTAGATGTTGTCACTGAATACATAAATGACAATCTAAAAAAGTTCTGCAAAAAATGAAATCCATTACCAAAGCTAACAAAGTCACACTCTTAATACGTAGTTCACAAGAGTTAATAAACCTTAAGGACCAACTCAGACAAAAAGTAAAAGCTACAACGAACTTACAAAAATAAAACAACAACACACCGAGTACCGGAATAATCAAAAACAGTTCTTCCGTAAACTCGCGGGTGAAAAAGAAACATTAATAGTGAGAAATTAAAGAATACTGGTGCAATATATTGAAAAATCCCGACAAATTCAACAAAAATGCACCATGGTTAAAGTATATCAAAGATCAACACTCAAACATTTCTGAAATGACGGTCGACGCATTTACAGCCGACGATATCCAAACCTTTACGAAGAGGATGCAAAATTGGAAGGCGCCTGGGCCTAAGAGAATTCAGAACTTTTGGCTAAAAAATCTGACAGCCGTACTCGCCCCTTTAGCGAAATATTTTACAAAAGCACTAAATTACCTAGCAGAAATACCGGATTTCCTAACAGAGGGTAATACGTTTATGCTTTTTAAAAATGGAGACCCCAACCTGCGAAAGAATTATAGACCAATTACTTGCTTTTCAGTTGTCTATAAACTATTTACTTCTGTCATCAATCAGAAGTAAATAGTTTATAGACAACTGAAAGGTAAGTAATCAATGAAGAGATTTACCAACATTGTGAAACGAACATTTTCAATGTAGAACAAGAAGAGTGCATTTGAAGATCATTGGGATGTAAAAACCAACTAACAATAGACGCGGTAGCATTATAGCAAACTCAAAACAAGCGCCGCAATCTAAATGTCTGCTACATAGACTATAGTAAAACCTTTGACTCGGTGCCGCACGACTAACAGAGGTACTAAAGATCTACAAAATTTGTCCAAAAATTCGAATAATTCTTCAACACCTGATGACGAAATGGTGAACAAATATCTGGGCGACAAATAAAAATATTGAGAAAGTTAATATAAAGCGAGCAATATTTCTTTCACCTGTGTGGTTTTGCCTCGCTTTAAACCCAATGTCAACACTCCTTAACAAGACTAAACATGGATATAAACCCAATGTCAAAAGTGAAAGAAGGATACATCTTTTATGGATGACCTAAAGTTATATGGAGAAACAAAGTGTAAACTTCAGGACCTGATCAACACAGTTAAAAATTATAGTGATGACGTTGGGATGAAATTTAGACTTGACAAATGTACATATATTAATATAAACAAAACCATTCACTGTATTGAACATCTACCACCGGAAGAAGAGTATCGTTACCTAGGCACCCCACAGAACCAAAAAATAGACCATACATAAGGATAAATATAAAAAAAAAAACTCACCACCTTACTTAATACAAAGCTTCGCGGAAGCAACCTATGCTCGGCTATTAACTCATGGGCGATACCTGCACTAACTTATTCCTTCAGTATAGTGAAATAGTCGAATGCTGATTTGGAAGAACTTGGCCATCTTACACGTAGATTGCTTGAAAAGTTCCGATGTCTACATTCCAACTCATCTGTCGCAAGGTTGTATGCTCCAAGAAAAGAAGGAGGGAGGGGACTCATAAATATTAAGAACTTATGCTTTCGCCTGGAAGATGATATGCGAAAAAGACTTATGGCAGGTAGGAGTGAACTGATGGAAATGATATGTTAGGAAGGCAACGGATATACAATATTACAGCTGAAAAGGAAAAACGATGGGCGGAAAAATACACTTCTTCTTCCAATACACGGAAGATACCCTAAACTAGTTCAAGCTGACGAAGTTGCCAAACCCGCATCATTTAAATGGCTCATGCGACGACAACTTTACCCAGAAAAAGAGGGGTTTGTGATGAGTATCCAGGAAAGGGTGATTAAAACTAAAAACTACGAGAAACACTTCCTGAAGTTGAAAGTAGAGGATAAATGTCGAAAATGCGGAAGTGTAGGGGAGACAATAGAACATATCATGGCAGAATGTCCCACACTCGCAGACTCCGCTTACTTAGGAAGACACAATCGGTTTGCTAAACTAATACACCAACAGATAGCAAATATAAATAATCTTCTCGATAGTGAGCCACCACCATACTACAAATGCATCCCCCAGCCAGTCTTGGAGTCTGCAAATAAAGTGCTGTACTGGGACCGACCTATTATGACCGACCGTTCAGTAGACTACAATAGACCAGACCTAGTACTTATAGATAAATTAAAACAAACTGCCACGATTATAGACATTGCAGTGCCCCTGTCACATAACATCCAAAAGACGGAGGGAAAAGATTCATAAGTACGAAAATCTGGCCTATGAAATCAAGAACTCTTGGAAACTGAAGAGCGTAAAAATATACCTCTTGGTGATATCAGCTGAAGGAATCATAAGTACAAACCTAAAAGATAGCATCAAGGACCTTGGACTGCCTAACAACATAATTAATGTTGGGCAACATGCAATCTTACTGCAAACATACCATATCGTCCGAAAGTTTTTAAACTAGTGAGATAAACTGAATTGTTTCCTCATTAGAATAATACAAACTCTGAGATTATGAAAACTATATGTATTTAAATAATATTGTTTTGTATTAGGTTAGAAGTACGGTCAATTTTAAACATAAATGCAATGTTTTAATAAATAGTTTCATCAAAAAACACACCTCAAAACATTTGTGTTTTTGACACTCAAATCGCATTTGACTTGACGTGATCTCGAAACCTGCGATTTAAAAACAATTGAATTCATATTAATAATATCCTTTTATATCGTTGCCTGGTAAAGTGTTCCCTCTGGACTATGTTTTTATAATAGCGGGTATTTCTAAATGAATATCTTGGCTTTAATGCTAACCGAATTTGTAATTACTGTGCAACATGCTATCCACATTGTGATAATAACATCCGTAGATAGTATCATTAACTTGAAAATAACGGCTGTCTTTGCAACAATTACATCACAAACACTACACACAACAACGTTTGGGAAGATCTGGCCTATTGACTTGATATGTGCCGTGTGGCGGAAGGTGCTAACATTGAATATTTGTTAGCTTGTATGTATAACTGTTTAAGTTGCTTTTTTATTTCATGTATTAATTATGATTTTAAGTTTTATGTAATAAATATAATAAAGCATTAAAACACTGACGTTCATTTAGAAACACCCGGTATATTTACAACTGAAACCTTAAATACCCCAAATGTACCATCTAAGAAGAGGCTTACTAATTATAAATCACTGATCAAACCTTATGAAATAATATAACCTTTTGCACTCGTATGAAATTTGATTGATTTACAAGCTAACTCGGGATTCCTTCAACACAAATGTATATAATAAATAAATCAAAATGACTTAATCGAATTCGATTAAATTTGGAAGCTACAAACAATATTTTGTATGACTATAAATTTCTAAATCTCCTACCACTTGAAGGTATGCTAATTTTTTTTTTATATTTTAAACTCTGGTCAAAACTTGTAGAAAGAATTTACACACCCAAACAAATATTCTATCAAAATTGCCAAAAAGTATTGCTCACCGATAAAAAATATCTTATAAAGCCCTTGAGAGATTTTATCCAAAATGTCATATCACATACAAGATGCAAAGCAAAAATTAAAAGTTTAAAGTGATATTTGGAATGAATCACCTAAATTTGTTGTAATTAGCAATTATCCTTGTTTTATTGATAATTTGCATATTTTACCAAGTATTCTTCGATTAACTTGCCTAGTTTCTACAGCATTTCTAGTGACCCCTTTGTTATATTTCCACGGTAATAAGAGTTAGTTACCTAATTTTCGAGTACATGCAAGCATTTTATTCTCGGCAAATGTTAGTTTTCCTAACAAGTCTAGTAAGTATTCTCTACTATTTTGTAAAATGAAATGGCAATTTAACTGCAGGCTATTATATATCTCGTAGATGTAAAACCTTAGCATCAGGATTTATATCTAAAGGCTTCTATATGTCACATAATTTTTGTATTTACAAGAAGTTTGGACTGGCCAGTCATTCTGATGTCACGCTATTCTAATATCCTAATTAATGCACGTTTACATTATTATATACATATTATACATTATAAGTTATTGAATTAAAACACTTTGTAATTTCCTTCCATGACTTTTATTTTTATATGTTGGATGTACATTTCGAGTACCATGTACTCATTATAAATGACTAATTTGTCATATATAAAAATAGCAGTGAAGGAAGGAAACTACAAAGTGTTTTTTTAATTCAATAGTGGTAACTTCACACAACTCAAATCAAACCGTGAACATTATAAGTTAGTTGGATTATACGTTAGAAACTATATATTTTTTTTAATCAATATGTTCTTTAAATTTGAATTCAATATATTATCCAAGTGATAGCTAAATTTCTTTGTTCTTCCTATAAATTAATACTATTTAAAAGTAGTTATTTCTTCAACATAGAAATAAATTTTGAACGTTTTCTTTTTAGGAAAATACACTTCACTTTGTGATGTCTGGAGTTATGGGATCCTCTGCTGGGAAATCTTTTCAAGAGGCGGAACGCCTTATAGTAGCACGAGCAATTCAAAAGCTCGCGAAAAGATTGATAATGGTAAGTTATATTTTTAATAACATTGAATTATTGTTTCCTTATAACACCCACAAACAAATTCAACATTTTTGGATACCATCAGTTGAAGATTTTTTTGTACATATTTATTTATGACATGATGTTTATTTTCAGGATATCGGATGCCGGCACCGGAAAACACCCCCGACGAGATGTACAGGCTGATGCTGCGCTGCTGGGAGTATCAGCCAGAAAACCGCCCCAACTTCGAGCAGATCTACACCGTCGTGGAGACGCTCTGCACGGCCTATCGAGTCTCATTTTTATAATAAACGTAGCAATTTTCTGTACACTTCGCGCTGTTTTGTATATATCATGATTATTTCTTTGTATATAAGAATACCCTTCTTGTTGTATCCGCTGTGATTACGGAAAATCTATTATTGATGTAAATATGTGTAAATTAATTCTTTAAGTCATTAACAAAGGTGCCCGCAGAACATTTATTGTAATTTTTAGATAGAGTTTTTTATTAACACGTTTTTAAATTGATTTTATTTTAATGTTTCCGTTGCCAAGATGACATCCGTCTGTTGTTAACTGTCTGTGTGATTGAATTGTTCGAGTGTTAAATGTTTATGAGAGAATCTGTAAATGTAATTTGATTAATTTTTTTTTATATATATATATACATATGTTGATGTAACATACATTTTTATTTCATTGATTTTACGTGACTTGATATATATATTTACTGGGAGATTATCAATAAAACGGCGCTGCCATGTATATTTATTGAGCGTTGTGTTTATATTTGTTACTTCATTCTATTGCTTACATTTAATGAATATAATTATGTGAGTTTGGTTAAATTGGTTAATTTTACAATAAGCTTTGTTTTGCATGTTTATTTTCCCTTTTGAAACCCTGTGGTACACCGGAAGAAATATTTATACTGTGTCAGTATATTATTAAGACATATTTATTACATTAGATATATTGTTATGCTAGAAATACAGTTAATTATTCTGATAATAAAACCAAGTGCGATCGATTTGAATATAAGGACATCATAGTTCACACGGTCGAATGTCCTAAAGAATCCATTTAGATGGTATCAATCAGTAAGCCACTCTCTAGGGTATTCGTTAAAAGAATTTCAAACAAAAATAAATTTATAGTTGTCAAATGTCCTGGGAATAATGTATGTTTTCATCAAGTAAAATATTAGGACTAAACCATTTTAATTGTGATGCAAACAAGCAATTTTTGACACTGTAACTCGATTACCAGAAAAATATTCCAGAATATAGCGATGCATCCGATAGATGTTTGAATCATATATTAAGTTTCACTTAAACCGAAATTGTTTTTGGGAAAATGGTTGTATTTCTGCTTTCTTGAAGGAGTTACATTTGAGGTTGTGGTGGGAATCTCGCACTTATTTACAGATATAATTAAAGACACCAATATAGTTTTTATATAATACACCTAATGTATAAAATAAAATAAATTCTGATATAGTTGGTCTTCTGTTCCATGGCTATCGACCGGTGGTCTTTCAGCTCTCATAGTTTTTATTTTCATCCAAGTTTGATGAGATATAATAGATCGTAACGCGCATTTGCATTTTATTTTTACATAATATAATTTTTGGTATTTTTATAATAATAAAATAAGCATATTACCAATTAACCCAAATAATTAGGCTTTAACATATAAATTTGAACAATTTAGTAACACAAATTTATCTTATCACCTCCATCTAGTGCAATTCTTCTTGAAAAAAATAAACTTTTAAAATCTGGTAAAATCCTTTTTATACCTTGGTTGGAAGCTTTTTCAAGTTTTAGAACCGCCAAAGAAATTTTTTATAATTTAAAGATATATGTGTATTTTAAAAATTTTAACTTTAGGAAGAAAATTCTCACAATTGAGAAGAGCAAATTCTGAAAAATTCTCGAAAAGTTCAATAAAAGTTACCAAAAAATCTTTTGAAAACATTAAATGTTGGAGAAACGACTTTTTAAGAACATCCGACAATATAAAAAAGTTTCTTGTTGGCCACCACACGTAAAATGGACACAGACGTACAAGTAGTGGTGTAAAAACTAAGCGCAGGTGCTGGCGGCAGGAGGTGGGAACATCCCCGAGCAGATCCTCGTTTGCCTCCGGTTTACACGTTAACCGAAGACTGGGACTGGATAAGGGTGGCAAACAAGCAGCGTAAGCCCGCAGGCTCGCCGGCTGCGGCTCCGGGCGATGCACCCTGGAGTAATGGACCGGAGTCAGGCGCAGGCCTACAAAAATCATGGTAGAGACGAAGGACGCATCATACGCGATATTGCTAGGTACACTTAAAAGGAAAATAGACGCAGGCCCGAATCCTGCTTTCATCATGACGGCACGGAGGAGCAAGGCCTTCAACTTAGTACTGGAATTAAAGAAGTGTACAGACGGCGCGGACAGATTACTAAGGGTAGTAGAGATTAAGTTCTTGGAGGACACCGGAGGAAATAATCGGTGCCTTAGAAAGTATTTCTTGGGAGAGTGGGCAGATCCAAGTTAAATTTATCAGGCAGTACAAGGTCAATCCTGGGATAGCCCTAGTCAAAGGACCGAAAGAGAGAATTTCGCCGGCTTATCGACAAAGGTAGTGTCAGGATTGGATGGCCGAGCTGTAAAATCCTGGCCAGACCAAATAAGCCCAAATCATGTTGGAAATGCAGAGCTTTTGGGCACACGATGACGCAATACAAAGGCCTGAATCGCTCATTACATTGTAGGAGATATGGGGAAAATAGCTGCGGGCTCTCCGAGGATGTCGACCCGCCGTCAGAGTATTTTACGGGCAGCGCAGGCTATAGTAGCTACTAGCTACTGTTAAGAATTCAAGCCGCCGAATGACAACTCGATCCCAGCGCAACTTTCGGCGTTGCTACAAGCGCAGCGGGCAATTGGAATTAAATGGTACGACATAACGCAATACGACAGCCACCAACACTGCCCCAGCTCCACAATGCATCTATATCCTGGACGTGACAGATCTTGGAGTTGAGTTTCTGACGCCTTAACTCTCTTTACCCACCTCCCGACAGTGCTCCTATCGACAGCACAATTTCCATACTTTGCATACAAACGTTTATGTATATTTCCCACAGTTTCTTTCTCTACAATCAAGAACTCAATCACTGCTCGCTGTTTGTAACGTGGATCACTAACAGAAGCCATTTTGAAAATTCACTACAGCCCTGCCATCTGTTGGACTGATTTGAAACGTCGTCCACCGGCAGGAGAAACACTGAACTTAAGGTACCTACTTAAAGAACGACCCTTGTATATCACTTTGATAGGTGCTACAACTGTTAAATTAAAGGGGGTGGAGTTTTTATTGCTTTGAAGTCTAAACTACGATTAAAACGTTTGCCATCTAATGATTTGGTTGAATAAGCGTTTATTATGGTAGCAAATAATTCAATCATTGAATCAACTTATATTCCACCTGGTTCACCTTTAAGTCAATATGAAAATCATTGTTAAGCAATTGATAAGTTATGTTGTTATGTGATGTGTATCCTCTGCGGTACAGAGAATATAAAGCTCGCAACATCTAGCACCGGGGCTCAGCTCAAGCTAGCCATCATTAGGGGGGAACGTGTGGAATAGAATAGGCTCCTAACATAAGTCGATGAAGACCCATGGAGCAAACCCTACCGGCTTGTTGCTAAGACATAAGCCCACGCCCGGGTGGTATAGAGAAGGTTGTCAACTTTCTCTTCCCGGCCACACCTGTGCCATGTATATCTGAGGGGTCCACCAGCAAAAATGAACAAGAACAACCTCTTCAAGAAAGAAAGAAATGGTGGAGGCTGCTAGGACTCTACCTTGTCAGAAGGCCACCGGTCCGGGCGGCATCCCCAACGATTCTACCAGAGAGAGTTCGTCACCTGCAATCGCGCCTTTGTTTAATACTCTTCAACCTGTACCTGTCCAGGGGGATCTTTCCCAACTGCTACAAGAAGGCGCGGATGGTGTTCCTCCCAGAGGTGAAAAATCGCTCTTCTCTGCAGTGGGATATAGGCCTCTGTGCCTACTGTACGCCGAAGGTAAGCTGCTTGAGAAGCTCCTCATGAACAGGCTGAGTATTGGTGGATGAAAGAGGAGGCACACTGGAATATCTTGTAGCCATCGTTGTGGACTATTTAGGGACCGTGAGGTACATTTCACTGGCAAGTAGGGCTTACTCGTCAAGAAGTAGATCTCGTACATTATTACACTAGGCTCAGTTCTCGGGTCGTTGCTGTGGAACATAACCTACAACGACGTGTTGAGAATTCCACTTCCAGATGGGGCGGATACAAAAAAGGAATGCTGATAGATTATACTTCGCCTGCTTCAAAAATAATGAAACAGTCCACAGTACATAATGGAACAGACGAGAATAATCTTGAACTGCTATAATAAAATGGTTAACTTCAAACTATGATCTAATTCTAGCCAAACGTTTTTTTTTTAAATATAGAGGTAATTTTAATATGACAGGACTTCTTCCAAGACAACATAAAATATCTAAAAGGGCTATTTTGGCATTTAAAAGATTCCGGATTAAAACCCAGGCTAAGGAAATGCACCATTTCAAAAAGAAAGTGTAGTACCTAGGACACATTGTCTCGAGTCAAGGTAAAGGTAGTCGATAAGCAAAACTTTCCAATGATTCTGAAGCTCTTGAATTATTTATATATTATCGCAGTATACAGCGGTGTTTTTCAATATAGTTAAAGTGTTAACTCGTTTCAGTAAAAGAAAAATAAGTAATAGTAGAAGTTATTTTAAAAACTAAATAATGCACTTAGGTTACCTGCTACCACACAAATTAATCATAATGTAATGTGGGAATTTCAGCTAAATTATTACATTACCAGTACTCTGGTAGTTTAGTTAAACCCTTGCTAAAGTCAGAGCAAAATTATTGCGCTAAAATATTATTACTTGACAAGTTAAGGGAGCTTCTCTATTAATATCTACGACGAAAAAAAATTCTTATTTGGATCATATTATGCTACTCTTGAGCAGCTCCTATACTTCAAGAATCAAGAAAACAAGTCGCAAGGTTTAAAGCTTTATGACTTTATATGCAAAACCGAGATATAGATGCTTCATCTCGGAGTCCAAGCCTAGAAAATTGAAATACTGCAATAGGAGAGAATCGAATTGTATTGCAAAAACCTGAAAAGGCAGGGATTATTAAATGGTTATTTATTACATAACGATACCAAAGTGTCCTCTTAACATTGCTCTACTTAAAATTATAGAAGGACTGCTATGCCATGATAGAGCAAAACAACGAAGAAACATTAGTCGAAAAGAAATCCATGGCTCAGCACTCCTATGAACATGGACTCGATGTGATATAATTGGAGAAAATGAAGATATGATCTTAGCTTTATAAATTTTAATGATTTTATTGTTTCAAAATAATCATTTTGATTATAAAAGGTAGAAACTAATGCAATGTTCGAGATCACCATCACAATGAATCTACTATGCTGACAGTTATTTAGCTAGACTAAGGAGGGGTGATATACTACTTTATGTGTCTATATATTACCATTATAGAATTTATAATTTTTTTTCTTTCTCTACGTTTGTTATCCCTTTCTACGGCGTCAATTAATATGTAGGTATCGTGCCCACCGAACATCAAATCGTTAAATTAATAATCACCAGAGAGTGTATTGGTCCGAGGCAGTCATGAGAATATTTGGCGTTGCGCTGCCCAGTGGAAATGACGTTAAAAAGGCGACAAGTGAAAATAATGTTTGTAAAGAATGGAGCGACCATTATATAAGTGTGTGATACGGCGGGGAAGTCCCCGTAGGAGGCTAAACACTACCTGAAAGCAATACTCAAACGAATCAACAATACCGACCCGCACATTGCCACACGGGTAATTACATTCCTTGATGATTGTGTTAAAAATTACAGGAAAACGTTCCGCATAGAAGTCTATCCCAGAGAGTTTGACGTATCCGAGTATTCGAAGCTTCTGAAGAAGAGCCACACAAAGGTGACCTCGATGCTGAAGGAGTCATTTAAGAGGTGGGTCGAGAGCGAGTTCAAGAGTTCAAGACCGACTCTCAGCTCAACCTTATTCCCTCGCTCTTCAGTAGGCTGAAGAACTGCGGCATTCGTTTAAACATCGAAGAACAGCCGAAGCGAACGATAAGGCTTAGTAAAATCCCGAACATGATTCAATCGCAAGAGGAGAAGGACTAAATCGCAAAGACGATAGAATTATCGCTGAAGAAGAAGAAGTCCGGTTCATCCAGGAACCCTGAGGACCGGCCAACGCCTTGTCTCTGTATCCTTTAACAAATGTAGCACAAGCTATGGCTCTACCAACCGTTAAGGAACTCAAGAAGGTTAGAGCCTTATACGATTTTAAAGCAGCTGAATATAACGAACTAAAATTTAGCAGTGGCGAGATTATTTTCGTACTCGATGACTCCAATCCGAATTGGTGAAAAGGCAGCAATCAAAGGGGAGAAGGCATGTTTCCAATCAATTTCTTTACAAGTGATCACGGACTTAATCCTGACCAATTAGTTCAAGAAAAAAAGAAGAAGCTTGTACAACCATATGGGATGTTGGACAAAAAACTGTATGAGATTAAGGCTGGTGGAGATTGACGAGGCCGATTCAACCAATCCTGATCACGATACCAAAGAAATGTTAGGATTAGAAAAGAAAGTTAATAACATGGGATGTCTGAGAGATAATGAACTGGAGAAAGCCGATAGGATGTATGCCCTACTGACCCAAATAATTTCTGATCTGGGGGACATCTTGAGTTTATACTACACGTTGATGAGGTAACCATAATACCCGACCGTACCCATGAACAAGATAGCTTACCAGAGCTACCAACCGACGTCTCAGCCACCAAATCATTCAATGATGTACAACGGAACACTTCCTCACCAGCACCAGCACCCACCCCCATCCAACGTGAGCGGCGGACTGCCCTCAATGATAAGCTAGGACGGCAGATTTATACCCCCCAAAAGGGCCCGCCATTTCCTGTACTATATAAGGATTGAAAGGAGATATTACGCTTCAAAAATGTTCCTTAACCGATTTGTGTTTGATCAACTGGTTTGATGTGTGTGTGTGTGTTACAGCGTTCTAAAAGAGGAGGTCAAAACGGTAAAAAAAGTTGGTATCATTACGAGCAGTCGACTAAAAAGTGTGCTGTTTGTGTGATACCAACGATTCCGTTCTGGTAATATACACGTCGAAGATGAGGCTATCGTCAAAACTGTCAATAAAGTCATCAAAATCATCGAGTCGAACTAAGATTAGTTAGAAAACCATTTGGTGACTGGTGAAAAATAGGTCACACGGTAAGCCATCCCAATTTTTTCTTAATTGTACGAAAACTGGCCTCAAGAGAGGCTTGTAAAAACGACCTGGTAAAGACCCCGACTGTTCTTTAATAGTGAAATTATATAATAATAATAAAAAACTCAGAACTTTTTACTTCATCTAATACAAGATTACATGAACAAGTTATATCCATTTATTTTTCTTTTTCTGTTCCTAGGGTTATATACTATACGTGTTTAAATGGCATTCAAAATACTCTTAATGCTGATCATCAATTTATCAAATAAGTATGGTTTATGTTAAGACGGAGAATAATGATCTTTGGCCCCACCTAAATGCCTTTTAATAACACATATTTATTGCTAATAATGTTTGTGTCTTGCTAGAATGTTCATCGTTTAATTTCATTAGACTTAATCGGTGTTTACTGGATATTCATTTATTTATAACGACCAATATATTTACTTTCATCTTCGCCAACCTAGTAAAAGACAAGCAGGAAAATAAATCTCACATGTGAAGAGAAGATATATATTTATTAAATTCATTTATCAACATAGATAATACACGATTGGTATCACAGAATGATAACATAGTCGCGAGAGAAGGCGTTTTATATATTTTTTTTTATGTTTTAGGTATTTTGTACGAAGAGACAAGTTCACACGTGATATGATTTTGTGTTAAATATTTTTGTTGTGGATAATATGTTACACAGTGAACCCGTTTTGTTCCGAAACAGACTAATAAAGGAATAGTTTAGGGCTTGGCCGACGTTGCTACGTTAGGGTCACACCATCGGCCGCCACAGAGTGGTTATAAAAAAGTATAAGTAGGCTTATATGTTAAATAGATTTTGTTGAAATCGTATAGTACTACTTTATCCTTCTCCTGAATACTTATTTTTATATACATCAGTCGTTTATTTACATTATTTGGTTTATTTTGGTACACACCATGGGTGCTTTAATAGATCAAACACACACACGCGCATACTATGGATCCAATGGTACCAGTACCACGAGTGAATCCTTTTTTTTTTAAGAATAGACGTTGGATGATTCGCCAACGTTATATACAGGAAATTTTAATAATTATTGTAACCAACATAAAATACATACACTAAAATTTACTCAGAATAGATATGATAGAAGATTATAAGATAATAACATCATTGTGCCATCTAATGTCTGTGCATTGCGCTATACATAATTCTTTGGTTTGGTGGATAATCAATGACTACAGAATCCTATAATGCAATGCTCAGACAATGGATGGAATCTTAATGTTACTATTATCTTGCTCTATTGATATCTGGAGACTTTAAATCTTCAAAGTAAAACTTTGATTTTTATCTTCAACTGTGCAACTCTGATAAGATCCAAAATAGATCTAAACTGGTTTTTGGATATTTTTGACAGAGAAAAATAATTCAATATGATAGTATTTGTGAATAAAAATGGGTAAGTGAGAATTTAATTAATCGTAAAAATAGGTAAGTTTTTGCTAATGTTGTTTCACAAGCATTATTGTGTCATTAATTTCAAAAAAGTTCCATTAAAACGTTATTAAGTAAATATACAGTTACATATATACTTTCAATTAGCTTATATATCTAAAATAAAATTAAAACAAAATTAAAAATTCAAAAAATGTATGGGACTATTTTCTTAAAATTGCTTAATGTACAGCCATTATTATTATAAATACATTTTGAAATAATAATTCGTTAAATAATCAATACTTTATAGTAATTCAGTCAGTTACAATTATTATTGATTACCCTGATGATTAGTAATTCCACTCGTGTTGTTTTTGACCAACTGTAAGTATCTATAACATCTAATTTTTTGAAAAACACGAATATAAATCTCTCTCAACCCTCAACGATTTTGTTAAAATTTTACTTACAAACACTGCCTGCATAGCATATACTAACATTATCTTAACGGTAAAATCCATTCGTTTCAAATTTGTTTTTATTTGGGTGATGGTATTATTTTGTTTTTTGATGGTGGTACAGGTGAACTGGTCGCACTGCGGGAAACGCGCGGCTGCTCCGGAATCGACAGTTTCGAATCGGTGCTCTTCCAATTGGCCGAAGATTGTTGCAACTGGTGGTGGTGCGCACCAGGGTTGGCTACGGTGCATGCATGGTCGTTACTGGTGTGCTTGTTCAGGGCATGGATGGGTATCCTGTAGATGCGCAATGGACGCATTTCCGGTGAAACTGTAAAATATTAATTAAGTATTAATAATACGGACAAATTGGTTATACATTAATGATGGTACGTAGAAAATTGTGCACATCTCTAAATGTGTGATCAAGAAAACTTATTTCTCTAAAGCCAATTTTTACTGTTGCTTTAATTTTTTGAATTCCAAAATTTAACAAAATTTATTTTAAAAGTGAATCCTAAGCATCAGACGGTTTTATAAATATAGTTCTTTTTTTCCAGATAGATGTCATTTAGTACACCAAAAATAGTTCACCAAATGCTTTTCAGAAGTATAATAGATATATCACCATTTTTCCAAAACAGCTAAAAATTTGTGAAGGAATGAATGAAGATTTGTGTTAAAAATCAAAAATTTTCAAGATAATATAGATAGAGATAGATAGAAAATAATGACCGTTTTTTCTTAAATATTAAAGTTTTAGTGTAAAAGCTCTGGAGTTAACCCCAATATGGGGTGAGTGTAAATAAACCAAAGGCTTTTAAATAAGGTAAATGAAAATAATTTTTAAGTTTTAATACCACTGTTTACTACCACATAGTAACGGTCGCTACCATAATTTTCAAAGGCTTTTAGCAGTTCTTCTTTTTATATTTCCTATTCTAATTTTAGTAGTTTTGCTGTTGCGTTGGTCCTAACTATATCAATTCCATGAGGTAATTAATTAGTACTTCCTAATATTTATAAAAACATGTTTATTAAACTAATTAATACATTTCTGCCCGTTAACATATCAGTGTGTTTTAGTCGTTTAAAATCTGCTAACGTAGTAGTATGTTATTTAATTTTTTATCGCATGTATCGGGGATTCCATAAACTTAAGAAAGTTTTCATTTGATTTCATTTTTTTTAGAAAAATTTTAAATTTCTTGATTTTTAATTTAATTCATTTCTAGATATATTCTTAGACATTTGAGTTTTTTAATTCTTTTCTCCCTTTCAGCAATTTCTGTTTTAGTTTCCGCAAGTTTTATTAACAATTCTTGCTTTGATTTGTCGGTTTTTTACAAATTCCTTGACCAATTTTCTAAGAAAAAATGTTGGCCAATTATTTCTTTTAGATTACAAATTTTCCAGAAATGTGATTCTAGAATTTCATTTTTTTTCTAAAACCGTTTCTAAACATTGTCAGTTTTGTAAAAACTTTTATATTTATATTATCTAGCAATTCTTCTTTCATTTTACTATAATTTATTACATTGCCTTGCTTTATTTTAATGGACTTTTTTCAGGATTCCTCTGTTTAGAAAAAATGATTATCATTTTGTAAAAGTTTTCTAAACATATTATTCTTCTCTTCTACAACAATTACTCTTCCATTTTGTAATTTTAGAGGATTACTATTTCAATTTTCTACATAAATTCTTAATATTTTTACTTTGAGGTTAGGGTTCTTAATTTTAAATTATCTTCTCGAGGTTTTTAGAAGTTTACAACATATTTTGTTTTATTTTGTCTGAGAATTTTTCTCCTTTTATACAATTTCTAGCTTTATCTATCAAAATTTTCTCTTTTAAGTTTAAAGGTAAAACTTCAAGGTTTCTAAAAAAATTGTCAGTGTCATTTGGAAGAGTTTTCTAAAGATTTTTATATTTATATTATGTTGCAATTTCTCTTTAATTTTACGATATTTTTTTTTACCATGCTTTGCTTACCTCATTAGAATTTTTTAAAGATTTCTCTGTAAAGAAATATCAATTTGATTTCAGAACTGGTATGCTAATTGCTCTCAATGAGCTGATCATGAACGCTTTTGAAACCAAGGAAGTATAAATTGCATCGTTCATTGATTTGAGCAGACCGTTCGACTGCGTGTTATTATTAAGTAAATTAGAAGCATACAATTTTGCACCAGGCATCACAAGTTTAATCGAATCATACTTAAGTAATAGGTATCAAGACGTATACTATAGGCACACGCAGTCGACGCTATCTAGGATCAATTACGGTTCCCCAGGGCTCAATCCTAGGACCCATTTTTATTCCTTATTTTTATAAATGACCCTACCATCATTAATATAGGTGAAAGTAGAGGAGAAACCAAAATTGAAAACGACCGAGCAATGGTTTCTGTTAAGTATTGGGTATCACAGAATAAACTTATTTCAAATGTAAACAAAACAAAAATTTGATGTTCAGCTTAAAGAAAGGTACCAATATAGACAGCCATTGCTTTCTTGGTCTACATATTGATTCACACTTAACTTGGGAACGTCAGGGATCTCATCTATCGGGATCTCTAGCCAAAAATATTTAATACCTGAGAAACTTGATGGGCGGAGTACCGGATAATATCACTAGAATTGCTTATTTCAGCATTGTAAAGTCACGGTTGAGGTATGAACTGTTGGCATGGAACATGGGCCGACACCGAACTTTTAGACCGCAAAGAAAGGCAGTTTCAAGCACACAAACTGCCTTTCTTGCAGTCTGATATTAAGTACAAGATTACAGACATATTTTTATGACCCAACAATTATTAACGTTGATGTCATTGTATATTCTTCAATGCGTTCTTCGTGCATTCAAGAACCCACACAAGTACCCTGCTCTGGATCATCACCACAATACCAGAAACAAAAGTAATGTGAACTTTCGACAAGTCAGAATATCGATATCCTACAATAGCACCAACTACTTGGCAATCAATTTTTTAAATAAACTGCCTGATAGCTAGATACGAGAGTATGCATTAATTCATGCTGTTTTCTAAGAGAGGGTGCTACTAGTATTATTTCGTGTCGTGTTCATCCGTGACTATATTCATTTGAAAGCTACAAAAAAGAAGTGTTTTGCGGGGAGTTCTTCTTCATTACTTTAACATGAAGAAAAATGCTACCGAAAGTCATCGTATTTTAGTAGAGGTTTATGGTGACCAAGCTCTTGACGAAAGAACGTGCCGGAAGTGGTTTGCACGGTTTAAAAGTGGCGATTTCAACTTAGAAGACGATGAACGACCCGGACAGCCAAAAAGGTTTGAAGATGAAGAATTGGGGGCATTGCTTGATGAAGATGCGAGCCAAATGCAAAAAGATCTTGCAAAATCATTGGGAGTTGATCAAGCAACCATTTCCAGACGTTTAAAAGCATCGGGATTCATCCAAAAGTTTGAAAATTGGGTGCCGTATGAATTAAAGCCAAGAGACATTGAACGCAGATTCTGCATGTCGGAAATGTTGCTTCAAAGCCACAAAAAGAAGTCATTTTTGCATAGGATTGTCACTGGTGATGATTCATTACGATAACCCCAAGCGCAAGAAATCGTATGTGAAGCCTGGCCAGCCATCAACATCCACGGCAAAGCCGAATATCCATGGCGACAAGGTAATACTCTGTGTTTGGTGGGATCAGAAGGGTGCGTTGTATTATGAGCTGTTAAAATCGGGTCAAACGATCAAAGGGGACCTCTACCAAACACAATTAATTCGTTTGAAGAGAGCGATTGCGGAAAAACGACCAGAATATGCAACCAGACACGAATCCATAATTTTTCATCATGACAACGCTCGGCCACATGTTTCAAGACAGGTTCAAAACTATTTGGAAAACAGTGGGTGGGAAGTTCTACCTCACCCGCCTTATAGCCCAGACATAGCCCCTTCTGATTACTACTTGTTCAGATCAATGCAGAATGCCCTCACTGGAATACGCTTCACTTCAGAACAGGGTATCATAAATTGGCTCGATTCATTCTTCACCACCAAGCCGGAGAAGTTCTTTTGGGATGGAATCCACAAACTGTCAGAAATATGGGCAAATATTATAGCTTCCGATAGACAATACTTTGATTATTGAGTTTATAAACATTTTTTCACAATAAAGCCGTAATTTACGAAAAAAAAACGCATGAATTAATGCATACTCCTTACGTTTAAAGGAATTGATAGAGGCAGTAACCCTTATTCTACAAAGGAAAGCATTTTTCTCTTTTAAAGAATTTCTAAATATAGATATCGATAGTTAACTTCGCTTGTGATAATAATGGGTATGCTTTGCATGAGTCTTAGTTAGTACTTATTAATTTGTTAACGTTTGTTTATATATATTTTTTATTTTTCGAACAGTCAAGAGTTCCTCTTAGTCTAGTCTTATTTTAATCTTTGCTCTGATTAATTTAAATTATTTTATTAATCTTGTTAATGTTTTTTTAATCTATATTTTATTCTGTTTTTAATTATTAATTTTAGCTTTTGTATTAGTGATTTTCAATTTTACAACATTTTGTTAGTTGATAATATTTTATTTTGTCTTCGATTATTCATTTTAACGTGTGGCTAATATTGTGCATTATTTACTCTATTTGGCTTTTTGTTTTATTTATATACTATTTTTAATAAGGAACGATTATGCTGCGCTTTACTATAATGTTGCTTTGATTTAATTTATTAATTTTAACATATTTTATAAATTTATCATATCTTTTATTTTTTAAAATTTAAGTCTATTTGCTTTCTCCAGATATTTGTTTAGATGCATGTATTACTGTGTTTTATATATTTAATTTTCATTATTTTGGATTATATGATTTGTGTAAAACAGCTATGTCAATACATCAATTACAATACATTTGCAATTTCAATTTTATCTATTTCCTCAGAATTTGTTTTTGCTCTAGATTTTTTTAAAAAACTTATTTTTATTGAATTTTTCTAAAAATATTATTATATTCTGCCTTTTTTTGCCTTTTTATAATTTTAGGATGTACTATTAATATTTTTACTTTAAGGTTAGGGTTCTGAATTGTTCCTACAATTTCTAAATTTATAAATTTTAAATTTTCTTCTCGAGAATTTGAGATATTTACAACATATCTTGCATGATTTTGTCTGAGCTTCTTCAGAACTTTTCTCCTTTTCTATTCTAGCTTTATCCATCAAAATTTTCTCTTTTAAATTTATAGGAAAACCTCGAAGTTTATAATATTTTAATAATGATACTCATTTAGATGAGTTTTCTAAAATCTTTGCTTATATTCTTTTGCAACATTTCCTTTTTCATATACGATAATTTTTTACCATATATTGCTTTACCTTATCAGATTTTTTTAATACTTTCTCTTTATACCAAAATAATTTGCGATTTTATTCTTTTAAATTTTAAGAATTATACAAACATTTCTAGATTGTTAAAATTTTAATGTTATTTACTCGTTTTCGTTAGATTGATAAGATTTTCTCTTAAGAGAAAAACCCTAGGCTATTTATTTTCTTTTAAATTCCAACAATTTCAATTTTATCCGTTCTCTCTGCTTTTTTTAATTCTTGTTGTCAAGATTTCTACAAAATTCCAGTTTCTATTCTAAAAATGTATGGCATTTTAAATTAATAGAATATCAATTGTATTTACTCTGTTAGAGTTTTCCTAGAAACTTCTTTTAAAGATAGAAATATAGACATTTCCAAGATTTCCCTCATAATTTTGTTGCAGTTTTCTAAAAACTTTTCTTTAACATGTATTTTTTATCATTTCTTGTTTTATCTGAAATTTTTGTTTTCAAAATATCTGAAAAAAATTTGGACAAATATTTTTTTCGGATTCATTTTAGAGAAGAATATTTTAGCAATTTTAAAATTATTATTATATTCCTGTTTTAATAATTATCTGGAAACCCAAAGAAGACGTCAGAATGATCTCAACTATTTACCAGATGCGAACGATAGAAACCTATAAAATAAATACAAAAAACTATCAATCTGATAACGAATAGACTATAATATGAATATGAAGGGTTTTGATTTGGCAAATTAATATCTTGCTTATAATCCAATTATTAGAACTATCAAATGGATAATGATGGATTTTATGTTAATGTTAGACTGTGCACTATCTAATTCATTTGTTATACACAAGTTTCAGCAAAAATGAAATTTTCACAAACCGATCCGCAACTGTTGTTTTCAGTGAACGATAATTAATGTTTATATTATTATTGTTAAAATTGTCGCTGATGATTGTTCTCTTGATTTGTCGGTGGTTATCCAGCTAAACAGAGATCTAGTGCCATAACTAGACAATAGATGGCACATTTATGGCAATATCTTGCCTGTCGGTTTCCCCATTATAAATTTCAAATTGACATAATTAATATATATCGTAAAACGAGCAAAAATGGGGATTTATCAAAATGGCACATTAAAATAATCCCTTATAAATCACAACTCCTAATTCCATACCATCGCACCAACAATTTCCCTTATAATACTACTATAATAAATAACCAAATAACCACCAGGGAAAAATATTTCAGAAGTCTGACGTACAAAAATAATGGTATTTCTACAAAAACAGCAGTAAAAATTTATAAAATAATTTGTCGTCCACTACTGGACTATGGTTGTGCCCTATTTCTCAATCCCAACAATCCTACCTCCCGTAATATTCAAGTTAGCGAGCGAGCATCCCTTCGTACCCTAACAAAACTCCGACAGGACTTCTTAATCCTCTACACACTCCTTCCAACCAGCTCATCTATGACACTACCTTAGTTATCCCCATTCAGGAACGTCTTCGATTCCTATCCGAAAAACTCTCCAAAAACCTTTTCAACTTCCATATATTATCACAATTGTTTTCCTAGAAACCCTAATATAAGCCCTAAATTTAAAAATGCCAATTCTACCATATTCGAATTCATTTCATCATTTCATCTCATTACGCATTAACGACTGACGCCATATGACTGGACAAAAGAAGGCAGAAAGACCTCTGGTCGATAGCCTTTTGACAGATTAACTCACTTACATATCATCAATTATTCTCTATGTTATTGTAAATATTGAAAAATTTGTCAATAAATATGTGTTCGGTTTAGGCAAGTAATTATGGGTAGGTATGGTACCAGCAGGACGGTGCAACATGCTATAGTACGATGGAAGTAAGGCAATATCTTGAAAATATCTTTTATGAATTCATAGATATTCCGATATTTCTTGGCCAGCTAGGTCGCCAGATTTAACCCCATTAGATTTTTTCTTATGGGGTTACTTAAAAGAAAAGGTATATCAACACAGACCATTTGCAGACGTAGATCATTTGGAAACAATTATTATGGAAACAATTCAGGGTATAACTCCGAATATAATTAGAAATGTTTTGAGGGAATTTTCTTCTAGAACGGAAACCTGTATTGTGAGAGAAGGCGAATACGTTGAAGCAATAGTTAATTGATGTATTCTAATATGTAATTGATAATTATTGTAAAATAAAATAATTTTGTTATGTATCAACGAGTAAAACAATTGCATTTTTTTTACTTTTTCTTCCACACTCAAAACAATTCTTGCTATCAAGAAATCATTTGTTTATCAGTGCATCCTAGATTTCATGTAACTACACTTACATTTGCATTGTTATTGTAGATAAAAAAAGAAAATAAGTTTTTTCCATGTAATTGGATATAATTGCATATTAAAACATAGTTTTTCATTCCGAACAACTTTTCATAATTATAATTTTCGATATTGTCACAAATAAAGGTACTTTACTCTTGAGAAGAATTCATATTTTTGACATTACTCGTATACTGCTTAAAAAATTTGATATCTGATGATTGTATTTTAAGTTTTCGATCAAGCAGAACTTTTTATAAAGAATAACTTTTTTCGTAAAATTAATAAAAAAAAAGTTTTCCATATGGTGCGAACTTAAGCAGACACACTGTATATGGGGTTTTATTTCAGATTATGATTTTGCAAACTTACCATTGGGACTGGAAGGGGGAGAGTGTTTGTTCATATCTGGCTGCTTAATTTCCACCACCAAACGATCGTTCTTATTAGGGAAAAATTCCGGGGCGGTCGTTGAGAAGAAAATGTCGTTCTTCGATGCAATCAGCTGAAGTTTAGGCATCGTCATCGTGTGCACTAAATTTCCGTTTACTATCAGTCGAATCTCCATCAGATTCGACGTGAATCCGATAACATAAGGGAACGCACAAACTGTAATTATAACATTATTAAATAGCTGCGTAAAGACAGCTGCGTTAAGGGGATATAATCATAATTATCCGACATTAAAAATTGTATTCATTCTCAAGCAGAGTGTTTAATTTATTCCATAATCATAATTAATGTTTTAAAAAATTAATATTTTTGATAATCTTACCAATATCACTGGGAACAAAATTCCAATGGAAATCATAAGTAGACGTATTAATGCCGCTGCTTCCGCTTGTATTATTGCTGCTGGTGTCATCGTTTATCTTTTGGAAGTGGCATGTGTCTAAACAAATTTTACATTTATTCATTGTTATTTTCATAAAGTGCAATACAACCGACACTTACGATTATAGCAAAGTAGTAATTGGATTTCCTGGTCTTCGTAGAGATCCAACGCTGTAACAAGATGCGGTTTCTCACCCTTAACTGTGTGTAAATGATGGGCATGCCCCGAGCGACCGTTGACAATGTCCCAGTGATGTTTGTAGCCGACGCAGACCAGGACGTCGCCATGCGAGGGTGAGTTCGGACTCCAGCCGGAGTCTAATATGGTCATTATGTTTGGATTTTCATTCAAGGTGATCTCCTAAATGAAAAGAATAAAGTAAACATAAGAAACGATTTTAATACGAAAACTTTTAATTAAAGTAGTTGGCTTTGTGAATAAAAATAAATGAAAAATAGCTAATTATCTTGAAATGCATTTAATAAACATTCAGATATTGAATGAATGAAACAATATATAAGATGCATTTTCGGTTTCTTATTTAATAATATTAATGTTTGATATTAATTTATTTGAAGTTTAATATTTCTTTTTATATTTGTGCTATATTAATCTAGTCACATAGACGGATGTGTCTACTTTGTAATGTAACTAAATTCAATATAAAAGTCAAATAAAATGCATTTTCTATGTTTTATTTAAATGAAAAATCACATTACGTTACAAATGCCAAGGGTTGTTTCTGTTAATCATTCCAATATAATTATCTGGTTCTCATAAAAAGTAGTTTTAAAAATGATCACTAATGCTTACTAATAACACACATCCTTATCATTTTATATTGTCTTTACAGGTTTAGACTTGAACTTTCATCAAGGCAACATAAACCAACCTAACATATATTGGAATACTAGTAAGGAGACTTAGACATACATTTTCAACAATAAGTTTTTAATTTGAATTTTCCTGTTATATATTTTGTGATATAAGTTTTTTTTGTAAATTTATTTCGAAAAAAGATAAAATTCAAAATTATGGCGTCTATTTGTTATTTTATATTATTTTGTTTTACTACTACTTTTACAATTCTTAAAAACCGATGCAATATGGTTACTCATCTTTGTTTGTGGATCTTTTTTATATGTAATCAGTTAAATGTAGATAAACAATAACATGATAAAGTTAGAAACGTTTATGTTACAACATAAAGACATTTACATACACTATCATAAAAAAAAACAAGAAATTAAATTGGAGAAGTAAGTAAGTATATATATAAAAATAGGCCATAAAAGATACTATGTAGTTATACGAGGGCGAATCAAATATAAACCGGAATTTAGTTTTAAAAAAGTATGGATGTATTGTTGTAAAAAATTAATATGTTTTATTCCCAATTCGTTTTCTTGAAAGTATCCGAAATATAGTCGTGGAAAACCATAATTACAGTTGATTTGTCTTTATACAACCCATGCCGTTCCGTATAAATAATTTGTTTGCAAATCCATATAAGTTTGTAAAATATAATTTTGTCAAAGAACTTTGAAATAGTAGACCGAGTAAAAATACCACGGTAATTTTCTTCTCAGTCCCCATTCTTAAATAAAAGTGTGATATAGATTTATTTTCATAATCATAGAAAATTATCACTATTTAAAGATACATTAAAAATACTTTGTAGTTGCTCGCAACTAGAGTTAACGTATCTTTTGAGAAAATTATCTGTATTTATAATATTAAATATACCATTGATCTTGACCGAAAACAGATTTGAAATTATATTATTAGGTGAGATATTATCAAACTCAATACAGTCAAAATTAGATATCACATAAAAACATATTTTTGGGGTATGCTTCTGTTTCTGTCGACTTATGTACCAAATTCCAGAAGAAATGTTTAGGATTATTTGTAATACCTTCCTGAATTTTAATATGTTGCATATATAGCTCTCTAACCTTATTCTTAGATTTTAATCTTAACAAATTAAATGTATTATAATCATTTGGACTTCTAGTTATTTTGTACAAATGATGGACTGCCCTTTTTTCCTTAATTATATTTTTTCAATTCACTTTGGGTGAGTAGATGTCAATATATTTAGGAGAAATAATCTTATTAAATATAGACAAACAAGAACCGTAAAATTTATTAATTAGGGTATCAACATCGGAATCAGTTAACTTTAGAGACCAATGAATGCTTAACAAGGAGGTATAGAGAAATAGTCGGCTGCTTTAAAATCCAGAATAGAGTCATCATACTCAAGGGAGTTGTAATTTAGATAATAAATATCTTCAATATAAATTGAGTATGTTTCTTGATGTGCTATAGTAGGACAATATTTTCCAAATTTCTTGAAGGTGATCCTGTAGGGTGTTTATTACAATGAAATTAAACAACAAAACTAAGAAAGTTTTGAGGGTTTCACATTTATTATTGAAAACTGCAACATGTTTCGCCATACAGAGGCTCCATCAGGGATATGAATATACTTGATGAAGTCACTGTGTGGCAAAACATGTTGCAGTGTTCAACAATAAATGTAAAATCTTTTCAACTTTGTTGTTTTATTTCAATGTGTTATGGAGTTTTGTCATGCATCCTCCTCGTCAATTCAATATCTTTATCACAATGTGTTACCTACGGTAGAGATTTTGCCGTTGTGGTGACTAATATGTAAACTAACAAAACTAGGCTACGGAATCAAAACATAAGAATACAAAGGACGTTGACTCGATATGAAAAGTGATAAAACGATAAAATATTTTAAAGGCGCTTAAAAGAATTTACAGCTGGTGGAAAAGTGAGGTTAATTAAACTTAAATAATTTGTCTATAACTTAATTACCGTTTCAAATAAGACAAATCTTCTTTCACTTAAAGAGTGTATACACGTTCACGTTCTCATCTATATTTTCTGTAATATAATTCAATAATAATTATGGTTATGACCGTTAGAGTTAAGACTTTCAAAATATTTTTCATAAAGATCTATTAACTTTTGCGAAAAAATATTTTTTATTTGCGGAAATTTTGAGCAGGTATTGAGTGCTGTAGGGCATAAATTCGACAAGAACAAGAAACTTTTTAAGAATTAAAATTGTTGAATTGATGGGTCTTATCTAACCAAAGAATGAATTGTCTTTTGCTATTTGTTTCCTCACTTTATTTACTTCTTTACTTCTGACAAATAAGTAGTTAGGTACCATACAATTGCCAAATATTTTTTTTTATATTGACTAAAAACCGGGGTCATTTGCTTCGAAGTGATTTCTGGGCGAATAATTTTTGTTGGATTTGGCTCATCTCGAAAGACCCACATCAACTGTGTTTGCTTTCGAAGTCATACACATATTTCCATGATTTGTCACGATATCATAGATGTGTTTCTATCAACCAATCGGCGCGAGCCTTTTTTTGGGCGATTGTTAAATTATGTGGGATTTAACGCCAATATTTTTTTTGTAAGTCAAATGTTCAGGCAATATTAAATATATGTGGTCCCACTAATGCCTAAAAATGCTTTAATCTAATGATAAGTCAAATGACAATATTGCAATATCAACAACCGTTTTAAATGACTTCTACGAAATTTATCGCTAAGACCATGATTTAATTGATATCTTGTGATATTTTGGTGATGATCTCCAAAAGTAAAATTATGTTGATCAATGCACTGTTGAGATAATTCACGTCAAAAGTTGTAAAAATAGTCACACTAAAATTTTCACAATTTCACGGTGCAGAAACGCTCAAAATAATTAATTTTAATGATTATTTTTATTTCATTAATACTGCACCTGTAAATTAATATTTAATTGACAAATTAATAAAACGTTTGAATTTCTTTATGTAAGAATGGTAGGAGGGTAATTATATAAGAGCAAGTATAAACAAAGAATTGCGTGTTATTAGATATTATCTAGATTTTTTAAAAGTGGCTTGTATTGTATATTAAGATAGATTATTCGTTAAGCAGATTACCGCGGGGTTTATAGACTTTTGTTGAGGACAGGAGTGGTAGAGAAGTGCTAGAACAGGTAATAATATTTTGATTTGATGTAGTGTTCGGCTATCGGTAATGTTATTGTCATTAAAGGATTTTAGCAAATGGACAGTGTAAGTGCTATTAAGAATATGGGAAAGAATGAAGTAAAAACAATAAAAGATATGTAAAAGATCATTGCGGGTTATGGAAGAAAAGTGAAGAAGAGTAATGGGAAGGGATTTGCATGGTTCGATAAGGATTGTCGTTACGCAGAAAGGGAAGTGAGTAAGACATTGAGGGAGTGGAGCTTGGGTAGACTAAAAGAGAAGTGGGTGGTGGCAGCGAGGGCTAAGTACGCCGAAGTATGAGCGAGATAACGTATTGATGCTGGCGTATGCGGATGATGTGATCATTTTAGCGAGACTTTGAGGAGAAATACAAGAGGTGATGCAGAGAGGAGAGATGCATATGGAAACAAGAGGTCTACAAGTGAATGCAAGCAAGTGGACGCTATTTAGAAATAGTAGAAGGGAAGAAAGAGTTGATGAATTGGAATGGAAGAGGGAGGTGATTGAGAAAGTGAAGGAATATAAATACTGGGGCTTCGAATTTAAATGCACAGATGGATACGATGAGAACGCCAAATGGGTACAGGTGAAAGCCAGAAAAGCATGAGCCATGATGAGGAAGAAATGGGGAAAATGTTTATCAGACAACTTTCAATTGGCGTGCAAACTATGAGATGCGTGTGTGAAGCCCATTTTTGCTGTATGGTGTAGAAATGGGAAATAAGAAAGTATGAACGTTTTGAGAGAGAGAGAGAGAGAGAGAGAGAGAGAGAGAGAGAGAGAACAGTGGTTGTTCCTGAATCAGATTCTCAGGGTTGAAGATCAACGCCTGGGTACATTCTGCTTCATGAAACAAATGAGTGTGCATGTGGAGGTAATGGTGAAATATGAGATGAAGTTGTGTAGATTGTATAATGAGAGATTGATGAAAGAGGTAATGAAAACGTGCGTAGGAAGGAGCTTGAATGAGTGGAGGATAGAACTCATAAAGATGTATGAAAGAGCAAGAGTGTCCGAGAATATTTTGAATGAATGGTTGGAGAATAGGGTAAATGTGTAGGCATGGATGAAAGAGAAATAGAAGGGTGTTGATAAGCAGGAGAGGCTAGAGAGTATACCGATACCGAGTTCTTACCGAGGAGCTTATACAATCCAAGGCATGAAAGGTGGCAGGTATATGGAAGGGTGTCAGATTAGTGGACTAATAGTGTATTCCTAAATGAAATGAAAAGATTATCCTGGCGCGAGCTATATGTGGATTGGGAGGCTATGCAATAATGGGAGGTATATATGGAGTCAGTTGGGAGAATGTATTAAGCGGTGTGCGAGGAGTGGTTAATTGGAAACAGGAAGGTAACATAATGTATGAGAGAGGATGGAACTGTTGTAAAGGTTTTGGCCAGACTGGAGTGGGAGAGGGGAGTAAAGAGAAAAGTAGAATAGAGTGTTTTTTATGTTTTCATATGTCAAGAAATATAGAAGGTTATTTTTATATGTGAAAGTGAATGTTAAAGGTTTATATATTTAAAACTGCCCTTCTAAAAATAATCTATAAGTTTCAGTTTTTGAGCTTATACACGTTTCACATTTTAAACCTTTACCCCACACTCTTGATTCCACTTTAAAACAAATATATCACAAACCCAAAACATTCTAATAATAATAAAATTTTATTCTCAGATATTTAATAATGACACTACCCAAATGATCCAAATCCGATATTTTTAAGAAATATTATAGAACAAAATTCTAAGATTTTACAATAAAAATACTGAATGGTTTGTCTGTATAACTGGATTTAATCTTTGCTGACTATAGTTTCGACGATGTAGGTGCCTGAGGAATCAACGATATCTAAGATTTTAATAAAATACAAATCGTCAGATATTCTTACCTCCTAAGCTCTATAGTCTCGTTAAAACCCATAAATCCGATTCTCCTATTAGAGCAGTATTCTTATATATTAATAGATTTTTCTTTGACTTTGGCAGCATATTCGTTAATATATCTATTCAAGAATGCCTAGAACTTATTTAGAATTTACTAGATAAATCGAGTTACACACACACACACAAACAAAATAACGTGCAGGAAAGTTGGTTCACGTTTGGATACAATTAATTATGCTTTAGAGTGGCAGGGGCGATTCAATTTATCGAGCGATTTATCAAGTATTCTTAATTTTGGCCTATCTGTATAAATGATGGCAGTGCAATTAACTTTACAAGACAGAGTAGAGTTGGTGCTAATATGTGGCGATAACTATAAAATCTGCAGAGAAGCAGCTGAAATTTTTAGCAGCAGGTACCCCGAAAAAAAAAGTAATTTAAAAGGACCGGAAAATTTGAATTGCATTTTAAAAAAGAACGGACTAAACCAGTGAGAAATGTGGAGAATTCGTTGGATATATTGCAAAGCGTGGTTCAAAATCCAAAGATATGTTTAAACTTTGCAAGAACATGATAACGACAATCGTTCTGAATTTTGTTTCATTGTACAAGGTGAAATAGAAATTGATAGAAAATTTCTTAAGGAGATTCTGTTTACGGATGAAACTACATTTATTACAAATGGTGTAGTTTCATCACAAAACTGTTGATGGTGGTCGCCAGAAAATCCAGCATTCGGAATTATCTACAAAAATCAATATTCTCGAAAAATAAATGTTTGGTGTGGAATTTAGAACAGAAATGTTAAAGGGTCCTACATATTTCGGCAGAGTTTAAATTCAGAAAGATATTTGGAATTTTTAAATATGGAATTGGAAAATGAATTTGATATGTTACTTTTGGTTAAAAGAAATTCTTTGGATTATGCACATAGTTCTCACGTCGTAGTTTAATATTTAAATGAACAATGTAATGAGAAATGAATTGGAAGGCATTCAAGATTTCCATGGCCTACTCGCTCACCCGATATAAATCTATTTGTTAAAAGCAGGGTTTATTCTGAAAGGCCTTTTGTATTGAAAGGGAAGGAGATCACATCGAGTGATTGTTATTCAATAAATAAAATCGTTAAGGTTGTTAATTTCAAAGAAATTCAGCTTTTTGTTGATTAAAACCGTATGTCATTTGTTTTGTCTTTTTTGAGTGTTTAAGACCAAGCACCAACTTTTATAAAGAATAACATTTTCTGAGAAATTAATAATAAAAAAGTTTCCCATATGTTGCATTTATTATTGTTTTGTTTCTTTCTTTGTAGATTTGAAGCTCTTCAGTAATTGAAAGTGATATGGAGCCAGAAGGTATTCCTTAACAAAAAGAGGAAGTGCAGTTGATCCCGTATTATGTCTGATATGCTAAATAGGATTTGAAGTTGAGCCAGTTTAATTGGAAAATGGTCAAAAAAGAGTATCGGAAGCTGTTGAGATTCGTTGAGATAAAACTCTCAACAGACTTATATAGTTCCAGAAGACAACTTTAAGTACCATGTAACTAATGTATGCTATAAAACCTATATTTACAAAGGTCAGTTAGAGAGGATTGCTAAGCGTAGAAAACTATCTAATTAAGAAGCATTGCAAAATGAAGATATTGCTGGAATAAGTAAAGGAAGGCCAACTCGTTCGTAACTAAATCCTGTTTGCGGGCCAACACATAATCACGACGTGCGACAATTAAATTGTCTTATATGTGTAAGCAAGAAAAAAAAAGGGATTACAATAATACAAGATTTGCGAAACCAGAAGCGCAAAACATTTATTTAAAGATATGCTCTTCTTCCAAGATGATGTGTTCACCCACACTGTTGACATTAGTGATTACAAAGATGTTATGGCGAAAGGCCTTTTCTACAGTCCCTTTTAACCTTATGAAAGTAAAATTAAACAATTAGCATCATCTAGTAATGAAACACCAGTAAGGTGTTCTAAAGAAGAAGCAATTGAGTTACTTATAAAAAGTCCCACTCCGCAGATGAAATGCGGAATTGGTTTTACCTTCACTGAAATTAATACAAAACTTAATAACACCTATAATGACAAAAATCTTACAAACAGGTATGTTAAGAGTACATTGAAATAAACTTTAGCGGAGACATCAAATTTTCTATTCCAAAACAAGCGAGTAAGCCAACAATGTTTTTTATTCATCTGTTTCTAATGAAGGTGTAGTGTATTTGGTATGATCAAAAAAATACTATTCGTTATTGTGCAAAACTGCTTAGGAAATCATTTGATGCTTTGTTGATTTTGATCTAGAAGGCCATTTTTGCGATGCAAAGGACTTACTCAACCAGACAGATTCTATTCGAACGGATAACTCGGATGATACAGTGGAAAGACAGGAGCACATATCTAACAAAATTTTAAAACTAGCCAGTTTATATCAAACAAAGCATTACATATAATATAATGGAAAAAAGGAGCCTCCGTATCATGAATGGGATAATGGGATTGCTGTCCATGATGTTTGTAGAAGTAGTACGTTAATCAAAAGTCTAAATACTATTGGTGTTATTATAAGTTATGACGAAGTTTTGCGCCATTGATGTGATTTAGCACGTTTTACTACCGAGTTGAGAAACGGAAATGTGCCTATTCCCAGCCATCTTGAAAAAATAAAGTTTATAAACGGAGCTTTTGATGACTTTGACCAGAATGAAAACACTCTTTTCGGCTTAGATAGTACTCATGATACTGTTTCCGTTCTTTTCCGAAAAAATCTTCGGCTACAATAAGGAAACCAAACTTTAGTTTTTCGGAGTAACAGGACATTCAAAGAAGAGTTGTGTTGTCCGAAAGTGATTTCCCTTACCGATGCACGAAATCCCGTCAATGTCTCCAACAGTTTAATTGAAATGAATGAACATGACCATAAGAACGCGCGCTCAAACAAAACTCTGTTAGAAAAGTTTTTTAGTACGAAATCACATCTTTCTAACTTCTTTTGGTGAAACCCGATCGGACTTATACGGAGACAGATAACTAAAGCCATATATTGGAAAAATAATGGATATACTACACCTTATATTTTACAATAATTATTTTTAAACACATTGTACATATAGAGTTATTTTAAAATATAAAATAAAAACTATTGATTATTTTAGATTTGTTGGATTAACTGAGACGTACATTTAAATTCGATTACTTTTAATTAATTTTTTTACAATATTACAATTAGAATTTAAAATAAAATATAAAATTAAGGAAATCAGTTTATCGTAATTAACAAAAAAATTTTTTTTTAATCATACCATTAACAAAAGAAACGACAGAAATACAAAAGCTAGCAAATGGTAACATAATTCGTATTAAACATAGTGTAATAAGTTAATATATTTATATTAATAGCAAAATGTTCTTACCCATAAAAATGTGAATCCTTCAACTGTATCGGTGTCACTGGAAGGACACCAAGCAGTCCACGCCGCCGAATGTTTCCATTGAAACATCACTAATCGCCTTCCTATCGCCACGCACATCCTTAATCTCGAACCCCCTGCAAAGGCGGCAGAAATCCATTACACGTATAATAGACAGTTTCCGTGCTTTTGTGCTGATGCCCCTATTAAGAATCTCACGGTGTATCGATCCACTACGTTTTCCATTTCGGCACAGTCGCCAAATTTAGTTGAATATTGCTAACAAAATCTTTACCTGTGCGCGATATTGAGTAGAGGTGAGAGCCCCTTGTTCTTTCCAGTCGGTGCTCCTTAACGTCTATCCTGGATTTTGGATCCGATAACGACTCTAACTGCGACAATCTGAACACGTAAACTTTACCCTCGTTTTTTGATTGGCCCGCTCTTAGGAGGAGAATGCCGTGAGGCTCGACAACGCTTATCTGCCTTACTTGCAGCGTCTTGTCAAAGACAAGTCTGTGCGAGCTGCCATCTGAAAGTAAATAATTTAAAATGAATTATTAATAAAATAATGTCTTCATTAATATGTGTATACCAACTATCATTTATGAATTGTCAATTTTTTGTAAAGATTCAAATAACTTATACAATTGCATTACATGCGGTTCGCTGAAAGCACAAAGTTGTAATAATGATTAATTAATTACCTTCTACAATAAACGTTCCATCTTCTGTAGCAATCACCAATTTATTATCGGCCCAGGAATCAGCCGCGATAATCGCTGTCGCTGGAAAGACTGGATAAAAACAGTTTGCTTCCCACGGAGAACGCTTGAATACGGTGCCGGCAGTTCCTGCCGAAGCCAGACTTGTCGGGGCATCACCTCTAACTATAGCTTCCAATTTTAAAGCTTGCCCGATTCTGACAAACTCGATTTGTCTGGAATCTTCTTTCATCCTTGAATGGCGCGGAGTTTCCGCTAAGACGTCAGAGAATGCGCGTCTGTTCAGCATAGTCTAGAAACATTTATATCATTTCAAAACATTACCTCCTTTATATTCGACATTGATTAAATAAATTTATATCTGCTCAGATATACTAGTGCAGCAATAAAGAGTTAACTTACTCTTCCGTTATAAAGGAAATTAATTACTGAATGCACAATAATGGATTTCTCGTTATACAGTACGTTAAAAAAATAATACGTTTGTTTACTTCTGGAAAATACTAGAACACGTCGATTAAAATTTTCATCTACAAACTCATTGAAATATACTAGGCATTCTTATTTTTATCATAATATTGCGCATTGATAATACATGCGAAACAACATAATAATTAATTAATACTGAAGTATTGAACATCTAGTATTTCTATAATTCATCTGCCTAAAATATTGTATTACGCTTTGTCATATTCTCTGCTTAAGATTGTTAGAATCCACAATAACTTATAAATAAAATATATTCTTTGGGATATCAAATAATCTTGTGGCTTACTCAATAGAACAATTTTCGTTTTATAATTATTTGTAAAATTTTAAAATGAGAATTTTCATTAAACATATTCAAAATAAGGCTCATCAATGAATATATGTCTGCAGAATTGAAATTTTTGTTAATTACAAAATTGCATGGCAATGAGTGTGGTAATTCAAAAGAAAATTTTATTGTTCTCTTTTTTATTAGGATATTATAAAATCAATCTTGATCTTTTTGCTAATATCTTATTTATCAAACACATTTGGTAAGGGTGGCTAACATCGCTACAAAATCGATATATGGATCGTTTATTTTGAAAGTGGTGTAAGTCTATTTTCTCTTATTTCCAGAAAATTAAAAATTAAAATCTGTTATTTTGAAAAAAATATGTAAATTATATGAAGTCTGGCAATGTTTCTACTGTTTTATCAATATGTAATTTAGTTGTATAAATTGGCTTTAGGCTTATATTACTAAACTAATGTATACTTACGGGCTGCAAATGGACATAAACCACTTTCAAATCGGACAATTGAAAAAATGCCATTTCTGCATCGTTCAAAGGTAAAAATGTTTGATAAATTATGTCAATATTATTTCCAACGACTGGACAACCTTCAACCACATCAATGCCATTTGTAAATTTGATTTTGCCCAGTATACCTGTCACTGTGGCAATAACATGGCATTGGGTCGTTACATTTTCTAAATGCCTCAAATAGCAACAAGCTACTTCTTGCGATCTCCTGGAAGCAACAGTTTTGTCACACATACATATTAACTTTATTGCTGTGAAAACCCTCCATTAAAACATACATATTTCGCTTATAAAATGCGATTGAGGCAGATAATTTGGGGTAAGGTAAGGCTTTTTGTAAGTCAAAAGAGAAGGCAAAGTATTTATTAGCATTTTTTGAAGCCAGAATTTTATCTTCTTGTAATGTTTTCCTTGCTAATTCAGCAACTGCAAGTGAAAATTATATATTTGTACAAAAATCGTCTTTTCTTCGTCATTAATTGTTGTCTTAATTTTCATGTTTAAGAAATCGCATTTCGCACAGGTATCTTTACGTGGCAAATGGAAGTATAACTTGAAATCTTGTTTAAAGATTTTCATGTATTCATTAACTGAACTCAGGTTATTTTCCTTGCATATAAATTATACATTTTCTTATGTTTAATTCAGGATTTAAAAATATCCGTTCTGGATTTTGGCATCGAGTATAGTGGCTTTCAAATACTGGAAAGCTTTTTATGTGTTCTATCAATGCATTCGTCACTAGCTCACTAGTTCTTCTGCAAGAGTTATCCATTTTTCCACGCATGTCTTTCGGAATATTCTCATGCGTTTTTAGGATATATCAATTCGTCCAGTAGATATTTGGAAAGTATCAATTGAAAACTTCTTACAGACTAAAATGTTTCCACTAGAAGTAACCAGGTAAAATTTTAAGCCCTCATAGAGCCCGAATTATTTCTTGTATTGACAGTTTCAGGTTGAACATTACAATGGAGAAATACATTTTGCTTATTAAAATCACCTATATTCCAGAACTTATCAAAAATTTATATAAGTTGTGTTTCATTAGTACGTTCTTTACATTTCCTTGAGCAATTACAATTTTTGGATTATAATTTTTTGCTGATATGGATTTTCCTCTTTTTGTATAGTTTTTCACTTAATTTGGTTGTTTTGTTGCATATATTTTTCTTTATTTTGTTCTGCAGACTCTAAGTTCTCAGTAATAATATCCTCTTCTGGTGAAGTTTCTACCTATATTATTCTTCTTCATTGTTCATAGCGCAATTATCTACATCCTCTGAATCTAATAAATCAATAAATATGAGTGAAGAAATATATTAAAAAAGTATATTTATAAAAAAATAATTTTACAGTCAGGATTTTTGAAACCAGAAAATTCCTGACAACATATTAAAAGTTAGTAAACGTAATTTTCCTTTGTTATATTGATACTTTCAAATTCCTTATTCTTTATAAGGATTATGGATATCTGTACAATTTAAGACTTCAAATAAACTTGAAACCATAATCATCGTTAGAAATAGCCTTGACAAATTGTTTGGTTTTTATTAATTTTATCTTTAGCAAGTGAGCTGATAATTTTTTGTTTATGTCTTTTATAACTTAAACATGTATATGATTTACCAAGTATTATTGCGTAATCCATAAATACAACAGGCTTTTCAATAAATCTAAAAACATCCTCATTTTTTTTGGATGTACAAACCAATAAAAAGTTGGTTTCAGAGCTAATAGGTTTTCTTTAATATCGAGACCAAAAATTCAGCTTTAACTTTAAAAAAATGTTATGATTCTTTACATGAACACGTATTATTGGTATTTTAGTTTTAGTTGAAAAAGTACAAAATTAGTTTAGCTTTTAACTTTGTGGCTAGAAACGTAAGCAACAATTATCATTAGTGTTTTGTGCCTTTGGCTCTCTTCATATTAATAGTTCCAAATAAAGTCTTTAAGCTATAATCTTAGATATTCTAGATGATGCATACAAGCTTTGTAGTGAGTTTATGATTTATACAAATCTTCAACTTTTATTATGGTATAAACTGCTCAATTGATCTTACATGTTCTCTAACAAACCCACCTTCTAATACATTCTCCTCCTTTCCACTCTGCATTTTTCCATGATTCCTTTCCCTAATCTTTCCTCCTCTAATTCCCACGGTTTTATTTCATATCCAGCAAACCTTCTTTTCGATTAACACCACACCCTATTCGGTTGCTGAAGCAGTTTTTCTTCATCCCCAACATCTGCTTCAGGAAACACCACTCTCTCCAACTTTTCATACCTGTTGACCCCCCATTCATCCGCCCCATACATCAAGATCGATCTCACGCGCCTATTCCATAGGTCACACGTCACTCTTTCACTGTCATCCATCCACCTTTCCCATTTTCGACACCCAACATTTTCCTCACCTTCCCCTGCACCCACATGATATGCTTCTCACAACCTTCCGAATTCTTAAACATAAACTCCATATATTGAATGCTTTCACCTTCTCGATCACCTCTGCATTCCATTCTAGTTCTTCCTTCATTCCTAAATCTTATCTACTTGGTTTTTCAACATTCACCCTTGCCCATGTATCGTTAACACCTATTTTATTAATTCCCAATCCCTCTCGATCATCACCATGTCTTTAATACCTCATCTAATTATCCTATTTATATTAAGCATTGGGCTTCGCGGGCTCCTCCTCCTCTCACCCCCTCACCTCCTTCCACGGCATGAAACTCCCTGATAACTTACCCATTACTTTCGTCAGGCCCTATGATTTCTCATAACCCTTATAAACTCTATTATTCCCTTACTCACTACTCATCTTTTCAGGCACTCTATCAATCTCCTCAGCACTGAGTCAAACGCCGCCCATCACATACTTTACGATCGTGGTCAGAGTAAAAATCTGGTTCATCGTTCCTCTATAATTCCTAAAACTTCTCTGCACCTCTTCTCCTCCTCCTCAAAACTCCATTCCTATAGTTATTTATAGGGCATATTGCCCTCACCTTCCACGAACTAGGGATCTTCTTCTTCATCTTCTCCATATCCGGTTTAAAATTTCCCTGAACTTTTTCTTCCCTTCACATTTCATTTAAACCATCAGATACCGGCGTTTTCCTTCTTTTTAACTCGATAGCAACCTCAAGTTCTTCCTCTATGCAGCCTACTACCTTTCCACTTCTCCTCTTTATCTCCCTATTCCTCCTGAATCTCTGCTCTTTTTCTTATATTTCTCCACCCACTTTTTCAACTCCACCCCACCTGCCTTTTTTCTTCCCCGGTCTTTAGTATTCTCCACATTTTCGCCTTGTTTTAACACGCTTTTAGTTCTATCTATTTTCCTTCCTCTATCTTCGTTTCCACCTCCCTCTTTGTTTACTGCCCGCACACCCTACCGTATTTTTCCTTTGCTTCGCGTATCCTTCTCTCATCCTTTATTATGCCTCTGTACTCATTTCTCGTTCTCATCACCTCCCTCCCTTTTTTCCTCCCCCTTCACCTTCCATCTCCTGCAATAAGTCACTAAAGCTTCCTTCAACTTTTCCATTGATTCAACTTTCACCAACTTAACCTGCTTCAGTTTCTCTCTTATCCGCCTCCACGCATTTTCCTTCCACTTTTCTAGACTTTCCTCTTCCTGCTCTACTCCCTCCTCTCTTCTTATCCCAATCCTTATTTAAAACTTCAGTAGTTAATGGTCTGAGCCCCTTGTACCTTCCACCTCCTCTTCCTTATCACACCTCACCCCTATCACACTATTTCACCGCCATATAATCGATTCGGCCTTAAGTACGTTTTCCTCCCGTCTCACTTTTTCATCCCCGTACCCTATACGTTCACATATTTATCCTTAGACATCTTCATCTCTTCCCCCCTTCTAATTCTGCCTCTATTTGTATTTTGTTTATTCTATTAACCCCCATTTATTACTGCATAATTTCTACATCTTCTCCTGCATTGTTAGCTTCTAATTTATCATTTTTTATGTGCTTTTGTACTTATCTCTCTTTTTTTTCAGGTTATTATCAACATATATTCTTAGTTTCAGAGTGGATCAGAAAGTGATGGTTTGCTTAACAGATTATATGTTGCTGTACCTAAACGTAAGGACGATAAATTCAGGCCTCTTTGTATACCAGAAAATATTCTAAAGAAGAAGGAGATGGTTGGGGAGAAGAGGAAGAGGAAACTGGAGAAGGATATCGAGATTGAGGAAGGAGACGATTACACTTTGGATCTTTACAAACATTACACAGAAATTCCTGAAGAGGAAAGATACGATATCGTTCCTGAAATCTGGGAGAATCACAATGTGGTTGATTATATTAATTTAGATAATTTTGATAAAGAAGAAAAAATTAGAGAGGAAATTGGAAAATATGTGCTACCTAAAATTGAGTTGGATGAGACCATGCGTGAATTCAAGGCACTTGCTCTGCAAATCAGAAATAAAAAGGCTATTCTTACTACTTAAACCGATAATGCCTAAGGCGAGTACTGCTAAGGTTAGAGATCGTTTTGTGTTTTTGTTTCTAGACTACGAAGTGAAATGGAGAAACTTGGTGTAGACATGAGTGGTACAGATGAAGCTCATTTCACAAAAACGAAGGACAGGAGTCGGTCTTTTGGACCAGCACCCAAGAAAATGCGAATGAATGTTGAACAGAGATCAGAAAGCAAAAATAGGAGCGTGTCTGTTACACCCAGGAATTAAATGGGACGAATAAAGAACTAATAACCTTTCTTCACAATTTTACTTGATTTACCAAGTGTATATTTCGGACACAAAGTAACCATTATCAATGGATTAGCACTCAATCCAGTGCTTTATTCGTCAAATTAATTTGATCTTCACGTAACTCAATCAACCAATGAAATGGGAGATAAGGATGTTGCTCTGCGCTAGAAATTGGCAAAGATTGTACACAGAGCGATTGCTAAGAAAGTCGGTAGAATGCGACTCAAGGGTGAAGCAGGTAGGTTTATTGGTACGAAGATGCCCAAACAACTGTTTTCTGGAAAACGTGAAACTGGCAAGACAGATCGGCGATAAGTTTGTCTTTTCTACTTTCTATTTTTCTTATTCAAACTTTCACAGCTGCAGGATATAAACTAAAGTTTGTAATTAGCTAATTAAGGTAATAAAGATTTCTCTCGTTTTTTTTATTTAGTTTATATTTTTCATCACGATAATCTTATCCTCCCTCCGTGTCAACACCACCGGTATCTTCCTTGCCCCATCTTCCCTGAAGCTCTCCTTAATTCAGTATGGAGGACATTCGCTTCTATAACATCTTTCAGGAAATTTTCTATCTTCCCATTGTTCCGCAATTATTCCCCTCTTATCACAATGTTATCCCTTCTCTGTTTTTTCTCCTCTTCTAACCACCTTATAATTTCCTCCAATACCTTCCTCTCATCTCTCCACATCTATTGTATCTCCCTTATCACCTCTCTGCACAACTCCCTCGTTTTCTCCTCCTTTCATTTTCTTACTCTCCTTCCTCTCCCTTGTTTTTCCTTGTTCCTCTTCAAACGGCTTGCTCTCCTCAGGAGACTTTCATTGCGGTGACCTCTGCCTCCTCGCGCTCCTTCCGAAAGCTCTTTTTCGTGTTCCCCTTCTCTTCTTTCCCACTTATTTTCTTTCTTTCCGTTTGCTTTTATTAACTATCTATAGCGGCTTATTGTAGGCAACCCGTTTTACCGCAATCGACTCGAAATAACACGTGGAGTAATTTTGTTAACCTCAAATTTATACCGACACCGATGGCTATTCGATATCGTTTCTCTCAACAATCAATAACCCCAACAAACGAAACTGAACGCTCAACTATTGTCTCATGAAGATAAGTACATCAATTACAATGGTTTTTCTCTTATCGGTGCCTGCGTCACTTACATGTGGATAACCTCTAAACTGACACGTAAGTAAATAAAATATATTGTATTCTCCTATATAGCACCCCAACTAAACACTTAAGCTTTGTCAAAAAACAGTCTGACAATATTTTCATAAGCTTAGGGTATCTACATTTGAACTATATTTTAAATGAATTTAGAAATTTGCACAATTGTTTGAAACCTTTATTACCTTTAATAACCTTGACAAACTAAAATTAAGAAGTAAGTAAGGTTATATTAATTTTAGAAACTGTAAGGATGCATGTTTAACAAAAATAACACACGAAAAGTTTACATATCTGCTTTATTGGCTAAGAAGCCCCGTGAATATTCTAAGTTAGGTAAGCATTTTTTATTTAAGACAAAAAACAGTTTTCATCATCATCCTTTTAAATTAACTGTTTAATCGGTACTGATGCATACTGGGATATCTGTTCGATAAATGTATCAATTCATCTTAATTATGGCTTATATAAAATGTATTTATCAATATGTGAACATCAGAATAATAAATACGGTTTTTGTTTTTTCTTTTAAAAATACTGAACTAATTACTTTTTTGATAGAAATAATTCGTTACATTACCTGTATCTGTAACAACAAACGTATGATTTAAGACAATATAAAGTGGTTCCTAGCGTCAAAAGTTTTTTTAATTAATTTGAAATCCAAAAATTCAGCTACAAATTTCAAAAAGTCTGGATATTGGATCCTATAACATTTTAGATGTTTTGATGCTCAAGACTAAAGAGATCATTAGAATTTTAATAATAGGCACATCCATTGAGATTTTTTTATAGTTAAGCTCTTGTATTTTGTGGTTATACCCCTGAATAATTACAGAAACAGAAGTAACAATTATTACGAATTTATTTTATTTTTTTGTTTCATTCCATCACATAGAAGTTCTAAATTTTAAAGAAGTTTTCTTTTGAATCTATTAACTACAATCTTTAAAAAGGGGAAGATAAGCTTTGTGATGGGCTGATGAATAATACAAATCTCCAAGTTACTAAAACATTTGTGAAATTTTGGTGTTAAATAGAGTGTCAGGAGATTTGTACTATTCATGTGTTTGTAATAATAAACATGTTTTAAGCAGCTTTTCTAAATATGTTTGCGATGTGCTTTGTGAAGATTTGAAGTGTGATGAAGACGTTATGTAAATGTTGTGTGGAAGATGATTTTGATAGATGAACGAGATCAAATTCAGATATTCAATTAACCTTTTTAACTATTTTACAGGTATGGGTAGCTGTGGTTAAACTTAGAAATGTGATATATCTGGTATAAATACAGACATAATTAAAAGTATAAAAAATATCTCGACAGGGCCTCTAAGCAGGCCTATAAATATTTCAATTTATGACTCAATATTTTCAGTCGTGTTGAAATTTGCGAAAGATCTTTAAATATATTACTAAAAATACCAATTTTGTTTTATTTTTAAACGTAAACAAAATTGGTATTAATTCTTAGTTAAGCGTTTTAAATTTACTTTTGCTACTTACCATTCTAGCATCACTCATGTGCTCCCCATAAAGATCCTTGATGAGCATATCCAACGTCCTTTCTCTTTTCCTAGCGAATGTCGGCGTTTCGAACGTAGCTTTCTCGCCGTTGATTAACTTTACCAGTAGAAAATCTCTGAAGAGTTGAGGATCCTGGAAGACTGGTGGACACGGCAAGCTGGGCCCGAAAAGCGGTACCGCTTCATCGGAGAATACCGATAATCGGTATTGACGACCCTTCTCAACACTCACCACCGCAAAAACATCTATTTTACAGTTAAGGATTTAAACTTTTATTATCATGTATAATTAATATTTATATTATTAAAAAGTATCTTTCTATACATGTTGAAGATAATAAATACTAATATAAATTGCAATTAGCAGTTCAATAATGTATTTTATGAGATTGTCAGCAATTAATTAGGTTATTTAGAAATGAATAGTTTTTTAAGGTACAAGTGTAAAGAGCGAGGAACCAGCGAGTTTTTTAAAGCCAGGAGTGCAATAAAGAAACTTTTTACACGAGTGCCTTACAAAATTTTATCTTCGATCGAAAAGGATTTCAAAGAATATATTTTTGTGAGTAATATTTTAATGTCATTTCAATAATTTAATTAATGAAAACATATTTTACCCGCAGTGCATTAATGAAAGCGTTACTTAGCAACCAGTAAGCAAGTTGCACAAATGTCGGCTGCCATTATTATTTATGGAAAAAATGTTCGCTTCATTGTAATCGCTTCGACTTGCATTAAATGAAATCTTCAGAGTTCTTCAATCTGCCATTTGGTTTGTATTATATATTTTATTTATAGTTTATTAGTTATTTGTATCAATTAATAAAAAATTAAGTTTTTTGTCGAAAATTTGTGCTATAATATATTCATCTGTCAAATTCGACATTTCTGTGAAATAAAAACAGTTTGACATTACCGTGCAATAAAAACGTAAAAAAGCACTAGTACTTTAAAAAGCCACTTTTACAATAAAAAATTATGCAAAAAGCGTCTACTTTCTGTACGATCGTAGATAAAATAATTTTGACGTTTTTATACTACTATTGTACACACCAACAAAGTTTACAATATATTATGAATTTTTGACACAATAATAGTTTCGATCTTTGCAGGTCATTATCAAGTATTGAATGAAGAAGAATACAGGATGTCAACAATTTATAGGTGAGATATGAACTTTTAATGAACCTAATTAGGAAAGAAAAGATTTATTACAATGGATTAACTAAGTATGATTAGGTGATTAAGTAATAAATATGATTAAGTGACATCTTATAGGGAAGCTCTAATGTTGAAGACGTTTGAGATATGGACATATAAGTACAGAATGTAAGTCTAAACAACGATGTGTTGTTGTTTCATGGATCATGACTCCAACGATTGTGCAAATGCTATTCCGATCAAGTGCATTCACTGTGGGAGTGCACATATTTCAACAAACCATTGAGAGTGTCCGGAATTAAAAAAAAAAAAATAATGAAAGTACAGAAAACTTATCTTACAATTAAACAAGAATTATCATACTCCGGAATTGTCGCTAATACTGAGAATCTCAACTTAATTTGCAACGAATTTCCGACATTGCAGCAAACTGTAAACCAACATGAACGTAAACGGAAGAATTTTGTTTATTCCCAGAAAGATTTGTTTACTCAAGAGCAACATAGAAATATTATAACACTTATCCACGTTGATACTAGAATGGAGTAGCACATAAATGTAATGCAGAGACCCCTATCCACAAAAAAGAAGATTTATTTCATGAAATCTCGACGATAATTAATATTGTAAATTAAATATTGATTTACAAGTGCAGTACTATGAAAGTAATAGTACTTAATGTAGTTACTTGAGTACGTGAAGGTTAACTTTTTATAAAAAGTGAAGAAAGGAATATAACTGTGTTTTTAATTAAGTGAAAAGTGATAGTATGTTAGAATTAATTATTCTAAGATCTTCTGCACCAACTAACAGTTAAAACAACTACTCCTCGTACTAAGGCTTCGCCAGGTACTGAATTAGTTGTCGTTACATGTCTGAAATTACATTCAGCACTAAGTAACAATTTTTGTGGTATCGCCGTTTCCCAACCACGTCATGGAATTGTTATAATTATCCGCAGACACGTGTTTCGCTGTATCACAGCTCATCAGTGCAACTATGCCATAAATTCTATAATTAATATTATTAAAAGTAAGGAAACCAATATAAATTTGGAACCAGTTATTAAAAATCAAATTGAGCCAGTTTTAAAATCCAAATCATTACAATGTCTTAGTTAAATATTAAATGGAATGCCAGATCAATTAAAAACAAAAAGCAGGCTTTCCAATATTTATTTTTTTTCCCTCAATTTAATGTATTAATTGGCATTTCAATTACTATTAAAAATAAGAAAATAGTAAAATTAATTTCTAGTAGTAGTAGTAGTAGTGTTAGGCTATCGACCACGTGGTCCTTCCGCCAAGTGTCATTTGTGTATTTGTGTGTGTGTAAATGAGCTTGTTACTTTAAAGGATCGCCCCCGTCACTCTAAAGCACCATTAATTGTATCCCAATGGTGAATGGTGCCGGTCACCCATCCGACTACTGACCCGAATCAACGTTGCTGCACGTCAGTTCGGGGCCGTAACCGATGCGCCACCACCGGCGTGTATTAATTTCTATTTATTGCAATGCCATCGTTAATATTACACACAAATTGTGAATACGATTTTTTAAAAGCATTGACGGCTCGTTTTTAATTGGAAGCGACTTTAACTGCCATCATAATGCAGAGGGAGATTCAAAAACTGAAAAGAAAGGTGTCAACTTGTTAGATCATCAACAATATATATCTGAAAAGCTTAATTTTATTTATTAACATCTTTGTACTGCTTTGTAATAAAATAACTCAAAATTTATAAAATAAAATATTAGATATACTCAAAATTTCAGTCGAAATGAGAACGGGCGGAGTTCTCTTCATCGAAGGATTTTCCACTCAAATCCATAATTATATATATAGGTTTTATAATTAAAATCACTTGGTTTGTTTCACAAATATTTTTATTTTAGACTAGTTTCGGCTTATTGCCATTATCAAGAATGATGCACAAAAGCATTTTACCGGTATTTAAATACATTAAAGGTGCATCAGGTAATTCCAAATCTCGTCGTTGTCATTAACCACGTTTTTTCCCGTAATAATCCCTTATTACTTGAATGCACTATTTTACAATCCTCTGAATTGAATTCAGAGGATTGTAAAATATTGCATTCAGGTAATAAGGGATTATTACTTAACTACCGGGAGGGTCTTGAAATTTGTAAAGCCGTAAAAGCGGGAAAAAACGTGGTTAATGACAACGACGAGATTTGGAACTCCCCGATATTAAACGCCCTAATTACCTGATGCACCTTTAATGTATTTAAATACCGGTAAAATTCTTTTGTACATCATTCTTGATAATGGCAATTAGCCGAAACTAGTCGAAAATAAAAAAAAATATTTGTGAAACAAACCAAGTGATTTTAATTATAAAACCTGTATATTAACATAATGTTTCACCAAGTGATTAATGAGAAACAAGTATATGATACCATAATTATATCCCATTAATACAGAATGCCTTCTGTAGTATCTTTTTATATTTTTGAAGCTTGAATGAAGTATATTTTAGTCTTTTATTAGAGATATTTTAATGATATGTGTTATCACTGTCAACTTATTATTTACATATAAAGGTTGGGCCATCTTGTGGTTTCTTTTTAAATCATACGTTATTTTGACACTGCAGCTTGTTTCCGCTCAACCAGTGCGTTTGTTAAAAAGAAGTTTTGGGCGAAATGATACACCCACCGCACCTGCTGTACTCAAGATGTGCAAAAAGTTTGTGAGACTGGCATGCTAGTGGACAACACTCATGGTCCTCATCCTCGTACGGTGCGCACAGACGAGAATGTGGCTGTTGTAGCCGAGAGTGTGAGACTCAATCCACGAACATCAACTCGCCGTCGATCTCAACAGCTCAACATTTCACGAACTAACCTGAGGAGAATTCTGGACAAACAATCGCTTACAAGGTCAAATTAATTCAGCAATTGAAGGCTTCGTTATCGCTTCGCAGTTTGGCCTTAGAGAAGCTTGAATTGGTTAACGATTTTGAGCGAAAAATCATCAATATTCAACACTTTTAATGCTACTTTCTTGATGGAACCAAATTTTCAGATTGGGTATAGTAAAACACTTGTTCTGTACCATATTTTTATTCTCAGTTGCCTGACACGTGTTTCGATCCGTTACGATCATTTTCAAAGGTAAAACTAATTTGATTTTGAAGAGTGTTCGAATATATATACAAATAAGTCTAATTAGCGGAGATTACAGCGTTAATGATGTTGTCGGAATTGTTTATCTCATGCTGATGGTTCAGTAGAAAATCCCCCCTGCTGATGGCTCGTTTAATCTCTAATCCCTCTAATAAGTTCAGCTTCCGACCCTTTCGGCTAATGTGGATTGCTTTTATCTCCCCCATGTGGTGTCCCGTGGTTGTACAATGGTCCGCTGATCCTGTGGTTGTTGTCCTGTTTATAATTGATTTTCTGTGTTCCGTTGCCTTGTTTCAAAATTTCTCCCCGTTTGGCCTATGTATATACCATCACAATTTACGCAATTGATTTTGTACACCCCTGATTTCTTTAAGGGGGTATTACTCTTCTGAAGCGCGTTTTGAGAGTAATTTTTAGGAATTATTTCTGTGAAAACTATCAAACCTACAGTATCGGGATTTTTGACTCATATTAAGACATGTTTGAACTAACAATATACATTTTATTGAATTACTTAATCAAAATGTATACAAGTTATGCGCTGTTACGTATGTCGCGGCGCGAGACGCTCGTCCAATCGGGCGCACGGATTGTGGCGATGCTAATCGTCTAAAATAAAAAAAACTATTTATTTTTTAATCTATATGAGTGTAGTTATCGTCCCAACTAGAACTAAACAAGTACACATATTTTTATAGAAACGGCAGCTGTTTAAAAATCAAAGTCCAATTTTTCCGAAAAATTTTCAATTAAAACATCAGATTGAAAGTGAAATATACAAGCTATCAAAATAATCCTAGATCCAACCATAAGTGAAGGTTCCTTCAATATGTGTGCCAAACGGCAAGTCAATTGGTTAAATAGTTTTTGAGAAAAACGTGCGCCCGTCTTGCAAAATGTTGTTCCGAGAAAAACGCGTTCAAAGTTTGCAATACATTTAGCACTGATACGGTTGAACTTACGGTGGATAACAACTGATTTGAGTAACTAACCCTTAATCAGCTGTACCGTGATGATAGAGACAAGGGGGGACCATTGAGACAAGGGGGGACCATAAAACAGAAAAACAGTCGAGGTATAACAGTCGATGGTATAAGTGCCGCGCCTCAACGCGCCGCAGCCTAAGCTTGTGTAACTATTGGATTTCTACGAATTTCAAATTCATATTTTCGAAACACACCCTCAGAACCCCGGACTATAATAAAATGCAAAAAAAAAAATTTTGAATTGTGGAATTTTCTAAAGAGTAATTCCCCCTTAATATTTCCTTTGTTTCAATTTTATTATTTACAATTTTGTGACCTAAATTTGTTCTATTGACTACTATTGCCTTTATATTATGGTTTCTTAGCTGTTTTCTAATTTTTGTGCTGGTATTGTAAACAAATGGTATTACAGCAAATATATTATTTCCTGTATCTTTTTTTGGCATTTGAGCTGTACGTGAGATGTTTCTTTATTGTCCTCCTCTTCTTTTTTAAGATCTTAAAAACTGTATTTTGATTATAACCATTGTTGTTGGCCATTTGGATTATGGTATCCAGTTCTTCTTTGTAATCCTTCTCGGTCATTGGGATTGATAACAGGCGGTGGATATATGTATTCAACGCTGCTCGCTTGATTGATTCGGACTGGAATGAGTCGTTAGGCATAATGGTGTCTGTTGTGGTTGGCTTCCTATAGATTGCGTATTGCAGTTTGTTATTCATGTTGATGCTAACCATGAGGTCCAGGAAATTAATTTTGCCATTCTCTTCTTTCTCTATTGTGAGTTGTATATGTTTGTTGATGTTATTAATTAATTGTAGGAATATATCTAGTCGTCGATCTGATCCTCCCCATATACAAAATACGTCATCCACGTATCGACACCAGTGAATGATATTATTCCTCAATGGATTGTTGGTGTTAAACATTTTTACTTCGAACGACTTCATAAATATTTCCGCGAATAATGGCGAAGTCGGGGAACCTATTGGCAGACCATCTGTTTGAATATAAAATTTGTCGTTGAAGCGGAAATAATTTTGTTCTAGGCATACATTGATGGTACTGTAGATATCAGTTTCTTGCGGACAATGTTGTTGTAAAGATGGTTTTTAATTCTGGGACGGGTATGGATGTAATAGTATATTGTTCAACGAGTGACGAAAGTAACATTTTTTTAAGCGAGAGAACAGTTTACCAAACGAGGCGAAGCCGAGTTTGGTAATGTTCGCGAGCTTAAAAAAATGCTTTCGACGAGTTAAACACTATACTTTTTCTACTACCTTACCTATGATACCAACAAACTTTTATTATATAAACAAATACTTTATTTTGAATTAAAAATTACAAAACTACAGATCATATTTAAATTACTTACCTACCGACAACTTTGCAAAATATGCAAACAGCACAGTGAATATGAATTTACGCGATTATCTGCCTTATATTCCATGAATTTTGCATATATTTTTTCATACCTCTTTTTCGATTTTTCTGATAATAAATCCACATAGGTTTTCTCAGCCTGATTTACTATTTCTGGTGCAGTATTGGAAAGATCTAAATCACTTACTGAATCAGAAATCATGATATGATGAAGTTACGAACAGTACAAATTCAAAAACTGACGTTTAATAATGACACGATATAGTGACAGTAGGCAACTAGACGGAGGTGAAAATTTGTAGGTAACTTTCGTCCCTAGTGACGAAAGTTAGCGTTATGGGATTTTCTCTCACTAGTGACGGAACTCAAATTTTCGCTGGAGTATTCGGTGACGAAAATTGTCTTTTTATAAAGGGTAGTAGAAAATAGTATATTGTTCAACGAGTGATGAAAGTAACATTTTTTTAAGCGAGATAACAGTTTACCAAACTGTTATCTCGCTTAAAAAAATGTTACTTTCATCACTCGTTGAACAATATACTATTTTACGTCAAATGATACCAGGATTACTTTTCTGTTCATCGTAAGGTGTTTTGTTGAGTTTACGAATTCCACCGAGTTTTTTATCGAGTGTTCTGATCTGCATGGTATCAGTTGTGGTAATTTGTTATTAATATATGAACACACTTTATACGTTGGAGCTTGGCAGTATGATACCACTGGTCGAATAGGTATATTCTCCTTGTGAATTTTGGGCATTCCGTATAAAGTGGGAGCTCTCGGGTTCATTTCCTTAAGTTTAAATTTCTCCTGTTCTGGTATATTTGTTGTTTGTTTTATTGTTTCTGTAATTTGTTTTTGGAATCTCGTAGTTGGGTCTTTGTTTAATACATGGAAGTTGTTCTCAGCTATGAACGTTTCAACTTTTTCTACGTATTCCTTCCTATCGAATCACGTGTCATGCAACTGAGAATAAAAATATGGAACAAAACAAGTGTTTTACTATACCCAATCTGAAAATTTGGTTCCATGAAGAAAGTAGCATTAAAAGTGTTGAAAATATTAAAAACATAAGTGATGTGAAATTAGCTACGTTATATAGAAAGACTAAGTTGAAGAAGAAGAAATGTTCAAATCATATATATTTTAACAAAGAATGTCTCAAATTCAAAATAACGCCCAAGTTCATGAAAATTAAATGCTGCAGTAAATCGATAGAAGCGAAACGGACAGTAACAAATGCAACCGCATACTGGATTGAATTGGAAAGTAGGAAATGGTATACAAGACGATTTTACCTAGGCGAACACCTGAAGGTCTTGCATATGGGCCTCACAAAACGATTAGACAACATTACTTTGGATTGCTTACTCTCCGATACGTTAGAACATGTCAACGAATTGACACACCAACACTACACAGCTCAAAAGAAAAAAACTGGATAAACTGAAAGAAAGCAGTAACATCAAAAACATCAAACGATTACAACATTCAACGACAAGCCACGTGTTCTACCCAAGAGTAAAAAACTATTCAGACACGACCTTCAGTACTGATGAAATTAGGTTAATGGAAAAAGGACTTAAATATTCCCCGACCCCAACCACTCTCAAAAACAACCTCGAAGAGCTTGCGGTAGAAACGTAAATCGCAATAAATAGAGCTGATGTAACGAACAAAATGGACAAAATACCATTCTCTAAAATAATAATCCAAGATCGTAAAAAAAGCATCTAAATTCAAAACCAAAAACAGAGACGAGAAAACCATCAAGCAAATAAAAAAAGTGCAGTGATCACAACTTAATAATATGCAAAGCGGACAAGGGAAACACAATTACTATTCTCAACAAAAAGGAATACGTAGAAAAAGTTGAAACGCTCATGGAAGTTGTTCCATGTATTAAACAAAGACCCAACTACGAGATTCCAAAAACAAATTACAGAAACAATAAAACACACAACAAATATACCAGAACAGGAGAAATTTAAACTTAAGGAAATGAGAGCTCCCACTTTATATGGAATGCCCAAAATTCACAAGGAGAATATACCTAGTCGACCAGTGGTATCATACTCCCAAGCTCCAACGTATAAAGTGTGTTCATATAATAATAACAAATTACCACAACTGATACCATGCAGATCAGAACACTCGATAAAAAACTCGGTGGAATTCGTAAACTCAACAAAACACCTTACGTTGAACAGAAAAGTAATCCTGGTATCATTTGACGTAAAAAGTTTATTTACATCCATACCCGTCCCAGAATTAAAAACCATCATAAAAACATCTTTACAACAACATTGTCCGCAAGAAACTGATATCTACAATACCATCAATGTATGCCTAGAACAACATTATTTCCGCTTCAACGACAAATTTTATATTCAAACAGATGGTCTGCCAATGGGTTCCCCGACTTCGCCATTATTCGCGGAAATATTTATGAAGTCGTTTGAAGAAAAAATGTTTAACACCAACAATCCATTGAGGAATAATATCATTCACTGCTGTCGATACGTGGATGACGTATTTTATATATGGGGAGGATCAGATCGACAACTAGATATATTCCTACAATTAATTAATAACATCAACAAACATATAAAATTCACAATAGAGAAAGAAGAGAATGGCAAAATTAATTTCCTGGATCTCACGGTTAGCATCAACACGAATAACAAACTGCAATACGCAATCTATAGGAAGCCAACCACAACAGACACCATTATACCTAACGACTTATACATATATCCACTTATACATATATCCACCGCCTGTTATCAATCCCAATGACCGAGAAGGATTACAAAGTAGAACTGGATAATCCAAATTGCCAACAACAATGGTTATAATCAAAATACAGTTTTCAAGATCTTAAAAAAGAAGAGGAGGACAATAAAGAAACATCTCCTGTAGAGCTCAAATGCCAAAAAAGATACAGGAAATAATATATTTGCAGTAATACCATTTGTTTACAATACTAGCACAAAAATTAGAAGACAGCTAAGAAACCATAATATAAAGGCAATACCATTTGTTTACAATACCAGCACAAAAATTAGAAAACAGCTAAGAAACCATAATATAAAGGCAATAGTAGTCAATAGAACAAATTTAGGTCACAAAATTGTAAATAATAAAATTGAAACAAAGGAAATATTAAAGAAATCAGGGGTGTACAAAATCAATTGCGTAAATTGTGATGGTATATACATAGGCCAAACGGGGAGAAATTTTGAAACAAGGCAACGGAACACAGAAAATCAATTATAAACAGGACAACAACCATAGGATCAGCGGACCATTGTACAACCACGGGACACCACATGGGGGAGATAAAAGCAATCCACATTAGCCGAAAGGGTCGGAAGCTGAACTTATTAGAGGGATTAGAGGTTAAACGAGCCATCAGCAGGGGGGATTATCTACTGAACCATCAGCATGAGATAAACAATTCCGACAATATCATTAACGCTGCAATCTCCGCTAATTAGACTTATTTGTATATATATTCGAACACGAGAGATAAAAATATGGAACAAAACAAGTGTTTTACTATACCCAATCTGAAAAATCATCTTTTCTGATGAGGCTCATTTTCTTCGTGACGGCTACGTTAACAAACAAAATTGCAACATCTGGGGCTCAAAAAACCCGCACGTTATTGTGGAGAATCCAATACATCCACAGAGGGTGACAGTTTGGTGCGTATTGTGGAGTGTTGACATCATTGGACTTCCTCGAAAATGAGGTTGGGAACAACGTTTCGGTCAACTGTGAGCGTTACAGAGCCACGTCATCCGACTTTATTCTTTTGGATTTTTTTGTGGAGAACCGTGAAGGACAGATGTTATGCCAACAATCCAAAAACGATTCAAGCATTTCAGGCCAATATCTTCAAAGCAATCCGTGAGCTACAGCCCGAAAACATCAACAAGGTCTTGTAAAATTAAAGTGACATAATGCGGTTCTGCGAAGCCAGCCGAGGTAGCCACTTGAACAAAGTTGTGTTCCATAATTAATGGGAATGTTTGCTCTTACAATTAAAGCCATAAACCATGGAAAAAAAATAATGTTGTTCATTTTATTGCATTTTTAAAAAGAAACTTGTATCTGGCCTACCCTTTAATGGAAAATATCTCTAATAATCCCCATTTCCTTGATTACGTGATTTAATACTATTGGATTTTTCCATTATGCAATTAATACTTTTGTAGATTAAACTTAAGACATTACTTATTATTGGGTTATTTGCTATCATATATTTTGTAGAAATATAAATAGAAGATCACTCAATATTTAACTCATTTTTCCATTATGCGATTAATGCCTTTGTAGATATGACTTAAGATATTACTTGAAGTAATGTTTTATGCAATTAGGCAATATAATGATAAAATTAATTTAAATTATAGAGATAAATTAGAAAATACAATCAAAGAAAAACGTGTATAAGACTTAAGAACTTTAGTCAATTAAGAATTAAACTGTTAATGATATAAAGTTTTAAAAATCTGTAGAATTATTATTTATATTATTTAAAAGTGCCTTTTCGTTGGTCATTATTTCCAGCTGCAGTAATTAATGCCATAAGAGGATACTTAACGATTTAAATACTTAACTGTCCGAATTTAAAAAAGTTATACTTCGCTCGGCTTAAATGACACGAATACAATAAAAGTTTAATTATGTACGTCATGGGTCCCCAAACTTTTAGGCCCTCGAATCCCTCGCGAATTTCACGACATACTATCAACTGAACCAGACAACCTGTGCATTAACTTAACTTTTTTTTTTCTCGGCGATTATATACGAAATATAAATTGCTTTGTAATGTTTATTAAGTATGTAAATTAGGAAATTTACCTTTAATAATTTGTAAATTAATAAGCGACGAAAGCTTATATTACTGTAAATATAATAACCTAAATATATTATTCATCAATTCATTTTTCTACATAGTTGAAATTCTTCATTTTGCTCGTTGAAAAGATGAATTAAATACTCAATTTAAGGATAGAGACACCATTAGGGTGACATCTATTGCCTAAATGTTGCACTGATTTCCCTAATGGAGTGGACCGACCACCGACAATTCGGGAACTGTCAACAGTGAAAAATAATTTAAAAAAATGGAAAACTTGAAATTATTGTTTCCCAATCAATGGACTGCTGTGGACCAGATTCGACCTATTTTAACTCTCGTTAGCGCAGAAACTACTGAAAATAATTTTTTGTACACGCCGGTGGTGGCGCATCGGTTACGGCCCCGAACTGACGTGCAGCAACGTTGATTCGGGTCAGTAGTCGGATGGGTGACCGGTACCATTCACCATTGGGATACAATTAATGGTGCTTTAGAGTGACGGGGGCGATCCTTTAAAGTAACAAGCTCATTTACACACACAAATGACACATGGCGGAAGGACCACGTGGTCGATAGCCTAACACTACTACTACTACTACTACTACTATTTTTTTGTTAAAATGTACACGAAAGAGTTATTTTATATTAATTCCTTATTATTATATTTTCAAACAAAATAAGAATATTGAAAATCGAAGTAAATTATATTAATATCATTAGGCCTAAAATATTTATTATATAATTCTCAATTATGATGCAACTTGCTTTTCATTTCTAGATAAGCAAGTACAAATTGCTGGAATATACATTTGACAAGTTCTATCCAGAGCTGGCAGTATAAATCCTTTTGTAAATTTATCTCAAATACGCAAACAGAAGCAAACTCCCTTTGCCAACTGACTGTATTATAAATTGTGCCCTTCTCCGTTCTCGGAGTTGCAAATTGCGATCATCTTAAGGTGCACTTTATAATCTAAACATGCAGTTTGAATAATCTGTTTATGCTATTCTTAGAAAGTTTGTATTTCTAGTATTAATATAATTTATAAACGAAAAATTTTTAGTTACTATAAAATGATAAAATGTGTAATGAAATATAATTTTAAAATATGCTTTTATTGAAGATAATGGATTTAATGAGCTATGACAAGAAAACTGAATATTTCAAATTTGTTCTATTGATTTACTTCGGAATTTCTGATGATACTACCGAACAAGCAAACAAATGCCGTAGTGAACGGCATCTAACTACTAAACGAATATATAATCGTCATATCGTAAAGCCATAAGCGTGCTAATTTACATAACTAATGTGTAATCGAGTAAATTTTACTCTCCGTAATTCGTAATAATAATGTTATCATCAACAAATAAAATTGCTTCAGAATCTCCTATTTCCAAAGGAAGGTCATTAATAAAAATTAGAGTGGCCCTAAAATGGACCCTCGAGGGACACCTTGTTTAAGTGATATGAGCCAAGTGTTCCATTTAAGTGTACTGACTGGCATCTATTGCTTAATATGACTTCATTAATTGAATACTATTATCATCAAAGTTGTAGTTTGTTATTTAGTAACACTGTTTTAGAAATAAATCTCCGTGGTGATTTTCTTTTTCACTGATTCTAAATTACCACTATTTCCGAGGCGGGTGAATAATATTGAAATAAAATACTTCGTAGCACTTAATAATTTAGTCTTATATTCACCGTAAATGTATGTACAGACTTTATACAGATTTAATAATATAAACGTTGATTTGCGCATTGTAGAGTTAAAATTTCATGTTAAAAAATGTTGATGTGTATCGTTTCAAGAATCAAATTGTAATGTGCGTTTCTACATTTCAAAAAATCTAAAACTAAATTTTACAAAGTGGGGGGTGTGTTGTTATTGGCCAGCGAAGGTCACGGGACGCAAATTCTGGGATAAAGGAAGGGATGTACCCTTCGTTTACCTAGATTGTGTCTAGTGTTGAAGGGACGAATTTCTAAGAATCAGCCATATGGCCCTGTAAATTATTTTTCTCCGAATGTTTTCCAGAAGGCGGACCAACAACAACACCCCTCGTTGCTAAAAGATCCGTTCAACTTTACAACGGTCTATTAAAATTCTATTAAAATGACATTAAGGAATTTGAACTGCATTGTTGTCAAAATATCTTTAGAAAGTAATAAAATGTACAAACTGATAAAATTAAAAATAATAAGAAAACATGGAATTGATTAGAGATGCTAAAATGTGTTAGAAGATTAGAAGAAATTAACGCTAAATATAGGCAAGAATTTACACATAATTTGTATACAATAAAAAATGCCGCAACAAACACACATAATCAAATGCTTTTCTTAAACCTAAGAAGCAAACAATTGATGCGTTCTTTCTCTAAAATTTTTCAACTATTCGATTATTGAAGGCAAGCACTGTATCTGTGGTAGATATTTTTTAAGGAAATCAAGAATCAAGAAGAGCTAAAAAAGTTACTATTTTCAAAATATTTCAAAATATTGTTTTAAATACTATTTCTACAATATTAGAAACGACCGGTAAGATAGAAATTCCTTAGGATAATTATTATTATTAATTGGAATCACTTTAGCAAATTTTAATATGTTAGGAAAAATGTTAATTCTGATTATTTGATTAATTGAACTAGTGAGCAGTATAACAAATATATCAATGTCTTCACACTTACTATTTTTAATATTTTGCGTCTCCACTAACATCTTGAAAGGAAACATTTTAAATTATTGCTAACATACATAATCTAATACCCATTTACTATAGAGGTGTATTTTTTCACAAATATTTTCTACTTTTCAATATTTTCCGATATCTTTTTTGCTTCCATCTATGCTATTCCTCTCTTCTCTATTGCTCTTGTCTTCACTTACTCCCATGATAGTCTGGGTCTGCCTGTTTCCTTTCTTCTTTGTGTTTTTGCTCCCCATACTCTTTTTACTTGTCGTGTTTCTTCCATTCTCTGTAGATGTCCCCACCAGTGCAACTGTCTTTCTTCTGTAAAGTCTGGTGTAGACTGTATTCCTAGGTCATTTCTTATTTCTGTGTTCTTCAATCTATCTCTTTTGGTCACTCCTCTGACTATTCTTAGATATGTAATTTCAGCTGCTTGTATCCTACTTTTCTGTCTCTTCGTTAGCGTCCACAATTCACATCTATAGGTAAGCACCGGTCTATGAATTGACTTGAATATCTTTGTTTTATAGCTTTTTGATATTTATCGTTGGTTATGAATCCATATCTTATATGTGGTATAGTTTTAATGCTCTTTCTACTCTTGTCTTTATTGCCGGTTGTGATCCTTTGCTGTCTAAATATTTGTATGTGGATAACTGTTCTATTTTTGCCCCCTCTATTTCTATGTTCATCGTCTCTTGTTCCTCTCCAATTACCATTGTTTTAGTCTTTTCTTTTCATTCCTGTTCATTTTCATACCATATTTATCTAATATTTCGTTCTATTTTGTTTAAGTTCTTTTTAATTTTTCGCAAATGTTACTATATCATCTATAAATACTCCTTCAGACACTGTCACTTTTTGAAGATTTGTGTACCCTATTGTTATACCGTTGCGTAGTATATTGCATTCTTTTAGTATTTCGTCCATGTATATTATAAACAATCCCGGGCTTAGTCCTCCTTTTTTAGTCCACCTTTTGTTGCAAATGGTTCTGATCTCTTATTCTTATATATTACCGCGTTTGTATTGTTCTTGTAGATTTCTTTTATCTTAATCGTTTTTCCATCCACTTCTTTTTTGGTTAATGTCTTAGAGAATTATTTTCTTGGTATTTTATCAAAGGCTTTCTCTAGGTCAATGAAAGCTAGGTAAGAAGAGTACTTCTTTTTTCCTGTAGCATCTTTTGTGTCAGTTGTCTTACAATAAATATGTGGTCCTGGATACTTCTTCCTGTTCTGAATGAAGAAGCACAAAGTGTCTAGTGTCTTCTCCGTTACTCGTTTGTCTAATATCTGTTCTCTGTTCTGGTATTTTCATATTAGTGCATAGTAACGTTATACCTCTGTAGTTGTCACAATTCTTTCTCACTCATTTTTTGTGTATTGGTACAATTAGCGCCATCTGTCAGTCTTTGGGTATATGCAGTACTTCTTTCTTTTATCTCCAATAACTCTTCTACATTTTTAGATCTTTGTTGTCTTTATTCTCGTTTTCATAATTTCCTTCTAAAGCGTTCTCTCTCTGTAATTGCTCCTGGAAATATCCTTTCCATCTTTTCATGATTCCTTCCTCTTGGTTAATTATATCCCCACTTTTGCTCTTAATATAGTTTGGCTCCTATGTTTTAATTCCCCTTAATGTCTTCATTGTTTTTTAGAATGGTTTCTGATTTCCTTTGCTATCTTGTTCTAGTTTTTCAACTTTATATTTGATATAATTTTTAGTTGTCCTGTTTTTCTTATGGCGTCTTTCGCTTCTAAGATGGTATTAATTTAATTTTATTTTGATAATATTTAAGTTGCTTGACAATTCCCAGTGCTAGGCTAGCTCGCGGGGGGGGCGGTTCAAATTTATAAGGCGCCAAGTAATCTTTATTTTTTTTGCCCCCTGGGAATTTGTCGCAGGGAAAATTACTAAACCCAGATGGAATTGAATTCAAAATAAAATTAAAAGCGTTCACAAATGAAAATAATAAATATAAATTTATTAATTAAATCAAAAATATTCGGTTGCCACAAAAATTACAATTAAATAAAGGTAGTCGTAGAGCGGCTAGATCGATTACTTAAATCTCCGAATTTAAACTAGAAAATTGAATTCAAGCTTAAGCATTATAAACCGGAGGTTATCAGTGGCCACTGTTAAATTGCCGGAATAAATAAACAACGTATGCCAACCACCGGCGAAATGGCACGCTCTTCGAGATGACGACACAAATAAATATCTTAATAATTATTCGAACAAAAATTAAATAATAATAACAATTAACTAACTAACTATTCTCCTGCGTGTAGACTTAGATTCCAATCAACCCAAAAGTTTATAATAATCCACAATGATTCTCTTAGACAAAGAATTATTGACAAACACGTGTAAATTGCACACGCACACAAGTACGGTGTAAAACCAAAAATACAACAAAAATCTGGCCTGTTCGTTCCTCCTTGCTTCCCTCGTGGTGGTCGTTGGAAATGAAAGAAACCCTCTGGCTACACTGTGTTTCCGTCGTGGCAATGGTACTTGTTACGCAGCGTGACGGTCCGGTCTCCAACGGTGGCTCTGCAGTTTGAATTTCGCGCGTTCTCCGCAACCCAAGAAAAATTCGACGCTCGGCTCGAGGATCAGCAGCCAGCTAATTTCACAAATTCGCTCTCTAATTACGTAGAGCCGGGGTAGGGCCTTGGATGTTATGCGCTCCGTTGTGTACGGTGTCGTACTCCACGTGCTTGGACTATTTGCACTTTGCACAATTTATTCTATTTCGTTAACAATTACTGGATATATTCAAAACTGCCGACGCGCTGCCCGCGCGTCTATGCCCAACTGACGCCGCCCGTCTTTTTTTTTAAACAATCTTTCCACGGCCCGCCGTGAATATCCACGGCCTACCATATTTCCCTAGTGCCTCAATTAATTGCGCGCGAAATATAAATTGGAACGGCATGGAAATATGACCGTTACAGCCTATATAATTATTCTATGTTAAGTTTTGTATTTTTATGCTCTCTTATCTCTTACCTCCACAATGCTGTTTATTTATTTATCTTGCTTCACCTGCTTACTCTACAAACTTTTGCTGCGGCTCCTAGAGTTGTTTGTTTAAACAGTGCCCACATTTGTTGTAGAATTTTATTTTCTATTCATTCTCGATTCTTTCTATATTGATTTCGGATGCCTCTCTATATTTTTCTGCTGCTTCTCTCTCTCTTAGTTTATATGTTCTTATTTTTGTGATCACCTCTTTGTTTCGTTCCGTTGTTTGTCTTGTTTGTTTCCTTTTCTCTCTTATTTTGCTTATAACTATTTCTGCACCCCTCATTACTTTTTCATCTAGTACTTCCTTCCTGTTTCTTGCTTCTATAATTACATAGTCGATAATGGACTTTTTATTTGTACTACTTACTTCTCTTGTATATTTTTATATGTTTTTGTGTTGAAAAAATGTGTTCGTTATTACCTGGTTGTTCATTATTCAGTATTCTAGCAACCGTTTTCTATTGTTGTTTCTAGTGCTTTCTTCATATTGTTCTATTGCTTTCTCATACTCCTTGTCTTTAGTTCATACTCTTGTCTTAAGATCGCCAGCGTCATATATTATTCCTTCTCATTCTCTTTCCAAAATTAATCATTCTCTTCCCCTTTTTCATCTTCGTTGGGTCTATATGCTATGATTATTGTTTTTATTTTGTTGTTGTTATTTGCCTTCTCTCGTATTTCTATTTTCAATATTCGTTCTGATTTTGCTTCCCAATTTTATATTTGGTGCTCCAAGGATTTGTGAATAATGCATTCGACTCTTGCTGCTGATCTTTTTTCTTCTTCTACCTCACTAGAGATCATTATGTTCCCGTTGTCTAATTTAATCTTTCCATTCCTTTTTTTCTTTGTCTCCATTATTGCTAGAATTTCTAAACCCATCTCTTCAAATTCTCTTTCGAGTTACTTTTCATGTCCATTTATTGCTCTGACATTCCATGTTTTTATTTTCCCCGTTCTATAGCTGCATCCTCTGATTTATTGTCATTTACCTCTTGTTTATTTCCTTTTCTTTTGTCCTTGTTCGTTAGCTTGGGTTTCGCTGTTTTCTTATTCGCATGTTTTATTAATAGTTTTCTGCAAGTTGCGTTTATTGATTGGGTACCAGTCTCTTCTCTTTTTTATTTCATTAACTAGTTTGTTCATTCTCTATTAGTCCATTTTCTTTGTGATTCCAGATGTAGCCCTTTCCATTTAGTATAAGAGTTTAGTATCCAATCCTTGCTTTGTTATCTTTTTCCGTTTCTTCCCTCGCAATGTTTCTAATTTCGCGTTGTGTTCTTCGTTCTTCCGCTCTCATATCACTGTCTATGTATATTTTGGTGTTCTTCAATTTGGTACTCTTTGCTTTCATTATTTCTTCTTTTTTGTCTCTTGTTTCAATTTCCGCTACCAAAATTTCTTCTTTAAAAGATTGTGATGTGGCCATCATAGTACTTTCCCTAAATTTTTCTCGAAAACTATGAGGTTGACGCAAAATGGCTATTCTTAACAATTTGCCTAATTTTGGATTCCTTGCAATTATTTGTTATATACATTTCATGTAACTCCTACAGTTTATTATCAAAAGGCAAAACATATTTAAATTATTATTTCTCGGTTAAGTTATGAACTTTATGAAAAATATATTTTAATAAAACTTGTTCAGTTTCTCATTCTCTTTAACTTTCGCTTAAAAAGTTATGTAATATTTTTTAAATTCTATACAGGGAAAGTAAAAAAGATGTAGAATCCAACAACAATTAAGTAATTTAAATGATCATTTATGTATAGGGTGGGTGGGTGGCCTCTAACCCATCTTCAAATCAGTAAAATGTAAGGGAGGGTTTTAATTAAAAGTTGTAAAACCTAAATAAACATTACATTATTAAATTTTAATAGATTAATTCAAACAATTTTTTTAAATAAATTTTGATGATGTTTTACTGATTGGAGGGTGGGGTACAGGCCACCCATCCACTTTACATATACATATAAACCATAATTCCTTATCTTCTCGCAGTTTCCAATAAAATTAATTAAAAAACTTTTTAAATAAAAAAGAAATTAAAAAGGTAAAATTTTTGAGTGTGTAAATTAGTAAAAATAGATGGATGGGCAGAATCTAAATTAGATAAGATTAACTATAGAAACTCATTTACATTTAAACTTAAATTTTGACTTGACTTGACTGTTTAATTTTTTATTGCATAAAGGGTTTTATTGTTTTAGTAGTAAAATCATCAACGATTAGCAATTAAAGTTATGATGTATATGTAGGGTGGGTGGGTGCCCTCTATCCACCCTCTAATCAGTAAAACATAAGTGAGGATTTTAGTTTAAATTTGTAAAATGTAAACAAACACAAAATAATTGCATTTTTTAATTGATGTATTCATACAAATAATTGAAATTATTTTTGATGATGTTTTACTGACTGGAGGGTGGGATAGAGGCCACCCACCCACCCTACATATGCATATCTCTTAATTACTAATCGCGGCACGGTTTCCAATAAGTTTAATTTAAAAAAAATGAATAAAGGAAATTGACACAGTAAAATTTGTGTTTGTAAATTAATAAACATTATATACATGATACGTGGAAAGGGTTTAAGCAGCAAAATTATCAACGATTAGTATTTAAAGTTATCATGTACAAGTAGGGTGGGTGGGTGGCCTCTATCCACCTTCCAATAAGTAAAATATAAGCGAGGGTTTTAATTAAAAGTTGTAAAATGAAAAGAAACATATAAAATTGTGATGTAGCCATTATAGTAATTTCCTTACATTTTTCTCAAAAACTATGAGGTTTACAAAGTAAAAGGTATTCTTAATAATTTGCTCAATTTTGATTTTTTTACAATTATTTGTTATATAAATTTCATGTAGGTCCTATACTTTATTGGCAAAAAATATCATTTTTTTAAATTTTTAGTCTTTTTCTCGCAAATTAAGAACTTGGAAAAACATGTTTTAATAAAACTTGCTCAGATTCTCATTTTTGTTCGAAAAGTTATGTAATATTTTTCAAATTTAGAAAAATATTGAGAAAAAACAAACCGCATCGAGTTAACATCCACTTCGTTTCATGAATGTTTACGAAAAGCTTTTCAGTTCTAGTTTTTAATGATAAAACCTTAAGTTTAAAGTTTCATTTGAATGAGAATGTGTGTGGGCGCTGTATCACAAAAAAGAATGATCCTATTGAGATGAAACTAGAAACATAAGGTTTTATCGCTAAAAACTGGATCTGAAAAGCTTTTGGTGAATTTTCAGAATATAATTGTATTTATAATGAAGAAAAATTCAATGAATGAAACCCACCCTAAAATTATATTTAAAATTTAATCACTGATTTATTTTTGGTTTCCAATAATTTCAGTACAAAGTACTACTATAGATAGATATCTTGAAGTAAAACAACTAACAGTGATTAAAGTTTTAAAACATGAATGTAGAGTGGGTGGGTGGCCACTATCTCACCCTTCAATTCATAAAACATACGCAAATATTTCTAGACAATTTATACTTAATCATAAGACTATTAATGCTATATTTATTTTGTTAAAGAATATTTACTATTATTATTTTTTTAATAATTTTAAAGATTCTATAGATTTGTAAAAAGATGAATTTTAGAAATTTCACAGAATGTAAAGATTCTAGAGATCGTAAAAGTTCCTTTTTTCTAGAAATCCAAGAGTCTAAAGTTTCTAAATATTATACAGATTCTAAAGATAATACATATTTTAAAGGTAATTAGATTCTAAATTTTGTAAAGATTCTAGCGGTCGTAAGTATTCGTAAATAGTATCCCACACTTTATTCATTATTCAATACAAACAAACAAATTTTAAACATTATTAAAATTATGTTTAAATTACTGATTATTAATATTAAAGCATAGAATATTGAAATAAGTCGGAAATATGGTAAAATAAAATAATGTTTGTTTAAGGAATTCCCCGGTTCCGCGGGGTTGTAGGGCAAATGTGGAGGCGGTTTTTAGTGAGTATACCTGTTCTGTGGAGTCCCACCCTCAGTCTATAAAAGATTTTCCACCTCCCAGCTCCACAAAAAAATGGTTAGGTGGGTGGCCACTATTCCACCCTCTAATTTATTATCGTTAACAAACTATTTTTTTTTAAATTATTACACAAAATAAATAAAATATTTAGTAATTAATTTGACTGTTTAATACATTTAAAATTAAATCAAATATTGGTTTATTTTTAATAATTGGAGGGTGGGATAGTGGTCACACATCCACTCTACATATACATTAAAATTTAAGCTAAAAACTATGTTTAATTTATTTTTACGTCAACACTACAATTATTATTGTTTTTTTTTTGGGAAACCAAACGTGAAATAGTGATTGTAATATATAATATGTATGTAGTATGTATGAAGTCTACTATCCCATCCACCAATTCTATAACATTAACAATTTATTCTTCTAAAATTAATTATAGAAGTGAAGCAAAGCAATCAGAAAGTAATTGATTTGCTTGGTTGATGCATTTTAAATTAAATATTGTTAATATTAAGGAATTGAAGGGTGGGATAGTGACCATCCACCCATCCTACATAAAATTTGAAATTCAAGCCAAGACACCAATTCTAAAAATATCAACAAATTCTTAAGTAAATAGGGAATAAAAGGCATTAATTTGTTTACAATTTCTGAAAATTTAAAAAATTCTAAGTATTGTGTAGAAGTACAAGTTTCTAACTACTCAATAGAATGTAAAGAATCGAAAGACTTAGGAGATTGTAAGTTTTAAAAACTCTTAAGATTCTAACAATTCTTGAAATTGTATAAAGTGTTTATTTTGATAATTCCAAAGATTCTTTAAATTAAAAGAAATATAGAAATTCTAAAATTTCTTTAAAATCTAAACAGACTGAAGATTCTAAAGAATATTCATAATCATATCTATTATATTATTATTAAGGTACTAAATATTCAAAAGAATATAAAGATTAAATACTTGTTAGGCAGGATATCATATAGGAGAGATAATTCCGATCCATTTTGGACAAAAAGGATTTAGGCTTAACCTTCTAGAGGGAATTGAGATTTAACGGGAAATCATCAAAGGCGATAATCTTCTGAATAATCAACAGGAATTAACTCAAGTCAAAAACGTCATTAGCGTAGACCTCCCACCGTAATAGAAACCATATAAAAGTGTACATATTCGCAATTTTAGTTTTAAATATACCTTTGATAATGATTGTAATATCGAACCACGTGCCAGGTAACTGAAATAAAAACATGGCACAGAACAAGAGTTTAAATTTCCCTAATGAATATAAAGATTTCAAAGATTCTAGTAATCATCAGGATTCTAAATTTTCTAAATAGTCTAAATAATAAAATAAATTCTAAAATTGTAAAAAGTTTTAACTATTCAATATAGTTAAAATAGTCTGAGGATTATAAAGATGTTAATTACTTTAAAAATTCTATGAAAATATAAAAGAGTCTGAAGATTCTAACAAAATTTCTACAAAAATTCAAAGTAGTAGATAATACAAAAACCCAGATTCCAAAAAAGAACAAGTAATTCAGGATTCCGATGATTATGCAAATAAAAGATTTTCCAAGCTCTAAAAGTTCTAATTATTCTAAACATATTTAAAAATTTTAAAAATATTGTTTAGAATTTAACGAGTTTGAAAATTCTAACGATTCAATAGAAAATCAAATATTTATTTTCTATTGAATTTAAAGTCTAAAGTTTCCTATGATTTTAGCAATCGAAATCCCAATATTCTAATTAACTAAATATTTCAGAAATCCTTCTAAATGATTTAAAAATATTCAATATTTTAACTCAAAGAAACGTGAGTGCTATGAAGAATGTACCTATTCTAAAAAATCAACAATTTCGTAAAAAAATAAATAAGAATTAAATGAGTCTTAGGAAATATTCTATCATTGCTCAATACTCAAATGAATGTAAAGTTTCTGAAAATATTGAAAGATTTTAAATGTAAGAATTTCAGATATTGTATAGAATTTAAAGATTATAATGTTTCTAAGGATTCTAGCGATCGTAAAAAGTTTTTAATTTTTTGAATATTTCAAATATTTTTAACATATAACCAATTCTAAATATACTAAAGGTAATAAATATTTGTAAAATGTAAAGATCTAAAGATTTAATATTTCAATTTAAAGAGTCATAAAGATGAGTTTATAAATAAAGATTTTGAAAACTCAATAATTTCAAAAAATAAATTCTAAGAAATATTCTACAAATACTATAGATTCTAAGAAATTAAAACAATTCTGAAATTTTTAAAGATATAAAAGATTAAAGATCATAAGATATTATGATTATATGATGGAATGCTAGGATTTATTTTGATCATTCTAAAGATTTTATAACAAACTTCTAAACATTCCAAGGGTTTTAAAGATTCTGAAAATTCCAAAAATTGAAAAGGTTTTATTAATTTTAATATGTCTTAATTTTGTATAAAATTTAAATATTCTTTAGATTTCAGAAATTTTACGAATTCTACAGAATTTAATGATTTTAGAGAAAAACAATACAGTTTTAAATAATTTTGGTGATGATTAAATTTCAAAAATTATTCAAGAGATTTTAATGATTCTAGAAACTTAGTAACTTGTTTAGTGCAATGAATATTATTTGAATTATTTCTTAAATAAATAATGCATTCATTAAAACAATTTTGTATATTCTAAAGATTGGAGGATGTGATAGTGATCACCCACCCATCCTACATATTTATTAAAAAATTAAATCGCTGAAATATTGTTTATTTCTAATAACTTTAATCGTAATAATGCTATAGGCTTCTTAAAATGAAACGACTGACAGTGATTGAAGCTTAAACATTATATGTAGGGTGGGTGGGTGTCCAACATCACACCATCCAATTCATAAAACATACTCACGTGTTTCTATTAAAATTATCTTACAAAAGGATTTATGTTATTTATATTTATTCAGTACTTTCTATAATCTAAATTGAAATTTCAAATTAAGGTTAGTGAGTGGGCTTTACTATTAGTGATTTACTATTGTGTAGTGTAATTAAAATTGTTTAAATTATTTTATTAAATAAAGTTAACATTTAGTTAATAATTTATGTATGTTTTAAAAGTTAGAGGGGGACATTTTTTGTTTCTTTAACTTCAAGTTATATGTACACATTATCTTCATTAATCTTCGTCACTAAATCTTTAAAGCACAAAGTGCCAAATTAGTATTACTTTAGAGCAGGTAAATAATGCCATTAAAAAGGATTTAATACTGCAGTAAAGAAGGTACCTTTAGCTCTCTGGATAATCTGTACAGTACGATTTTTTGTATTTCTCTACTTCAAACTGAAAACGAAATATATCAAAAGGTGGTCAGTGACTTCAGTTATTTTACAGTTTTAAAAATAATGAGAAAAAGCATGTATGTATAATATTGCTTTAAACTGAAAAATTACAGAATTTGGTCACAATCAAGAATGAGAACATGTGTATGCAAAAAAAAAACAAAATGCAATAAAAGGTACAGATTCTCAATATAAAAATGTTGATAGCATTAATTCCAGAACTTATTCTTTAATATCTGACCTCCTTCCAACTTATTTAAGCTATTAATAATGCGCATCTTAATAACTAATAATCTTGCGAAGAAAGGAATAAAAAACTATTTTATTAGTAAAATTAAATAAATTAGTTAATAAAATGTATGCTCCAAGTGGGTATTTTCCCTTAATCCCGAACGTAATGATTTCTGTAGAATTCACTAATCCACGTCAGGTATAAATTCAGACCTTCAGTCGATTATATTTCATTCTTGTGTCAGTTGCCGTACATATCTGAGTAAGTTATTTATATTTCATTATATTTATTATCATATTTCATTATATTTATTTTAGTAAGTGTTTTTATTTGTATTTAAAATCAATTTTATAATAAAGCTGTACTGAAGAGAGCGAAAGTTCGAAACACGTGTCTGCAGATGATTATAAACTTGAATGCTAGATTTTTTAATTGCTTTTGCTAATTTAATTTAATGAAATCAGTTTAAAATTTATTTTTCATAATTTTTCATGTTATAGTTACATTTAAACAATTTAAAGTACATTTTTATCATTTATTAGTTTATTCAACAGAAATAATTTCATTCAAATTAGTGTTGCTTTGATAGTTGTACTATTTGTAACACGCAAATTAATTTGTATTATTCAATGTCTGTCGAAGTATTAGCTAGAGAAGTAGTTGTTTCAAATTAATTTGTTTTGTAGTCTTAGTAAGACTCATTGTTGTAGATTCACGAAATGTTTTCGTATTTTTAAATTTATTAAATAAATTAGTGTTTAATTGTAACTCTATAATGAGCATATCTTGAATTGTTTTGAATTAAATCCTTTTTGGCTCAAAACAATGTATATATTTATTTATTTATTTATGGGTACTTTATCAGATTTGCTTTATAAATATAATTCTAAATACATTTTTACAATTTTAAACAAAACCATAGAAATAATTTCGTCAGCAAGCTGACATTAATTAAATAAATATTATATTTAATATCTGCTAATAACATATTTCTATAATTCTATTATATTTGAAGAATATTAGAGGAGTCTTTATTAAAATATTAAAATGTTTGTACATATTGGAATATTTTAGCAAATATAATATTCTATATAGAATTTAATTTATATATAATTGTATGTATTATTTATTTGAACGTTTGAATGTCTATATTATGTAACTTTCTTTGTCCCAAATGAATGTAATTATTACTTATTACTGAGCTATGTGATTATAATATAATGAAAATATGGCGTGTACGTTCAACATTTTTTTGTATATCATTATCGATTTTTCATTTATGCAAAACGACGAAACTTAACTCGTAAATTTGGAACTGTGACAGTATGACGCGCAAAATCATATCGTAAAATACCTTTTTATATGCATAATTTTATGGTTATCATCAACCTTAAAGTTTTGCTGCAAAATATAATCTGCATACATTATATATATTATTTAGTTCTAAAGATAAAAACTTGCAGGATTAAATGTTCTATACTAATTTAATTTTTTATTTAATAAATTGGTCTTATTTCAGTGTTCACAAATGAAAGAGAAATCGGACAAATTTATTAATTGAAGAATAAAACCTAAATGCTTCGATTAAAATTAAAAGTGTTTTTTGAGATACACCGCTTAAAGATAGACACATATATATTCACTTACAAATGGCCGAATTGGACATTGGTGTCTTCAAAAAATCCATTTCCGTTGAAATGAAATAAATAACGATTACAATACTTTCTGAACAAGGAAAGTAAAAGTAATTCGTTCAAGTATATAATAAAAAAATATCAGTTTTCTTTTGACATCCAACATTTGTCAGATGTAATATATAATCTGGACAAGGTTAAGACATTTTTAATTATATTCTGATATATGGCATATAGTATTACGTATTATTTATTTTATCCAACATGTTAACAAAAATATTCTAATATTATACATAATAATTTTCTACAAACATTTTGATCGCATTTGAGATTGCTTGAATTAACAAAATAAATGTTCTTTCCATGCTCCATGAAGACTCTCTTGATGACTTATAAAATTGTTGGCAAATATAACTTTTTATAGCAAAAAAATTGAAACATAGGATAGTTTCCATGATTTCTTGATTCACTTGATTCATTACACTTGATAGCTGGTGATAATACTTATTACACAGAGGCAATATCTTTTTGGTCAAAATTAAATTAATTAATATAAAACATTGAAATTCATTCAATTAAGGCAATACTTATATTAAACATGTAACATAATTCAATCCTGTTATTTACACAGAGAGATAAATTCTGTTAATATTAATTACACAATCTATTTGAATTGATTTGCAGAGAACTAATCCGCCCGTAAGTCCTCAACTATCTGTATTAATTACGTTTGTTTTACATCAATATGTAACTTTCATCAAGTTCCACTCACCACCAAATCCAATTTATCACACGTTTGTGTACTATCTTTTAAATTCGGAATTGGCGTCTCTGTTCTAGCTGCATTAATTATGCTCCGGGTTAGTTTGAATAATTAATTGTTTTAGATGACAAAGGGGACGGCGATGACAATATATATATTGTTACAAAGGCCGTAAAGGCATTCATAAACACATAACGTGTTATATAAATGTCAGGTGTAAACTACCCCTTCATCCACTGCTGTTATAACAGTTATGATTTTTTACTAGGCAGTTAACGTCAGTTTCCTGACATGTTTTACGTTTAACGCCCCAGATTCCAGATGTCCGTCTTAAAAAGAACGCCGAGATTTATTAGGAAATCCTTTTGTAAGAGTTAAAAGGTTTATTTCATGGCCGTCCTTTATCTTTAGAAAGATGAGCGCTGTTGAAACTTCCCAAAAATCACCCTTGATTTTAATGCTAATATTTCTCTCAATCAAACTGGTGAAATTATTGTTTGGCACTTTACTTCATCCTAAGTTTGAAATTATAAATTAAATTAAAATACTTTTCTTAGTTAATATCACAACGAACAATAATATCGTAATAATTTTAACAAAATAAGTATTTTTATTAATAAATGTATTAATTCGTATACAATATTTTTAGTAGTTAACAAACACGATTGTTTATTGTTCATTTGACGCAGCAATTATAAATATAATATTTTATTATTCATCTAATTATAATAATATCGCCAGTAATTTATAAATACACTGCTCAAAACACGAGTATGTGCTCCCATAGCACGAATAACGGTATTACACCATCTTGGTATGCTTCACAAAAGTCTTAGAAGATCTTCTTATGGTATAGCGCACCATTCCTCAATAAAAACCGCCGTTAACTGCTGAATGGTTTGAAGATGCGGGTAACCACGACTACGTCTGTCAAGCATATCACATACATACTCTATGGGATTTAAATAAGGACTTAACGCAGGCCACAGCATTGTTTGAATTTCCAGTTCTTGTAGGAAGTCTAAGATGATTCGCGCAGTATGTGGTCTTGCGTCATCCTGCATTGACAAAAAAATTGGACCTATTGCATGTGCCAAAGAAACAACATGTTCTCTTAATACCATGTCAATGTAGGGATTAGCGTTAAAATTTCCTGGAATTACAACAAGGTCGGTTCTATTGTCAATACTAATACCATCCCAAACCATAACTGAACCACATCCAAACCTTTCGACATCCTGAACAGTAGCAGCTGCGTAGCGTTCTCCTGGGTGTTTGTAAACACGTTCTCGGCATCTCAACGAGTAATACGGAACCTTGATTCATCCGTGAAGAGCACAAACTTCAATTGTCGAAGTTGTCATGCGAATGTTCACGAGGAAGATTCACCCTTGCTATACTGTGGATCTCAAATTTAGTTTCCTCGACCTATTCCTAATTGTCTGGTCTGATACAATGATCTCTTACGTCGTCCTGAGGGAAATTAAGAGGTCTTTCGCCGTAGAAACTCTATTGCGAATACTCCAAATCAGTAAAAATCGCCCCCCCTTTGAGATCTTGCCCATTGCGCCTGGTATATTGACTTGTCTCTAAATACCTATTCCATAATTGCTGAATAACAGATTTACGTTGAAATTTCTTGAAATTTGTTGAAGGCTTTCGCCATTTAATGTTATAGCACAATTTCCATTGAGATGCCTTATTTTCACTTAGCTTAAGTCAAACTATCCGTTGCAAACATTTTCGTCTGTTTATTGATCTAAACAAGGCCTATAGCTCTTTGAATTAAATTTGGGATACATTATTTCACTTTAGTTTTTATAGTTCTTGTTAATTATTACGCGTACTCCGGTAGTATGTGATGCTGTTAATTCCCTATGTATCAATTAAAACAATTAAATAGAACGTTTTTCCGATGTCCTTAATTTTATTTGCATGTAATTTTCCGTTTGAATTTTATGGAGGCACAAATTAGTGACCCGTTAATTGTTTTGAGCAGTATATGTTACAAAACAATTTATCATTTGTTTTTCATGAACGCAATATGTTTACAATTGAATAACACGTGGGCGTATATTATATTACTAGTATTCAATATATTGTAAAATTATTTATGAATATTTTAAAGCAATTAATTATTAAATTATTATGTTATAATGAGTATCATTATACGCATTTTACGCCAATATAAATACATGCTATGATAATAGATTAAAATCGGGAAACAAATTTGTTCTATGAAATTAGGTATCGTAAAAAGTATGCCCTACCATTTTGAAAGTAAGAACTGCTGGCCGCTTCTCTTCACACATAGAAGTATTCGTAATTATTTAACCTATTAAGGTCTTGTCTCGTGATTTGTTAATGCTCCAGTATAAAGTTGCTAGTTAAATTTATGAAAGTGGTACTCTTTATTTTATTGTGTTGAGATAAGTTCAGGCTTCTATCTATAAATTTAAAAGAATAGACACTAATCTATTTTATTGTCAGCTACCGCTTTTATTATGCAAAGATTGTACCAAGTGGGTTCCAAGAATAGTAATGCAGAAACACAAATGACGTTTAATTCCTGTCTTTTCTGGAGCTTTACTAAAAGAAAGAAAAGTCATTCTTGAAAAAATTATTGATGTATGCTTGTCGAATAATAGACGATTAAGTTAGCGACAGATCCACCATATCTTAAATTTTAAGAAGACAGTTTTCACTTTGGAAGAATACATATTGATCGGTGTTGTGAAATATTAAAAAAGTTTGGAATGTAATATAAAATCGTCGGCTTTCGACCTAAAGTTTACTAAGAATCAAAAAATTGTTGAAACGACTGATGCATTGAGCAATTGTATGGCAATTCTTTCAAACTGCTATCAATATATCTTTGAGAATATCATACCTATCACATATAGTTATTATTAAGACATCTTAAGTAATTGTGAAATAGGCACAGCAATTTCTTGCAAAATATATACAAACTTCAGATGATATTGGATAAATGTGAGACAAACACTTCTATTTAGACTGCAAATGCGCTCCTCACTAAGTGTTAGTTCAGCTTGGATCACCCCTTGACTCACTGCCTATTGATCTGAACTGAATCCACTATTGTACTATCAAACTCAGTGAACTAGCCAGACCAACAACCACTTACCTACGCTGCCATCGACTAAAACACCTCTTTGTGAGCATATAAGACATTCAATTGTTTTACAGGGTACGTACCTGGGTACTCAGTCAACTAAAGCGCTCGAAACTTTTCTTGCTATTTAAATATTTGTAAATATATTATAGGAAAGCCAAAGTTTTTAAATAAATAATAAAGAATACGTATGCACTGCAGAGAATACCACGACCAATAGATCTACTGTTCATAGATGTTTTTTCTAACCTGTGCATCTGTAGTAATAAGAAACCTATATAATAATCACTGAAAATATTCTGGAAATTCAAGAAATAATTTTGTCGATGTAGTGGTTGGCTCATATTTTCAGATGCATTATTATATATGACATGATGATCCCGCCAGAAGATGTATCCCTTTTTTCCAGCATCTTAATTCTTCATCCATAGCTATTCTCATTATATCTCCTGCCGGTGACATAATTTTCCTTTTCATAGAATCTTATTGAATCACGAAATAATTATTATGTGAGGCTTACTATTGTTGATTTACCGTTCAGCAACTAGAGCCTCCTCAACTATTGATCAAATCTTTTCCATCTCTTACGGACCATCCGTCACGAGCGACCGTCTTCCTAGTGTCGCTTTTTCACAAAGAAAGGCTAGCCAACTTCAACTGCCAACAAAAAAATCAGTGACCACAAAAACGACGATTGGAATCTTTTAATGGTCACGTCCTATTCACCTGTGATAGTCTATAGAATCTATGATTGGAATCTTTTGATGGTCACGTCCTATTCACCTGTTATAGTCTATAGAATCTACGATACAAAGCGTAGTTCCTATATATTGTCTACATTAATTACTTCTGCTGTAAACTTATTCTGGTCAAACATATATCCACACACAAACCTCTTGTACTCCGCCAAATCAATAAATTCTCTAAACCATCAATTATTTGGGAGATTACTGGAGCCCAGTGTTTGAAACAGAATATAAGCGCCTCAACGACATAGTCCATCTACAAGTCAAATATGAATATTCAAAATATAGATAGGCAAGAAGAAACAAGGCGACTGCTCTATCCTCATATAGGGAAACGTTCACATAAGATCTTAGCTGAAAACCTAGAATTAACACAATTTTCTAAAATATAATTTGCTTACAGATACTTTTGGAAAATAAGTTTTGAATTTTTTTGAGACAAAGATCGCGTTTGAAAGAATATGTAACATAAGGCGACTATTTACTATATCCTGACCACTCTTAACTATCTGAAGTAGTATGGTGACTTTGTTGAGACTTGCGTTGTACAAGACGAGTGGTAATATGATCAGCAAAGTCGGATTGTGAAGGAATAGGAACGTAAAATCGTATTTTAGAGTAATCCACAGAGTATCTCATTGTTGTGAGATATATAAAGTCACCAAGATAAAAAAGCTACACAAACTAATTGCTGGCATCAATTTATACCGACCTATTCCTATCTTCAGGGTTAATAGCAAGTTGTTTGAAAGAATTATATTTGCCCGCCTTCGACTAAAACATCATCTTTGGTACAGTACAAGCAGTACCTCTCAGACATCCGCCAGCGCCACGATGCGATTCTAATCGCGAACTATGGTTAGGCCTCCTATGTAGTGTTGCTCGACATTCAGAACGGTATCTATATCATGTATGATAGCGGACAACGGTTCCCTTCGTCTCGTTTACATCTTCTTCTTGAAATGCCTTCTCCATTCAATGAAGATCGGCAACAATTCTGGCAAATTCGTCTCTGTCTTGGGCTCTTCTTAGCAGAGAACACTGTCTACGTCCAGGACCACGTTTTCCCTTTTACATAATATTCTTGCAAAAACTATTTAGGGAACCACGAGCAATCATCTTTATAAATCTGAATGTAAGTCATATATCATTCGATTTACTTTCCACCAACCGACGCGGAGCACTTCTTCTTGCCATTCTCGCCGATTACTAATTATGCCGCAGGTCCCGAAATGGTTCTGGAGTGGCCTCTACCATTGATCATCCTGGTAACCTCCAAGATACTTACTTTATTCCATGTTATCGTCTCTTATAAACAATAAATCCACAGTAATAACATTCATATTGTCATTGATGAAAAAATATCAGCGGCAGCATAAACGCCGATTGGAATCTTTGTTTTCATGCTATACTTCCACCTGAGATATTCTATATAATTCATAATGTTGGACATGTTTCCCTCCACACTGCCCACAGAACTCACTTCTGCTGCAAACCCTGATATCTCGTACACACATATTCCCTGGAAGCCTTGAAGTTATTCAACATCATTATGATCTATCTATTTCAATATTGTCGTTACTCCCGTCGTTACTCCCGACTCAGCCATCCGCAAACATCACTATGCAATACGAAGTGTTGCTCGACTTTTATAGCGCCTTTGATACCCTATGATATTGCAGACTCATTTTCAACCTGCCCCGTCTCCAGTTTTCGACATTTTAGACAAACGTACGAATACTACTATTTTCCTTCTGCGCCACTATGACATCCTCACAACTAGCTAAGCTGTGTTGGATTGGAATTAGCTATAAAAAGACAAAAATCTTCCAAAACTGTCCTCAGAAGTATAGGCCGCCTTCATTTTTCATCAAAGCCAGATCAATCCAGCCGGTGAATCTCATATCCTGAATTCCATTTCCGAAATGCACTTTAATACAGCGCACATGCCACATACGGGATCTAGCATTTAATAGTAGTGGATGTTAACCTTTCAAATTAATACACATTGACAAAATATTTATTTGAGAAACGTTCTGAGATATTATATAAAATCAGCTCTATGGAGCATATGATTATCGACCGATACCTTCATCACCACTATCGTCATTTAAGAGACCAACCGTCGAATTTTAGCCCATCTTAGAACGCTTAACACCTAGACACTAGAAGATCGTTTGCCGAGCCTTCCCACGCAACAATAATACCAATATTCTTAACTGTCTTTAACTATAACAAAGGTCAATTGTGACGTTGCATGGAAATTACTTATCACTCGTTTCAAAAATAAACGTTTAACTATTTATAATCATGTACAACTAATTACTAATTGGATATGCATCCAATATAAAAAGAATCGTATACATCCTTGAGATCATAATTGTACACCGTCTTAACAAATTTAAGAGCACTAGGTGCCTTAGGCAAACCAGTTTATGGTTTTATCTATCTTATTGTTTCTAAATTTGATATTATTAAGCGGCGTGAGTGGGGAAAACATATTCATTCAGGGCAACCTCCCAAATTAAAAAAAAATAAAGTTACAGATTTCTTAGCTGCTTTATCAACCGTACTAATAGTCAGAGATTAATTCTCGGATTGTAGAATCCTAGATTCATTGTCAGATTTAGTAACTTTTTTAGTAACATTTGAATATCACTGGTTTTACGTTGGTGTCACAGAACAGCTGACGTGATTGTCAGTAAAGAAGAACGTCAAATGTTTGTTTGCAAAGTTAGTTTGTGTGGTAAGGGACAAGGAATAAGCATTTTTTATTTAATCAAGATTAAAGTAAGTACAGTCGATAATTATTTTCAATGAAAATTGTAGAATTATTTTCATTTAATGTTTTTGCAAACAATCTTTGCATATACTCCTGAACTGACAATCACGGGTTATATTGACAATACCATCAGCTGTTCCGTGATACCAACATAAAACCAGTGATATTTAAATGTAACTAAAAAAATACGTCAATTAATCTATGATTCTACAATCCGAAAATTAATCTCGGTCTATTAGTACGGCTGTATGTGAACTATTATAAACACTGCATAATGAAAGAGCCCAAACTGAATTTAGTAATCTCAAAAATTATAGCAAATCTAGTATTAAAGTTTCTGTCTCCAAATCACTTACATTCATGCAAAAGAAATATGGCCCTTAAGACCAACGACCGTCTTGATAGCATTCGTAGTTTAAATTTATGTACTAAATGTCACGGAAGAAAACATCTAAATAAACAATGTAGTAGTCAATATAAATGTATAACATGTAATAAAAAACATTTTCATATTGAAAATGAAAATAAATCAACTTTATCCGAGCAATTGACATCATTTGTCAAATTGTTAGCAGTGGAGGCTTCTACTTCGTTATACATTATTCTTCACAAATAAAAAACTTTTAACTTTGTTTGTATAACACTGACTCAGTACAAACAAAGTTAAAAAGTTTTTTATTTGACATCATTGGTGTCTAATCATTCTATAGTAACATGTTAAAACTCTATTGGTGACAGTATATGTAAAAATTATTGATAATATGGACCATCACTTAATTGTCGCATTTTGCTAGACTTGGTATTTCAATCTAATTTTATAACGTCGAAGTTACGCGAATATTTAGACATTCCCTCTACTAAAGTTAATATTTACATCTCAGGCATAAACCAAAATATGTTTAACATTTCAGGTAGATGATGTTATTATACGATAGAGTTAGCAAATTTAAATCAAATTTATCTTGCTTAATGCTAAAGAAATCACTGAACCATTGCTAATAATATCATTTGAGAAATCTCCAGTAAATATACCCAGAAATTTGCGATTTTCGACCCTTGGTTAAGAAAAATGCCGCAATAGACTTACTAATAGGAGGTGAAATATTTTGGGACTTACTTTGCGTTGGTCAAATTAAATTAGGAAAAAATCTCTACCTACAAAAACAAAGCTTGGTTGGTTATAACTGGCCTAGTACCTTTCAATAGGAATATCTTGCTTCTCTTCCTTTTACGCCGAAAGAAACCGAGTGTGAAAAACATGAAGACTCTGGATTTATTCTTATTTTGCCATTGCGAAATAATAAAAATCAATTATAAGAATCAAGAGAGCTTGCACTTAAGCGGTTTTGTAGAAACAAAATTTGAAAAGAATCCAAATTAGCCTTACACAAATTTCATGAATGAATATCAAGTGCTTGGCTACATGAATAAAGTCGATAAGTCAAAATATCAGTCAGTTCTAACATATTATTTAAAACGTCACCCAGAAAGACACTACCATTACAACTAAGTTACGAGTAGTGTTTGATGGATTGGCTAAGACTGATTCGTCATTATCCTTGAATTGTTTTCAAATGATAGGACCTACCATTCAGCGCGTTTTGTTTTCAATGTTGTTGAGATTTCAGCGTCATATGTTTGTATTAACAGCGGATATTGCTAAAATGTATCACCAAGTATTAATTACACCTGAACAGGGCTCCTTGCAACGTATTCTTTAAAGGGCATCACGAACTAAAGAAATCAGTTGTACCCAACTAAATTGCTTAAAGCAATTAGCAGTAGATAATGTTCGGTGTGGATCCCATGATTTGTATGGACCCCGCGTTACGAAGCGAGTCATATTATCCACTCTTGCAAAAATTTACTTTATTTATTCATTATACTTTAGCTTTCTTCCTAACAAAATACACATGAATATATAAAAATATAATATAATGCATAAGTTGGGCGAAGTTCATGCGGCTGCGATGACCTTCCACTCTAACCAATATTTCTGACAGGCAGTGAGAGTCCAAGAATTCTCTTTGTTTTCTGTACTTTACAAATTACAATTACAATTTAGAAAGTCGCTTCATTTAATTAAAAACTTAAAATGTTTAAATGGTATTATTTTCAATCACTAGGTATTCTGCGATAACTATTATACAATTGAATCGCATGGTATCAGCGATGCATCTAATGTCGCTTATGGGACATGCATTTACAAAGTATAAAGTAGTACTTCGGCGAAAATTGTTAATACTGCTTTTAGTTATATTAATGCAGAAGGTTCATAATATCCTAGGACTTCAATTTGATAGAAAATTTCTCTGGTGTTACCCATGACAATCCGGCAGATTTAATACCTAGCAAGACCAGAGTAGTTGAATCATAATGGCTAAATGACCCATTGTAAATTTTATAAATATAGTAGATATGTCCGAAACCCGAAATGCAACTATTTCTCTTATAAAACGAGCTGAGCTTAAAAAATTTAATAAGGAATTTCATGATTTAACTAATGCCAAATCCATAAATTGTAAGATCCATTTTCTCTTACTCGATCCACTAGTAGATGCTGATGTACTGATTTCTGTGGAAGGATGGTTTAATAACGCAAATTTTAGATTTATTAAAACACACCCAATAATTTTGCTCAAAAATCACAAATTAACATATCTAATATTACATTGTGGTTCTCAGGTACTATTAGCATCAATTCAAAATAGATATTGGCCTACTTCTAGTAGAAATATGTTTAAGAAGATCGTTCATGTTTGTTTGAAATGCTTTCATTCAAGTCCCACAAAGAGCACACATATCATAGGTCATTAACCTGTATCTCGGGCAATCCCTACATACCGATTTCATATTTGTGGGGTGGACTATACTTGGCCATTCTTTAAAAAGGATAAACAAGGAAGAGGTGCTTAGGGTCCAAAGGCATATTTGTGTTTATTTGTTTCCTTCACAATCAAGACCATACATGTTGAGTTGTTCGGTGATTTGACTGCTGAATGCTTTATTGTCGAGATGCGCCAATTTGCAACAAGGCATATCTACTCTGATAATGGATTACGGGAGTTAACAAATTTCATTAAATGCAGCGGCAATCTGGGTTACTATTATTGATGCAGCCAGCTATTTAAATATAAGCTAGAATTTTATATAACCACGATTACCTCACTTTGGTGGTCTCTGGGAAGTGGCTATTTAAAACGGATTGTTGTTTAGCTGAGGTCAAAATGAAAGCAGAATACCTCTAAGGGTATACAGGTTAACGATATGGTGCTACTTTTTGAGGATAATTGTCCCCCCTTTCGATGGAGACTGGGCAGAGTCACGAAAACTCATTCGGGCCCGATGCTGTCCACCGCGTAGTGACTGTGAGAACCTCCAGTGGTACTTCGAAGCTATCAGTAAAGAGAGTTTGTGCATCCTCCCAAATGGCGCTTAGTGAAGTGATCGTAGGTTATTATTGTTTATTCTGAAAAACCTCAGTCATACAAAGTGGGTGGTATGTTTGGCAAAGGGTCTCTAGCTTTGCGCGCGATATATCATGTAAAGTAAAATGTTTTCATTGCATCACCTTTGCTAGTAGTTCAAATTAAAGTTAAATTAGATGCAAAACAAACTGCCCAAGCGGTTAATGGCTAAGAAGGTTTTCCTAAGTGTTTGGTGAAATTAGGAAGGAATCATCAAACTATGAGCTCCTCTCATCAGTCTCAGTTTGGACCTCTACTATCAACAACTGAGCAGATCGACAGGCGATCGACCAAAATTGGCCAGTAGAAAGGGTATTATGTACAATCAAGACATTAACGACGTGTCAGCAGATCTGAGAGCTTGAATGGAAGATTCTACGGCACCCGCTCTATAGTCCACTCCTGGCACCAAACGTTTATTACCATTTGAAGCATTTACAAAATTTTGTAAAAAAAACTTCTATAAATTTGCTAATATTTATAAGAGACATAAAGTCGCATGTATGATCTAAATTGGATCATTTCATCGTCGAAATAAAACAATAAACGCTCAGAACTTTAGACTTCATCTAAGAATGTTTCATTAATAATCTAAGTAGTCAAGTCAAGTGCTGTCTTTGTCAGCTTTAGCATAAAGTATAGGATAGCATGACAATCATATCTATCAGTCAGTATTACCAACCACTCAAAGGTTAATATAATAATGTGGAAAGTTAGACTTTTGGATACACATATTTTTATAGCGCCCGTTATTTTTTCTTTGAGCCTTAAATAGGCCGAAAATAACTGTGCAGTCATTTGTCCCTATTTCTCTGAATACGTAATATATATAGTTTAATGAACCCGTGTTCAAATATAGGGAAACTATAAATCAAAGATAACTTTTTTAAGTCTAGGGGTTGTTCCGACACTATTTTAACCTCTGATATAACTTCAAACATCCTTTACAGACGCTGCAAGCTCTTCAGAACGAATCACATGATGTTTGGGATACAATACCTCAAGAGATTATAGACTACCTGCTAGAATCTATGCCACGTAGGGGAATGTGTAACCAATAGAGGGGGGACCAACCCATTTATATAAACAAAATTTGTTTCGACCTTATTTGTATTAAATGTTATTATACTTAAACTCATCTCTTCTGTTTCGTTGCTCGTTACTTAGTGACTGTTGGTAGACGTTAGATTTAAATCATCTCTCTGAATCTTAGTCGAATTTTCCTCACTCACTTCAATACCTCGAACTGAATTAAATTTAACAGAACAAGATGATCAGTACCTATGTTACTCTTCTTCCACATATCTGTTACCTTGTATAAGTGACAATAATTAGAAACCATGCATTTTGCATGATTCTACAAGGTATTCCTAATAAACGAAACATTTTATTCTTGCTACACATATCTACAATTAATAATAATTTAACAATACTTTGAAACATTGTTTCTTTTAGGAACTTTAAAAGAAAGTATTAAGATAATTATACATATTGCCAATACTATTTAAGAGTTTATTAGTATAAAAGATCTGACCACTTAATATGCAATTTGACTTCTGATGAAGCTGAGTAAGTGTTTGAATGAGCATTAAAATTATCAATTTGCAGAATTATTATATCAATTAGAAGGTGCTTTTATTTTTATTAGAACTGATTAACCGTATTAATTACAACGAAAATATATATAATAAAATCTATTAAGGTCCTCTACGTCGTTGTAAAAAATATATTAGAAAATTACTTGAAACCATATATTTTTGATGTGAAACTTTTTAATTTAAAATTAGATTCGACTTAATTCAATCCAAACGCAATTTCAAATGTTTAATTGGACGCAGATTTAAATCGATACACAACGCTAGCATTCGTGTAATAAGCGATTGGAATTTACCATACAAACATTATTGAATTTTCACTTTTATAGACAGCTATTTCTGGATTTTCCGGTGAACAATTTACCGTTTAATCGATAAAATCTACTACGTTATGCGAATAGAAATTTTCCATTGGCGTAGAAACATATGTGTTTATTTTTTTACCAGCAAATGAAGCTTAGTTTTCTAGTCCAGAAAAAAAATGAATATACAGAGACGCACTGTCACGATCAATCATTTATAATGATATTGAACATTCGACATTTGTTTTGAAAAAATGATACGTTTGTATCTGTGTACTGTATGCTCCACTGTTACAGCGTGTTCTGTTTTCGACATGAATTAATTTTTTTTACAGATAACAGAGATGCATTATGCTGATATTTTATCTCATTTAATTGTAGAATATTATTGGGTAACATAACTATTAGTTGTCGTCACATGAATTAAATTGCTGTAAGTAAAAAGTAGTAAAAAGTAGCGTATTTTCTGCTGTAATCGTTTTTCAGATACGTCGCGAAATGATTACACAAGACAATCTTCAGACAAGTGTTTCGCTGTATCACAGCTCATCAGTGGAGCTATGCTTATAATACGTAAGTGAATAAAGTGAATAAATCAATTTTAATAAGATTGAACATTGCTGGTGGATTTTATTCTCGTAGTGCATTTAAAAAAATGTTATTAGCACAAGGTAAAAAGCCTGCTTTAGGCATTTTAATGTGCAAATAAAATTATATATTCATTTGCCGATGCAGAATTTAAAATGTTAATGAGAAAAATTAATTTCTCCAAGCATTAATGCAACGTTACCACATAATAATTATGCAAGAACTAATTAACATTTTTAATTCCAACAATACTGCATCGGTAAATTAATATTTAATTTAATGCCGCGAGCAGATATCGTTATCGAAAATAAAATTCTACCGGTAATGTTTCGATTTCTTGGAATTATTCTTTACTCGTATACTATAAATATGTACAGTAATTTACAGTGTATGCTTTTTCTTCCCCCTGTCCGCGCCTCGGGACTTTTGGGAATTTAGTTCCATCTCGGGCTACCGGTATTGAGGGACTGAAGCTGAAGGTTTAATTATAGTTTATTGTTTATTGGGAGGTTTTTAATTTTTAATTTAAAAAGTTTAGTTATGAATTTTTCTGTTCACAGGTTTGACTTCATTCTTGTTTTGTAGTTGTGTATATTTGACTTCAGTGTGATATTGTTTTGATAAGTTTGTTTCTAATTTTATATATTAATAATAGGTTATTTAGTATTATAATGTTGTTTATATTTAGTTCTTGCATTTTTGTATACAGTTCGTTGGTATTTGTTCTCTTGTCAATTTTTTATAATGCTTTTAATATTCGGTTTTGATGAGCTTATATCTTGTTTATATTTTTTTATTTCCCCATGTCACTTAGGTGTCTATTTTTCGACGTGAATAGAGCATGGTATATTTGTCTTTTTATTCCAGTTGGTATGTAGTTTCGTATTTTATAAATCGCGGCTATGGTTTTTGCGTTTTGATGTACCAGTTGGTTAATATGTCCGTCCCATTTGAGGTTGTCTTGTATTTTAAGTACTAGGTAATCAATTTTTCTTACTTGTTTTATTAAATTTCCTCTTATTTTAATTTTAATGTTTATTGCTTGTTGTTTTGCATTGAGTGTCATAAATGTTATTTCATTTCATTTATTGTTAGTAGATTATTAAACCTACCATGTTTTTAGTATTTTTATGTCTGTATTTATGTTCTCTTGTATTTCTGGAAAGGTTTTTCCTATACATATATCATATATTAAACATGTATCATCTACATATATATTCGGTTTTCCTTTAAGATTTAATTCCAGCATATCATTGGTATATATTATGTATAATGCTGGTGGAAGTATGCCACCCTATGGTATTCCGTATTCTGCATAGATTGGTTGTTTTCAATGTTATTTATTTTCGTTTGAGGTTTGTTAATTAAGTATGACTGCATTAGGGTTATGTCTGTCTTGTTTCGTATAGCTATTTCCATTAGTTTTTTTTATCATCATAGTTTTTGAGATTGTGTCGAAAGCTTTTTTTCATGTCTATAAAAATAGCAACTATTTTTTGTTTTTCATCTAATGCTGTTTTTATGTCGTTAATTAAATCGTACGCTGCAGACGTAGTTCCTGAATGCTGTTGGAATGTATATTGTGGTTGTTGTATAATATTGTGTTTAGTTAGGTGCTATAATTTGCTGGGTTCGTTTTATCTCCTTTTTTGTGAACTGGTATCATAACCGCTTTCTTCGTATATTCGGAATAACGTCCTTCGTTTTTTATTATTTTAACTAATATAAGAATCAGTGCTCGTTTGTTTTGTTTTATTATGTATTTAGTAATTTTGTCAAATCCAGGTGCTTTATGATCTTTTAGTCAGATTATTATATTATTAACTTCGTCAAAGTTTGTATGTTTAACACGTTGACGTCGGTGTTTTTAAACTAAGCAATTATTTATTTAAATTGACAAAATTTGGCTCGCACGCCTATGGTTATTATTGTTGCTATGGAAACAAATAACTGAAGTGAACCACACGTTGATTCCCCCGTGCAATTGTCAAAAATGTGTGATGTTTAGGTTATATTTTAATTTAATTAAATTTTATTACAGTGTGGATTATAATATAAAGGTAATTTTATGATAGTTTTAAAATATATTTTTATTATTTGGTGTTTAAAATACATTTTTCAGGTGAAGTAAATATTTACTTCAACTGAAGAAGACACGGTGTGGCGAAACATATGTAGAGTTTAATAAACCAATATTTGAATATCAAACAATTGCGTTATCTCAATATTTTTATTGTTTGCTCTATATTATTTGGACAAAATGAAAATAAATTTATCAGAAGACGAAAGTTCTTCAGATTAATTTATAGTAAATAACAGAAAAAATCAAAGCACTAATTACGCCTTCTTTGGAAGATATTAACATTGCTACTTGTGGCAATGAGCCGATTGACCTAGATTCTGAAAATTCTTCTACAGAAGATTGTATATCAATAAATGACTCTTTTAAAAATTGGTCAGCAATAACGAAAAGAAGAATTCAATTTTACAATTATACAATGGACGGAGAGTTGATAGAAAATGATGTAGAAACAAACTCTCAATTTTCTTTATTTTCTCTATTTGTGACAAATAATATCATCTATCTTATAGTCCAAGAAACAAATAGGTATTCCAATCAATCTCAAGTCAATAATCATAATAATAACAACAATAACAAGAGAAATCCTAAAAGATTATGAAAACCTGTAACATTCGATGAGACAAAAAGATTTTTTGGAATACTAATAATCATGGGTATAACACCATTCCCAGAAATTAAATTAAATTGGTTGAAAATGTATATCGATGTATAGTAACATAAGAATAAAAGCAGCGATGATCGTTTTTAGATATTTAGAAATATCTTCATTTTAGCGATAGTAATGTAAATAATACTGGGAATTGTATGGACAAAATACAAAATGTATTGGAAGATCTAACACATAGATATGTGTGTTGTTAAAGCCGGCAGAAATATTGTGATTGACGAAAGTATTATTCCTTGGCGTGGTCGTCTCAGGTTTCGACAATATATTCCAGGAAAAAGTCACAAATATGATATTAAAATGTATAACTATATTTTCCTGGTAGTTATTCAAATAATTTAGAAATTTATGCTAGAAAAATGGCGTTCCAATAAAGGGCATCTCCACGATGTAGTAATGAGATTGGCAAGCGACTTGTTAAATGAATGGCGAACATTGTTTACAGACAGCCATTACACAAGTTTACTATTAGCTGAAGAGCTTCTGGCAAACTTAACATATTTGTGGTACAATTAAATTAAATAGAAAATATTTGCCACCTGAAGCCAAAGAAACATACAGACGAGGTACTATTATTAATTTACAAAATCGCATCAAATTTATGAAAAGGACGGATAGAAGGGCAGTTGCCATGCTAACTTCAAGCAACGCACACACATTGCTATTACCAAACTACTAATAGAAAATTAAATCCCAATGATGTACATGATTAAAATACCGCCAAAGAGGGGTGGATCTATCGGATCAACTATCATCATATTATAATAGCTCACGAAAAACAATTAAGTGGTATAAGAAAGTTTTTATTGATTTAATATGTGGAACGGCGGTAGTTAATGCTTGATTCATTCATTAGAAATGAGGAAAAAAGCAAATTGATTTGTTAAAATTTAGATAACATAAAATGTACAAAGCATTTAGACCAAAAAATTCCAACAAGTCAAAAACACAAACATTGAGGGATATGAAGGAATTGCAAGAAAAGCAAGAAAAAGATGCACAGAGTGTTACAAAATAATATCTGCACAGCAAGGTAGCACAAAGTTTGCCCACAATGTAACGGTCAACCTGCGATGTATATTAAATGTTTTAAAAATGTTTAACAACAACATAATAATTAATTAACTGTATTTCACTAGTTTTGTATTAAATCTTCAGAATGAAAATTCAATTGCGCTAATTTGTTTTAGGCTTAACTACAAAAAATATGTTAGTGGAATCTAAAAATCTATTATTTGGAATTAATCTCGCATGTCTTTTCTCAAATATAACGATAATTGTTAAATTTACAATGGTTTTATGCAAAATCTTCAATTTGCTTTGAGAAAAGTGAAAATAGAATCGACGCCATTTGATTTTGGGTATAGCTACAAAAATTTACTAAAATTTCTCCCAATTTTAAAAACAAAATCCTAGAAAATAAAAAATAACTAAAAATACTGTTAAAATTCCTTCAAAACATCAAATTTTTTTTTAAATTAAAAATAACAGTAAAAAATAGCAAAGAGCACAAGAGAACTGCAGAGAACATCAGTAAACATCACATAACAGCAGAATAGCAGAGAACATCACAGAACAGCAGAATAGCAGAGACGAGCAGAGAATAGCACAGTACAGCAGATAACATCAGAAAACAACAAAGGGCATCAGAGAACATCAGAAAACAATAGAGAACATCAAAGGACAAAAGAGAACAGAAGAAAGCATCAAAGGACAAAAGAAAACAAAAAAAACAGAAGTGAACAGAAGAACAGAGAAGAGAACAGACGAGAATATGAAATCAGATACTAGAGGAGAAGAGAGAGAATATCAGAGAAAAGAAGATATAACAGAAAACGTTAGAGAACAGAAAAAACTACAGGTCATATTAGCGCGATTTAGAACAGCAGAGAACATCATATAACAAAGAATACCACCAGAGAAGAGAAAAGAACAGCAGAGAAAAGCAGAGAAGAGAAGATAATAGCAGAAAACAGCAGAAAATAGCAGAGAACGTTAGAGAAGAGCATAGAACAGCAGATAATGTGAGAAAAATGAGAAAACAGAACATCAGAGTACCTAAGAAAATATCAGAGAACAGCATAGAACAGCAAAGAAGTGAAGAGAAACGGAGAACATTGAGAACAGCAAAAAATAGCAGAGAACATCAGAGAATAGCAGAGAACAGCACAGAACATTTAAGAACAGGAGAGAACATTGAGAAAAACAGAGAACAGGAAAAAACCATTAGAAAAAAAGAAGAGATCATGAGAGGAAAACAGAGAACAGAAGGAAATAAAAGATATCAGAAGAGAATAGAAAATAACAGAAAAGAATATGACATCGGAGAACATCAGAGAAAATAGGAGCAGAGCAGAAAACATCAGAGAAGAGAAGAGACAAACAGAGAACGTCCGAAAACCGCAGAGAACAGAGAAAAAACGCAGGTAATATTAACGCGTTTGTTTTGTTTTGCCAGCACAGAACACCAGAAAACATCAGACGCCAGAGAAAACATCAGAAAAAAGCAGAGAGCTACAGAAAACGTCAGAGCAACGAATATAACAGCGTGGGATGACTGAAAATAACAGAGAACAGCACAGAACAACACAGAACAGCAGATAACACGAGAAAACAGAATATCAGACAATAAAAGCAAACATCAGAAAAGAGAAGAGGAAAACAGAGAACAGCAGAGAGCAGCAGAAAATAGCAGATAAGATCAAAGAAGAGCAGAGAACAGCAGAGAATAGGAGAAAATAGCACAGAACAACAAAGAACAGCAAATAATATCAGAGAACATTGATCACATCAAAGAAACGACGTGAACATTAGAGGAGAACATAACAGAAGAAAACAGAAAAGAACAGAAGAGAACAGAAGAAAATAGTATTTAAGTTATTCATTTAAGTTTTAATGCTAATTCTACTTTGTAATTGGCCTTTTGGTTGTTGGGTAAAAATAAATAAATATAACATCAGAAAACAGAGGAAAAGAGCAAAGAACATAAGAGAAGAGAGTAGAAAAATAGAAAAATAGAGAACGTCAAAAAATGCGTAGAACAGAAAAACTGGAGCTCATAGCGCGTTTCTTTCGTTTTATCAGCACAGAATAGCAGAAAACAGCAGAGAACATTAGGTAACAGAGAAGAGAAGGGAACATTAGAGAACAACAGAGAACATCAGAAAACCTTATTGGATTCTAAAGATAAATTGTTTGAAATTAATGTCATATTTTTCTCACATTTATGTAGAATGTAGAATTTACACCAGTTTTTTTTCAAAAGTTTTAATAAACGCCACTTTGATTTAGGTATATCCCCAAAGATTTCTGTAAGTGGATTCTAAAGATCTATTATTTGGTATTATTCTCTCAAATCGTTCCTCACATGTAATAATAAATGTTGAATTTTTTGAGTTATACTCCACGTGGTTTGTAAATTATTTTCACAACGTTTCGATGGCCTCTCTGCCAACTTTTTCAAGTGTTTACTCTTGTGTGTTCAGTATTCAGTAATACCTTTAACACACCAGAAAAAGATGTCAGAGAGACCATCGAAACGTTGTAAATATAATTTACAAACCACGCGCAGTATAACCCGAAAACCAGCTACAACATACCATACCCGCGAAAGCATCAAACTAAATAATATATGATAATAATAACAATAATAATAATTGCGTTTACGTTTAAGTCCTAGATTCGCGATAAAATGATTTATTGTTACCATAGAAATAATCAGTGGCGTACCAAAAGCGTAAAAATTCGTGTACCACCGGTGGTACCCGCCGTCGTTAACGTGTTAAAAGTCAATGTGGGAATTTCCTTTTAGTTTTAGTTGCGGTAGGTGTTTTTTTTGCGTCTTTGATTTATTCTGCTAATTGTTTACCTACATTTGCAATATAATAAATAATTTCATTCGAAATTTCTGTTTTACTTTTTTTTGTGCTATGTTTCCAAGGAGCCTGGCCACCGTCTTCACAGACCTTGCCGCTGCCGCCGCAGCCTCCTTGAGATGGTAGCTGCATCTGGGATTGGTTTATAACATTACGGCTAGGTACTTCATTGTGTTGCCAACCGTTATCTTCTGCCCCAGGAGCTGGTTTTGTTCTCCCGGAATGCGACCCGCCCTTTTGCGGGAGAGCCAGCGCCGCCACCTCAAGCCCTTTTGCCGTGAGCCACTCCGATACTTAATCTGGAGCCCACTGTGCCACCATTCCAAGGTCACAAATATCCCGCCTGCTGACTATGATGAGCAGGTCGTCTGCGAACGCGACCGCCCCCGCACCTTCTGGTAATGGTAGTCTGAGCACCCTGTCATTTGCTACATTCCAGAGCAGGGGGATCAGAATTGACCCTTGTGGAACTTCTCCTGTCATCGCTCCCTCCTGCTCAACACCCTCAGCTCCTTGAAATACTGTCACCTTGTCCTGGAGGTAACTCCTAGTCGTTTGGAGGAGGTAGTATGGGGTCCCTTTCTTTGTCAGTGCGTTCGTTGTCGTTTCAAAGTTTTTATTAATGTTGTAGTTGCTCTCTTCTGCTTTGAGTATTGCTCTTTTATATTTATAACTTCATTGTTTGTATTTCTATGGTGTCTTCTCTGCAGTTTATTTCTAATAGTGATTTGTTGTATGAGTTCTTCGCTAATCCAGGGGTTTCCTGCTTTTCTCTCTATGTTTTTATGTTTTTGGTTGTTTTGTATTATATTTTCTAATGTGGTTGGCAGTTGTTAGTTATTGATCTCATTTATATCTATATAATTTAATTGGTTTGTTATTTGTTCATGATTTATTTTTGTGATTGTACTAATTTGATGTTTTGGTTTAGTTTTCTGGATTTCTTTTAATTGAATTTTTAGAGTCATAACAATTTTTATATTATTCACCAAGTTACTTCTATTTGACAAGACATGATCCAGAATAGCGTTGTTTCCGTTAGTATTGTAACGCGTGTACTTTTTCTCAAATATTTTGTTTTTAATTTTATACTTATTTTCTGTTAAAATGCTTGTATATTCTTTTGTGGTGTTATTTTTTAAATTTATTTAAGTTTATATTCATATCACCTAGGATGATGTGTCTATTCTTTTTCTTAAAATAATGATTTTTTAGAGTATTTTTTTAAGTTATTTAAATTAATATGTGTTGTATATAAGGGTGAGTGTAATATTATTTTCTATTAAGTGCTAGCAATTGTGTTTTTTAAATTGTTTTATTTGCTACTATTCTATAGTTTGTCATTTTTAACATATATAGATATTCCTCCGTCTCTTGTATTTCTAGAATTAAATTCAGCTTTATAATTGTTCAATTGAAATAAGTGTTCATTGTTAGGAGTTAGCCATGTTTTAGTAATTGCGATTATATTTGGGTTATTCTGTGTTTTTGGTATTATCTCTATTTCGTGGAATTTATTTTATTCAAATAAATTGATTTGGGTGCGAGGCTTTCACTTTGAGGGACCCATCAACTAAGGGCATAGCTCCAGTGATGAGCTTTGATACAATGAAATACGTATCTACAGATTGCCTCACGTAATAATTTCATTTTATAATATATTGTATTACGTTTTGGATGAATGTATACCAACTACGTTCATATACTTACCCAATTTCGTTTAATAACGAATTCAACAAATAATACCGAGTCAATAAACTTAATTGAAGAAAAAATATTGATCATAAAGTATGTAAACAAAGTCAGAATTCTCTAAATTATCACAAATTTGGATCTTTGCGTGCAAGATTTAAGTATTATATAGAATCAGTAAATATAAGGATCGTTCAGGGTCCAAGAACTTTTTGGAACTTTCTAAGAGCTACGAAGTTCGTTCCTGAATATCCTAATTTTATAAATTATGATAATGTTAAGAGCAGCAGCGGATTGGAGCACGTTAATTTATTTGCCGATTATTTTTATACCATCTATAAGAACGACAAAACACAGCTTACACCAACGTTCTCGAGCAACGTTGAAATGATCCATATATTCTTTAAGGTTACCTAATGGTATACCTTCTAGCTTGCTAATGAACTGCATGTATTCTGTTGCAATATTTATCGTTTTACAATTTTCATTAAAAGAAAATATATTTCCTAATTTTTGGAAAAGCAATTTTATAACGGCCTTATTTATATCATATACTTGTTTCTCATTAATCACTCGGTGAAACATTATGTTAATATATAAGTTATATCTGGCAAAAGAGATGATATTAAGAATTATCGTGTAATATCAATAAAATAGAACATTCTAAAATTATTTGATAAACTTATTTGTGTCAAAATGAGCTGGATCCTTATTGATGAGCACGATGGTTTCCTTACCGGTCGATCTTTAACAACACACCTCTATTATCAACGGTTTGGTTCCATTGACGGAATCTATACTGACTTTAAAAAGGCCTTCAATAACGTCAATCACGAAATTTTACTATCCAATTTGGTAAAACTAAAAATTTCATATCTCATTCAATTCATATTCCTTCTGTCGTACCGCAAGGATCGCACTGCGGACCTCTGTTGATTTTGTTATTTATTGCGATATCTCAACAGCCATTCAACACTCATCGTTTTTATTTTACGAGAAGTAGTTGAACATTGCATATTTTTGCAAAATAGATTATATGCTACCATTGCTGTTCTAACAATATGTTTTTTCAATATAGGTGAATGCAAATACATTTTTATTTATTTCGCAATTATACGATCACACTTTATGTATGCATATGTATTGAGAGAGAGATAAAATCCCTTAAATTAATTAGGTAGATCGCAGGTGCAGATTCATTATAACTCCGCCGTAAAATAGTTTGTGTAAAGTTACTGCATGAATTGCTCAATAACAAAATTGATTATCCCAATTTACTGCCAGCTGCCTCTTTTAATGGATCACGTTGTTTTACACATTAAAGTTAGTTAAATAATTTAATACAGTTTGAGATTTACATATTTTTAGAAAAATACTGCAGCATAATGAAAATTTGCCATTTTCTGGTATTAAATAAGTGGTAATTATTATATAATAAAACTTACCCTTCATTAATAATTGGTGATTAACGAATTTTTTTTCTCATTATTTATCTGTTCAAATAAATTTGTTATTTTAAAGGATACGGGTAAATTGTGATTTGATGCAGGTTGGATTAAAGATGTTGTGCATGTCTTGCGGATTAGAGTCGGCGCCATCCACGAAGACGATGTTGACTATGTCGTTCCCTATGTGCCGTTTCCTCTCGACCTGCTGCCTGTTGTCCCTGGAGTACGGCAGAAGCGTCGACACGTGGAACATTATCTCGTGCCCTTCGTATATCGTATACACCGAATATTTACCAGTCATGTCACCTGAAAATATATAAATTACTTACTAAAAAAACATACAATAAAAATACATTATACATAAGAAAATAAATATATTAAAAACAAATTAAACTTTGACGCTCAGCAATAAAATAAAAAATTAATTGCTCTTCAAAAAGAAAATAAATTACTTCGGGATGAAATTCATAAATTAAAGAACCATTCTTACTTCGATTCAATGGAAATATAAATATAAATAAGAGCTAATAACGTAATGTTATTTGATCTTGAAGAATCTAAAAGTTTCGACGCAAATAAAAGTTACAAGATGATATGGGTCGTGTTCAAGAAATAATTACAATTGTTGATTAAGAAAGTATCCCATTGAAAATAATACGATTAGGGAGGATGAAAGGTAAGCCGAGGTCAGTAAAAGGTATTTTTGTAAATGAATACGACGCCCTGAGTCTAATTAAATCAGAAATCAAAGTCTAGGATTTCTAATCAACTCGTAATTAAACAAGGTATGACTCAACATCAGCGTTCATACCTAAAACAACTTCGAAATGAAATGTCTTCCAGAATCGAAGAAGGTGAAAACAACCTTACAATTAGATGTTTTAATGGTAAACCTAAAATTGTTAAATCTGATTCTCGCTCTCAACTTCCAAAAAATAGGAAAAACTAAACATTTATTTTCACAACGTCGGCAGATTAAATACTAAGCTTCAAAATGTTTCCAATAATGTTATCCTGACTAGTTATCATATTTTTATTATCTTAGAAACACGGTTGTCGACTAATATATGTAACAGTGAGTTTAGACTTAAACAATATAGTCTGTTTCGATGTGATAGAACACCTTTAACTAGCGATAAATCTTCAGGAGGTGGAGTTTTAATTGGAATCCGTAACACCCTCCAGACCAGTGTTATTATTATAAGACAAGTACATGTTGAATAGTAATTTATAAAATAAGTATTAAAACGCAAGTGTTACGTAATTGGTGCAGTGTATTTGCCGCCTTCCAGTGCTGCTGAAAAGTATGAATCATATTATGCTGCAGTGAACTTTATTTCCGAAACTTTTAATCCAGTTTCATTCTTGATATGTGGTGATTACAATCTTCCATTTGTTAATTGGAAACATAATGATTTTGGTGTAAATATACTGAGTTTTTTAATGTCAAGTGGGACCTTATTTCGGATACAATTTGTTATTTAATTTAAATTTATCCCAACTAAACTATATTCCTAATCCTCGTGGTGCCGCTCTTGACTTAATATTTGGTGATGCATCTTGTATTAGTTCATCAGTGATCTTTTGGACAACAATTTTTGGCATTTTTTGTGATTTGTAGTCCTCCTCTGGACAAACAATTCGGCCTAATTTGGCTTTATTCGGCTCGCGAGCTTATTGAGTTTCGAAGAAACATGTTCCTAAACTACTTCCACCTGACTGTAGTATCATGGCTTACGGATCGCACTATGGTCAGCGATTCCAGGTCTGTTTGGATTTGGCCTAACATATCAGATTTGTCGCTGTTAGTCTCGCTGGTGATAATTCTAGAGGTTCTTGGTTTCACCATCCAGATCAATGTGGAAAGCAAACCACAAAAAAATACCTCAATCTAAGGTGGAGCAGCATTTGGCCGATAAATGCATCGCTAAGGGGAAGCTTAGTCTGATATATGTGATCTGTGGGTACCAGACGACTCCTAGTTTCAATAGGCTTATTGTAATATGCGGGGCTTTGTTATAATGGACCTTTTTCTTTTCCTAGCTACTCGCACGTGCATGAACCAAAACGGTAATGGGTCTAAGGAAACTTGCGGAAAATGCTTATCCGTGCCTTTATAGGTCTAAATACCAAAGATCACAAAATCAGAATAAGTAGTGCCGCCTATAAGAGGATGAAGTTACACATCCAGAGTTGCGTGGACCTAGAGGAAGCTCGGGTAAAGGCATTTGCGCCTCTCGAGAGAACATCCAGAGAAGCTGGCAAGAGATGGCAACTGATTAATGAGGCACTTAGTTGAAAATCCATATTATATCTAATTGACAAGTGGTTGATTTTAATTTTTTTTATTTAATTCACTACAATTTTTTCGCAACACTGTGGCTTTTCAGGTGAAAAATATACTTTAAAATTACATTTTATTTCCTAAACTCTATGGTGTATTTTGTAGAGTGGAGAGAGCGTGGGGCTTGCGCAGTTGTCATCAGAATGAATATTCTTATAAGAGGCGAGATAAATTCTGTTGATCGTTTAATAAATTTTCTGTTTTATTTTTATAAATTTGCAGGTTTTCCAATAGTGTAAGTTTTTGTTCTTTCTTCGCTTCTTGTAGTACTTTGAAATCAAAATTTCGAATGTGGTTATATTCTATTAGATGGTTGTAGTATGTTCATGATGTCTTCTTTTGTATAAAACATTTTGTATGCTTTTCTATTCTATAATCCTAGACGCCTTTTTATAATGCCTCATGACAACGGAACAAATTGAAGCCATAACTGAGGCCATTGTGTATAAAATATTTGAGGATGAAAAGAAGGGAACAGTGAAGCCCAAATTTCAACAGTTTGGCTCTCACTTTCATGTGCTGACTGTGCCAAGACCATCGGCCCATCTTAAGCTATGTTAGGGAGCCAAGATAAGAATACTGGAAGATGCAAAGATGCCTTACTTCAAAGTTATGATTGGCTAATTTCCTAATAGCGAGGGATACACTAATGAGAAAATAATCTGAATGTTTAAGGGCCAGAATGACCTGAAGACCTTCAACTGGAGGGTACTAAGAAGAAATGCGAAGGAACCCAAGTTGGAGGTTAAGGTGGAAAAGCTTGGCCAAAAAATCAATCAACTATCGATTTGGCCAGGTTAGACTAAGGTCCGGTAACCCTTGGAAAAGATCCTCGTCCAGATTCAGCCATCCTAGAAAAACAGAGGATGATACATAACGACGACATGTTCCTTGTCAATCGACGGGGACGGATAGAAGGGAAACACTAAAGGCAGAGCCTCGATACACAAAGATTATGGGCTTGTACAAGCGGGGTATAGACCATACTACTGGCGGGAAAACGTTGTAACCAATTAAATCACTGCAACAAGTGCCCTTTATTGGAGATTTAAAAAAGTCAAATTTGACATGAGTTTGCTACAGGAGCCTTAAATTAATAAGGGACAGGTAAAGGGATTACCCCAAGAGAATTTTAATTATACATTAATTCCAGAATTCACCACAGGTGAACTAGCAGCAGCCATAGTAAAAGTTCTCACAAAGAGAGACAAGAGGCAAGTTTTCATGGCCTCGCCTACTTTCCGGGAGAACAAAGCTTACCAACAGAGGAGGTAAAAAGACTCGTGGAGTGGTGTAGAAGAGACAATAAACATCTCTTCCTGGGCTGTAATACCAACGCTCACAACATGGTATGAGGAATCACAGGCACCAATTATAGAGGTAAGGAACTTCTTGAATTCATTATTTATAATAATCACTCATTCACATCAAGCACAATTCAAAATTGGCATTAGCAAATAGAGTTTGATTTAGAGGCCAGAAAGGAAGACGCAGTAGATTTTAGAGTTTAGAGTATCACAGACTCTATAGAGAGTGCTTAAGTGCGGGAACTGATGCTCTCTATCGCAACATATAGACTAGAGAAGTGATAGGTGCAGCAGCGACTCTGCTCAGAAATAGCACCTAGCTCTCCGCTAAAGAGACGATCTCCTTCCAGAGACGTGGCATGGTGAAACAAGGATTTAGGTCGCCTCAATGTGCAAGCCAGGAAAACTTTGCAAAAGAAAAACAGGCAACTGGGATACATATCGACACACACTGTCGGAATATAACAAGGAATTGACTAAATTGAAAAGGAAAGCATGGATGACGTTCTGTGAGGGAGTTACTGATACAACCCCAACAGCCAGGCCCCACAAAATCCCGTCCAAAGACCACTCCAACATCATCGGACCAATAAAAACACCTGATGGGAGTTATATGTTTAATGTAAGAAGCTTCTAAATGGTTATATATGTTGAATAATAAAATAAAACTTTGTATAACACTATTTTTATTAGTTTGTTAAATACAGTTTCGGCAATTCAACTTGCCATTATTGAAACAAATTTTGTTAAAATTAAAGTCAAAACTCAACTTGCGATTATCAAAATAAAAGTTTTGTATTTTATTGTTGGGAGTTATGCAGAGCGGTTTAAGGAAAGTCTCAGCGTTTTGCTAAAGACGCATTATTAAGGCTCAACATCTGTGGACTCTCAAGAAAACATTGCTGAATTTACTGAAGGAAGCATATTTCTACCTACTAGAGAAAGCAAAACCAATGCTGGTAAACTCATTATTAAAGAAAAAAATGATTAGGCAGGTGATAGTTTTAAGCCCGTCAAAGCACGCAGATGGCATTTTACACAAGAAGGTGTATTCAACGCGAAAAACGCAAATCCACAAAACCTGACCTGCTGATGACACATTCAAAAGATTTTTATAATAAGACCGTAAAATTTTAATACAACCTTTAAAATCGTGGAAGAGGGATTTTGGTCGACAAGGGTTATTGTACACAAGGTTATGCCAATGACATAGTAATTGTCATAATGGGTAAATATGACAATATATCGTCTCTAGCCCAATACACTCTCAAAACCGTAGTAAAACAGTGTTTGAGGGAAGGCTTTAATGTCAATTCTTGCAAAACTATTGGTACCTTTCACTAATCATAGCAAGCTCAATATCAATGTCCCAAAGTAAAAGGAAAAGAAAATGCGCTGTCCAATTAGATGAAATATATATCTAGGTTTAATACTGGATAGGAAACTTATTAAAGTTTTTACTAACACCGTCGAATGTAATGCCGACAAAAATTGATTTCGTATCGCGCTTTGAAGTGATTATTGACAGTCACCAAGACAGCCTGAATTGAATCAAAAACTAAAACATAACTCTGTAATCTAGTATACAGGTACAAAACGGCATATACGGGCCTAAAGACAGGGAATCATTTCCTCTCGGACAAGGCCCATTAGTCTAACAGGCTGAAACAATAGCCTTGGAAAGATGTGCTCAAATTTGTACGAAAAAGGGCTAGAAAAGGAAACCCATCTGCCTGATTTGAAACAGTCAGGCTGCCCTTCAATTCAAAAACTACTTGGAACTGTAAACAAATTCTGAATAAATTGGCAAAGGACAACATACTCACTCTAATGTGGGCATCAGGCCACGCAAGTATAATGGTCAACCAACATGCCGATGTACAAGCCAGGAAAGGAGCTGCGACTACTATGGTCGGACCAAAGTCTACATGTGGGCTATCAAAAGCAGATAAGAAGGGCGTGGTCGAAGAGAGGAGAAAATTAGTTGTGCAAAAACAGGGCACTGGATAAACTCACAAGATGGTAAAAACGAGATAAGATTGATCACGGGTATACTTTAAAGACATTAACCAGGGACGTACCATCTTCACAAGATAGGTAAAGGCGACAATACCACTTATAGTCTATGTGGATTGGCAGAGGAAACGGCCGAGCACATCCTATGCATACCATTAAACTAGCCATAACCGAACTAAACGACCATGGCTAATCTAATTTAAAGTAATTTAAATAATCTCTAATAAGAAATATTTTTAAACAAAACAAATAATTTAAGAAATTTTTAGGATGGTACCAAAAAATAACAGAATTTAGTTTCGAAATAGTAAACGAAGTTTTTTTCGAAACATAATTCTCTTTTTAAAGTCTATTTCATCAATTGGAGTAAGTTGTTTTCATCCCAAACCTATTTTCTTGTTTGGTTCTAAGTTTTGTCAAGGTTTTTCATAAAAAGACTTTTAGAAGCTAAGAATGTTATTGTTTTTGGATTTTATTTTGTTATAAATGTGAATTCTACACACATCAGAGCAACAAAAACCTTAACTACTGAATTTTTTAGTTTACATTTTTAATAGTTTAAGATTTGCATTTTTAATCAGTAAATGCCCTTTGGAATGATCGCAACAGCGAGTATGGTGAAATAAGACCATTCGAAATACTCTACTTTCTAGCTAATGATAACGTTGCTCTTAAAGAAGTTATGCAGGATAATGTACTACTGCAACAGGGGTTATACATAATAGCCTCTTATCTGCAGGCAGTTTACAAAGCTAGCTTTATACTAGGCTATATTCCAAAAGCACGGGAAAAGGCCCTAGCCTCCAAAGCGAGCGAAAGGCCATCCGATGAGGTAAAATCCTATCGCCCAATTAGCCTTACCTCATTTCTCCTAAAATTTATGGAGAAAATTATAGACAACGATATAAGGAGCAGTTTGCCTATCAACCTGGAAAATCCATAGTGAATACACTTCATATCCTCACAACAATGCAATATTAAATTGTAAAACTGAAATTGATATGAAAATATCATTAAAATTAATAAGTTCCTATAGCGACTAATATTAAATAAATGGGCAGGCTAACAGACAATCATGACATCTGGTAGTACTCATAAAAATTACTGTTAGTTGTATCAGTAATAACTGGATTATGGCCTTCGATTAAAGTCTGATGATTTATCAGGTTACATATAGTGTTAATATTTTTTATTGTCCTTTTACCGGTCTCGTGAAAGAAGGTGGACTCAATCGCGCAGTTATTTTAATATCCGTTTTTGAAATCAGATATTTTTTTCACATTTGATACACAGGTAGTTGCAAGAATCAGTATTGTATGGTTATTTTTTATTCTAATATTATACATTTGGATTTATTGTAGTTGATTTTATTCCTCTACTTCTGGAAATAATATGTGATAATGTGATAATGATACTAAAACAACATGAATTAAAAATTAACTAGTTTCAAGATAGCTTTCGTAAATTGTTACAAGGTAAACGAGGATCAATCAAAAGAATCAGTCTAGTAGCATACGTGTGTTACATATAGTGCATCAGATAGAATATCAAGTGTGTAAATATAAAACAGTAAACCTACCTTTGACATCGAGTCCGCCTCTGTACTTATCCCACCCCTTGAGTCGTATCCTCTCTCCCAGCAAACAGAGGAAGTCATCGAATTTATCGCTGCCGAATTCTGAAAGAAAAAGGTATAGTGCAGAACTTTTTTATAAAACCGAATACAGAATAAACCCGTATATTTGTAATAAAATAATAGAACAAACAATAATATATACATTTAAAAACAGCATAGACTTTAGAAAATTATTAAACAATTAGTTGGAATTATTGAGACCTATAATACCCAGAACTTTGATTTCGTATAATTTCAATAGCTGAGATCATAGGAGATAATTCACCACGACTAAGTCTGCTATAATTGGGAAAATTACTAAAATGATATGCAAGTTTTAATGAGTTAAATACAGTAGTTATAGTTGTGTGGTACACCAACTAATTTAACTTACCCACAAAAATGATTCGATATAAAATATTTAGTAAAATGGATATATGGATAATACGGTAAGATTTTACGTCTATACTTTTTCTAGTCAAATTAAGACACAAGTGAACCAAAGAACTAAATTCCGATGAACACGTCAACTCAAAAATGATTCAATACGGTCAACCAAATATTGTTATGGTATTTTTTTTAGCAACTGCTGCAATTATTCAAAGTCAACTGTTTATGTGGGTTAATTTGTTTTTAATTGCACTTATTTATTATTACAATTTAACGTTTATTTTTATTAGACCTTGCTAAAAGTCGGTCAGTAACCCCTAAGTGGAGTCGGACGCATTTATCATACGCATATTCTAGCGGATTCGGCATGGATTACTCGCAGGGTTTCTAGAGTTATCTCGTCCGCACAAATCGCCACTTTTTATTTATTAACATAGTAAATAACAAACTTTACAAATTTAAACCTTATATATTAATATATGTGAAATTTAATTTATATTGGAGCACTACATCTTAAATTATTCTATAGAAATTTCTTAACAAATAACTCTGTGTACGGTTTTACATTTTTTTAAATCGTACAAATCACAAATGGTGCAATGTTGAAACTTTCTTAAGTAAGACGCAGTTTAGTAATATTTCATTTTTCTCTTATCAGTATGGGTCAAGAACTAAATAATAAATAAATCACTTCTCCGGCTGCAATCTTAATACCTGCAAATATCGATTCGAAATATTTCCTTTTAGTACATTCCGCAATTGCAAATTTATTAGAATATTCTACTTGCTTCTAGATACATGATATCGGGGCCTTTGTAGGTATTGCCGTAAGTATGCACGAGCTTCTTACAATACTTTTAAATTCTACGTAAATCTTCTTAAAAATAAATTCAATATCCCCTTGGTAATATGCAGTGATATGAATTTTATTTTAGAACACGATTTTAATATTAAAGTAAAATAGAAAATAATAAACATTTAATGCAGAGAATTGTTGCGACCGTTGATTGAAAATGCATTTGTGCTTAAAACAAAGCGCATGTTTCAATTCAATGTAATAAACGCTCAATTATAAAAATTGATTTGGTTAGTATTGCTATCTCTCAATGATCTTTATTAATTTATATATTTAATTAAAAAAAACATTGGAATATTTTTACTGCAATTGATATTTTATAGTAAATTAAAAATAAAATACATTTTTATATTCCTCACCATTGCTTAATATTTCGTCGTCTGTCGTTTGTCCATGTTTCATGTAGATAATTCCGAATTTAAAGTTGACGGAACCTTCCTGTTCTTCGAGCAGAAGCAGATCTTTCTGGATATCAGGCGAAAATATTTCCTTCGGGCCCTTCTCGATTTTCTCCATGTTGGGAAAGTTTGACAGTATCTGCTTCACCGTTAAAAGTTTCGTCTGGATGTACGGCAACGAAATTTTCTGTGCTCCCTATATGAAATTAAAACAAAATCAAATTAATTGCAACAATGTAATGATATGGTAATTACACCAATCAATATACATTAATCTCTACTAATTACAATATGTACCTTTGTAGTCGCGCAATCATTCAACTATTCAAACAGATATTTATTTAGCGATAATTGTAAATGGATAATAAATTATCTTCGATGATTTATAGTCATTGTAGCCAATAGGGATTAAACCCGATTAAGAGGAAATTTAAACATTGTTTACAAAGCTGCATGTATAAATTGATTATACAAGCATTGATATTGATTTATTGAAAATTACTGAGAATTTATAATTTATTGTTATTGTAACTTTATGTTTATTATTTATAGAGGAGTTAAATTTTATGTAAATGTTGTATATTTTAATTTGAAAAAAAAAACTCCAGTTAAATAAATAACATATTTCTTCATGTTACTAATTACTCCTATGAGTTTCAATTGCTGGCCATAGAGTTTCATATTATAATTATTAAATATTTTGCAGACTGTTGCGAATGAGGAAAATACACATTGAAGCCTTTTTGGCATTTAAAATTATATGATACATCGCTTAAATATATAAAATATCGATTTACTACTTTGAAACATTATTAATTGATTAGAATATGTTTAAATTTAAAAAGTATTACATATTTTATTTTCTCTAGAATACATTAATTTTATTATTATGTTCAAGTTAATAGTAATATAGTCTGTTCGTTGGATCTTCCGTCGTACGTCACAAACTATCGCTTCGAGAAACGACGCAAACACATTCAGTCTGATAAAGTAAACCAAATGCTTTAGAAAAAGAACGCACTGTAAAACTTTCGTCTTTTTTTGAAATGATAGTTTGTGACGTTTGGCGGAAGATCCAACGAACAGACTATAATCTAGTCGTGCCGATGATAGTCAATTGTGACTCATTCATTTTTGTATTAAGAACCGTACAGAAGTTAATATCTATGTCGTTCTATTATCATCATCTAGGATTACCGGGATAGAATAGAATGAAAGTCGGAACAAGTGTCTGATTCCTCCAATATAGAACGTCCTAGTCAGCTCTCGGCGACTCGACTAGAATAATCTGGTATCCGGGAAACATAACATCAATCAGATACTTTCCCAAGAGATGAGGATAGCCAGGATTATGACCACCGTGGGCCTAATTAGAAAGTAAAGTGAGCGATGTTTAAATGCTCTTGGGTAACTCTATCCTTTCCCTGACTAAAAACTTGAAGGCATACTGAAAGGCTACTTTACGCTTTCATTAACCGTAACCTTTCTGGTTCTAGAGTGGTCAACCTAGAAAAAAATGTCTTGTAACCAAATTGTATAAATTGCACAGCTTGAAATACCGCGGACTAGTTAATCACACACACTGTCTACAGATATTTGACTGTCTGAGGTTTCATTTAGCTTTCCTGTGATATAGGAATACTGAATCAGACTACATATATTTCTACCCTGTATGTAGAAACTACATAGGAACCTCCAATAAAAATATGTTTTAAGAGTCGACCTACTAAAAGTACGCAAAAATTTCCAACTGCTAATTAAGTGAAGGTACTACTGATACTCATCGTTAGAAGAAGCTATAGATCAAATTATTAAAGGATTTATCTCTTCGTTATTTCGAAATTATTATTGAAAGAATTTAAAGATATCTAGTAGCTAAGAAATTGCATGAAGTTAAATAATCTATACAATTGGTAATAAGCAGATTACTAAACTGATAAATCTAAAAAGTATCTAAAATCCCTCTGATTTTAATATTTTTTTATTGGTGTTATGAGACATACATCCTTTCATAAGTCAAAAATAGGTAACACTTAAAACACTTATCTGGTGCAGGTTCGGAATTTAGATAAGCGAAACTATTTTATACGTATATCATTTAATTTCTGAGTGTTATGACCATGATATGTTGCAATCATAGTCATTTATGTTGTTTTTAATGTGCATTAAACATTTAATTGTAAATATACTTATACAACAGATTAGTATTAGTATTATGCCAAGTCTAATAAATTCTTTCTTGTAGTTTTGCCTGTAACCCAGTTAGCACACGAACAGATTTACGTTGTTAACTTAATTGATTAAATATATCTTACATTAGGGCTTAGTGGCTCCATATTATTATACCATATTTTATATGAGAATGGATAAAATAATAGTAAGTAATTCAGCATTCCTCTGCTCCTTGATACTTTGAAGTCAGTCAGGATAGTGCTTTTACAGTTATATAAATAGTAGTAGTAGTATTAGGCTATCGACCACGTGGTCCTTCCGCCATGTGATATTTGTGTTATTGTGTGTGTGTAAATGAGCTTGTTACTTTAAAGGATCGCCCCCGTCACTCTAAAGCACCATTAATTGTATCCCAATGGTGAATGGTACCGGTCACCCATCGGTCACCCATCCAACACCCAACTAAGATGCTTGACAAATTAACTTCAGAACAATTGGTTTGGTTTGCTAAGATCATTATTATTCCACAACAGCATGGTTTTCTTTCGGGTCGTTCAACAGTGTTTAATTTCTTGGTATACAAACATTTTGTATCATCTGCATTAGATGATAATAATCAAGTTGACACAGTATTCACAGACTTCGTCAAAGCTTCTTCTAAGATCAATATAAAGCTCTTGGTACGAAAACTATCTATTGTGAGTTTCCATGGACATATTTTGATAAACTCGTTTTTGCTTAATAGAATTCAAATAATAAATAGAAAAAAAACACGAAAATATATTCGTAAAATCTACAACAAATGAGTCTTATTAAGACTACAAGAACAAACCACTTTTGAAACAACTACTTCTCTAGCTAATACTTCGACAGACATTGAATAATACAAAAGTAATTTGCGTGTTACAAAATAGCAAGGCTATCAATGCAACACTAGTTTGAACGTATTTCTTTCTGTAAAATGAACTAAAAATGATTGAATGTGCGTTAAAATAGTTTGTGAGTGACTATACTATGGTAATTTGGAACAAGAAATGAATTTAGGTTGATACGCATAAAAAATTTTTGTTCCACTTCAATTTCAGTGTTATCATGTGTTCCGCAATGATTTCATTGTGGGCCTTTACTGTTTTTACTTTTTACTAATGATTTGTACGTTTCATTAAAAAAATAGTCATTTTTTTATGTATGCTGATGACTTGAAAATTTTCAAGACCATTAAATCCTTGAAGGACTGGTCTGAGTAATAAATAATTTATATGTATGTTGTTACGAGAATCTACTTGACTTAAATATTAATAAGTGCGTTTCAATATCTATTACGCGCTCTAAAAACCTTATTTATTTTATTTCTAAAATTAACGCAAGACCAATGAAAAAAAATGCAGTTACTGATCTAGGGGTTACTTTTAATTCTTATCTCAACTTTAACCAACATACTGACTTAATTTGCAATATGTCTCTCAAAAAATGGGGATTTGAATGGCATATTGGTAAAGAACTAGGTTTGGACTGTCTTTAATTACTATATTGTTTATTATTATTGTGAATGGGGTTACCTGTGAATACATTTTTATTATTATTATTAAAACCTATATTCTAATATAAGTAATAATGGAAAATATGATGCTTTTTCGATTGTTTCCAATATCACTTTGAAAGGTCTTTTCCTACAATAAATAAGAAAAATTGGATCAAAGAAATTAAAACATTGTCAAAAAAATTAAAAGACCTAAACTGGTTATGCGTAAATACTGGAGACAATAAATTAAAAAATAACTATAGCAAACTAAACTAAAACAAAATGTTGAATTCTAGAGTAGTAATTACTGAAATTCACCTGAATTCTCGAAAAAAAGAGGAATTAAAAAACATTTCGAGGCTGAAAGAAAATCGCAATTTATAAGAAAAGTTGAAAAAAAAATTTAATTTGGGGAAGAAGTTATTGGTCATTTTCTAAACTCTAAACTTTTAGAAAAAAATCTAGAATGCCTCAAGGAAAATCTTTGCAATTTAAAAGACGACTTAAAAAAAAAATCTTGAACTCTGAAGAATAATTTGCTCGAAATTTCCTGAACCCTCGAGAAAATAATCTGGATTTCTAGAAGTAATATAATCGAAATTACTAGAAATTTCCTGAGTCTAGATTTTTTAAAACAAATTTTCTAAAAAAAAATTCATTTAAATCTTTGCAATTTACTGGAAATTTCCTAAATTTTACAAATTTAAATTGATACAATAAAAATCAAAAATTCGTTATTAATTTTTTTTACTATTTTAGCTATAATTCTTTAAATAATAATGAAATTACGAATTTTTTTTCACTAATAAATTACCAGCAACGAAGAGAAGTCAAAGTGCTAAAAATTAGACATTCGATTTTCAATTGTTTTTCAATATTTTTAAAATAACTTTTTATAGCAAAGACGGTTTAAAAAAATTCTTTTACGAAATGATTTCTAACATTTAATCCAAATTAATGGACTAAAAATCTTGAATTTTTTTGCGCAATTTAGATAAGAAATTCCTAAAATTTCTATGTAACGATACAAGAAATTTTGTAAATTTCCAGAAATATTGCAAAAACATTCTAAAAAAACAACTCTCGAAAAATTGCTTTGCTATATCCAAAACAACTTGCTCAAAAATACTAGAATTTACAGACCTTTTGAAAAAACAAAACAACAAAATAAGGAAATAAATCTAAATAATTAACGGAAGATACTAAAATTTTTGAAAAGATATTTATAGCAAATTCTAAAATCATTATAGAATTTATTCATGTTTTACCCTAAGGTTTACACACGTCATACATATGTATATATATAATAAAATTGTGAAATAATATGGACAATATAAGTAAATAATATATAATAGTACAAAAAAATTAATTGATTATATAATTGTAAATAAAATTACCAATTGCGCTTAAAGATTGAAACATTTACAGCAATGGTGTATTAGTAATATATATATATAAAAAATAGAACTAAAATTATTATGAAAGATATATAAATAAAATTTTATAAATAAAATAATTCATAATATAAAAAGAAACATAAAAATAGCGTATAAATAAAACATGGACATGGACGTTAAGTTAAAATTTAAAACTGTATAGTATATGAATAAATAATTAAGACTAGTTAAAACATTTAAAATATAAATAGTTAAAAATTAAAATTTAAAAACTCATTAAAACTATAAAATGCATGATTTACCAAGAATGTTTTCACCCTATTCTTAAACTTATTATAATTAAGGTGTTGAATATCAGTTGGTAATTTATTAAAAAATTTGGGACCGTAGTAATTATTTCCAACTTGAGATCTTGTCAGTCGTAATTGAGGCAAACACAAATTTTCACAAAATCGTGTATTATGGTTATGCTTCATCAAGTTTATAGGATATTTTGAAATATTTTTTTTAACATATTTTAAACATTCGAAGATGTATAGACTGGGTAATGTAAGTATTCGCAAATCTATAAATTTTTGGCGACAATCATCTTGATAACCTAAGCCGGTGATTATTCGCACTGCTCTACGCTGGAGACCAAATATTCTGTGTCGAGCAGTGGAATGACCCCATACAATAATCCCATACGTTAAGTGTGAATGGCATAATGCGAAGTATGCATTTTTAATACCTTCATCGGAAATGTTTTCCATCAAGTTTCGCAGAATAAATATTGATTTATTTATCTTCTTGACCAGTGCATTTCCTTGAGCCTCCCATAATAAGTGAGAATCCAGTACAAGCCGAGAAATTTAGTTTCACCTGTATTTTGATTCAATTGTGTACGATTTAATGTGAAATTCTTTACAATGGTTTTATTTTCATTCATAATGAGCTTATTTGCTGTAAACCACTCATTGGCCTTACTTAAAGCTTCTACATTGGCCTGGGAAGCACATTGTAGATTTGTTGCTGTTGAAATTAAAGTGGTATCATCTGCAAATTGTATCACATCGGATGAGATTATAAAATCAGGAAAATCATTTATAAATATTAAAAAAAGTAAAGGTCCTAGTATTGATCCCTGTGGCACACCAAGGTTTACTGCAGCCTCGCTCGAGTATTTATTATTATATATCACACGCTGCCTTCGATGTTTCAAATACGAAAATATTAATGAAATGCTACAACCTAAATATACAACAAATAATAACATTTAAGAAAAAAGAAATAGTATTTCTCCTTGGAGACATTTCTAGAACTATCTTCTAGAAAAATCTGAATATGAGTTATTGGAAATTTCTGAACTCTCGAAAGAAAAGTGTCGAATTCTGGAAAAGATTTTTTTTTTTAATTTTTGAGCCCTGAAGAAAATCTTTGCAATTTATAATACAATATTAACAGCATCAAAGAAAATTCTAAAAATATTACAACGAACTTTATAAAACATTTAGAATTCCCGAATAAGACCTTTGCTAAAAATTTGGAAATATGAATAAGAAATTACTGTTAACTTCCTCCAAATAAGTTCTAGAAATCTACAAGGAAAACTTGTGAAAAATTCTAGAATCCTTGATCAAAATTCTTTGGAAAGGAAAATGCAAAAAAAATCCTGAAACTTTTATAAGCCACTAAGTAAGTTCTAGAAAATTAGAAGAAAATTTCTTAATAAACTGTAAAACTCACGAATAAAATCTTTGCTAAATATTCTGGAAATATCTATTTATTTATTAAATAAGAAAAAGAAATTACTGTACACTTTTAGGATCTTCAAAAAAAGTTTTATAAACCTAAAATGAAATCTTGTGAAAAATTCTAGAAACCTCTACGTAAAAGAAAAACTAAAAGTATGGATCATCTGAGAAAATTATAGAAATTTAGAAGAAAATTTTCTAATAGAAAAAGTTGAACAAAATCTTGTATAGAAACGACGAAAATATTTTTATAAATAAATATAAATAATGACTTTTTGAAACTCTTGAAAAACATCTTTGCTAAACCTATAAAAATTTCTAGAATTCTTGATGAAAATTCTTTGGAAAGGAAGTTGCAATATAAACTAAAAGTATGGAGGACAAATTACTGAAATTTCAAGAATCTTTAAAGAAAAATCTAAAAAATTTTCTGAAATATTCTAAAGTTAAATATTTTTCTCACAAATTAAGAACTTTACGAAAAACATGTATGTATAAAAGTTCAGTTTCTCATTCCCTTTATCTTTTGTTTGAAAAGTTATGTAATATTTTTTAAATTTAGATTTTAAATATTGAGAAAAAACAAAAAAAACGCCTCGAGTAAACATCCACTTCCGGTTTATGAATGTTCATCAAAAGCTTTTCAGTTCCAGTTTTTAATGATAAAACAGTCCACAGACATTCTCATTCACGAAAACAATACTTTCCACAAATGTGGCCATCATAGTAATTTCTTTATATTTTACTCGAAAACTATGAGGTTTGCGGAAAAAAGCAATTCTTACTAATTTGTTCAGTTTTGGATTCTCTACATTTATTTGTTATGTAAATTTTATGTGACTCCAATAGTTTATTAGCAATTAACAAAAAATATCAAAATTTTCAATTTTTATTATTTTTTCTCGAAAGTTAAAAATTTTATGAAATATATATTTTAATAAAACTTGTTAATTTTTTCATTCCCTTTAACTTTTGTTTGAAAGGTTTTGTAATATATTTCATTTTTTTTTTAAATATCGGAAAAAACAAAACACGGCCTCGAGTAAACATCCATTTATGTTTTTTGAATTCTTTTTGAAGCTTTTCAGTTCGAGTTTTTAATGACAAAACCTTAAGTTTAAAGTTTCATCTCAATTGGATCATTTGTTTTTGAGATACAGCGCCCACAGACATTTTCACGCACGAAAACAATACTTCCCCTATATATACTATATAGGGAAATTAATAACTATAGAGCTGGTTACATCATATCTAACTGCGCGAAGTCAGTATACTGAAGTTATAGCAAATAATAGTCAAAAGAATAAACGCTCTAAATCCAAATTACGCACAATTGCACTCGGTATACCTCAAGAAGGAATTCTTTTATCATTACTATTACTATTTATTATATTTTACAACGACCTCTTTCAGATAATCGAAAATTCAAAAAATAAAAAATTAATTCAATATTCCGACGACACAAATATAATTTTTAAAAGTTCTACTGCAACTGAAGTAGCTACGCTATGTAACCAAATATCACAAAACATGGAAAATTGATGCAATAAAAATAAACTTGTTCTCAATAAAAAAACAGTAACCATTCATTCAATTTCAGCTAAAACCAATTTTCTTAATGCAAAGAGCATATTAGTAAAGTGTGAACAAATATCAATTCCAGTAGTGAACGAATCAAAATTCCTTGATGTCGTACTTGACAATAATTCAAGATGGGTCGTACATGTAACTTCCCTTACGAAAAAACTCTACCCTGCTTACTTCTCCCTATTATAATTTAAAAAATTGCAAATAAAGATTGTATATTGCTTTGCACATGTAAAATCGCATCTACAGTATGTAATTATTATATGGAGATCATCAAAGTACACAAAAGATTTTTTTTACAGTACAAAAGAACATAATTAGACAACTAGCAAATAAACCATGATCGGAGCACTTCAAACCTTTATTCGAAAATTTAAAAATTATTACCTTATACTCTTTGTACCTTTATACTATGGCAATTTTCTTGTTTGACAAGTTAGATAGCTTCAAAAGAAACAGCGGTAAAAGCACCGCAATACAAACTCGTCGCTCCTCCAATTTATCACGTCCACAATACAAAACAACATTGTATGAGATAAACACAAACTACATGGGAATACAATACATATTAAACTGCTTACTTTTACTAGGCAAAATCTAGAAATAAGTTCAATTCAGAATTAAAATTATTTGAAATAGTGGATTGGTGAGGATGCTACATGTTGAAACTCCATATCACTTAATAAAAATACTGACACATTATATGGTTTCAAAAATTCATTTATCATCTACCTGACGAAGCGACTGTGTAATGAAATTGTCTTAGGAATAAAAACATTTTTGAAACCATATATTATGTCAGTATTTTATTAAGTAAAATTGTTTTTATTAAAATTTTCTCATTTAATAATTAAATACAATTTATTCAGTCGTATACGCGGTTTTTCAAAAAAGAATTAATTTGGCTCAAAAGTAAAGTACCTTTATTTTTGACAATATCGGAAACTTTTTTCAGTTATCTTTTTATTCGTTAAAGTTTGTCAATTTTCCTCAACAACTCGATAACGTCTAACGCGGCCGCTATTAAACCTTTACATCATTGAGACACTTTTTTAAGACAATCTTTTGGTGTAAATAGAAACACCCGATTCGCATTTGTTTCCAGGTTATTATTATTATCTTTTGTTTTTCTAATGGTGGCCATTTGAGTTTGGGTTTGTTAGATAGTGCTTAAAAAATGCTTTTCAACGATGCAAAACATGCTTGAAAAAATTTAAGTTACAAGCAAAATATTAATAAACACGCAAATTAAAGAAAAACAATATTATGTATTAAGAATTGCAGATGAGCAATAATAACATGGTTCGTAACGCTGATTCATGTAGTTTTAGATTTTAAAAGAAAAAAAATGGCCTGAGTAAAATTTTGCCCCCTAAGGAGACCGCACAGGATTTCTAAGACCAAATTGAACTTTAGGATTTCTTTTGGCAAAATTATTCTTAATGAGTTCCAATCAATGCTGTTTGATTTCCATAATTCCAATATTATTCTTTAGTTGTAGAATCACAGCAGGTTTGTTGACAAGGACCCTTTCCTTCAAATGGCCCCAGAGGAAGAAGTATAGTGGGGTCAGATTGCATATCTTCGCTAGACAATTGATGTCACACTTTCGAGAGATAATATGACCAGGAAATTTGGTGTTTCAGGTGATGTGTAACAAGTTGCTTCATCTTGTTGAAACCACATATCATTTAAGCTTAAATAATTGGTTTCATAGAAGAAAAAGTTGTTAGCATCTCATGATATTATACATCTTTGATTGTTACAGCGCTACTGGCCTTGTCCTCCAAAAATGACAGACCAATGATTCCTTCAGCCCACACTGCATTTTTATAGATGAATTGGTTTTTCTTTAATACCATGCGGATTTTTACGACCCAAATGCGACAATTTTGACGATTCACACCTAAAATAGGCTGCATCTCTCGATATGATTTTCTTGTAAAAATCAGCATCTTTGTTTTGTGAAACCTAGTCAACAAATGTGTGTATTAATAACACAAGTTTACAAATTCGGATCAACTTTTCGACCCGAGCAGATGAGAACGATTCTTAACGTTATTTGATGCCCCGCACTCAGATTTTTAATCCGTATATCAAGATTTCGAGTTCGCACATGGTGGCAGCACTGCGCTCTTATAACGGCTGTCAGTTGACCACGTTGCATTAACATCATTTGGAACTTATTCTTGTCCAGTGATTTTGCTTCGGAACGTGTGAAATGCAGATATAACGTTGCAATGTCGATACAAAGTTTTTTTGTTACGAAGCAGGATTGTGGTGACCGTTCATATGTGGTATTTCATTTTCAAATGTAGGATGAAATTAAACACTATTTTCTATGTCTTTTACCACTGTATATTAATGATTTTACAACATTAACAAAAAAATGGTGATGTGGCCATCATAGTACTTTCCCTATATTTTACACGAAAACTATAAGGTTTACGCAATAAAGCTATTCTTAATGATTTGTTCACCACTAAATTCTCTATAATTATTTGTAATGCAAGTTTCATGTAACTCTGACAGTTTATTAGAAATTGGCAATAAATGTCAAAATTTTCAATTTTTCCTTTTTTTTCTTGAAAGTTAAGAATTTTATGAAAAATATGTTTAAATGAAACTCGTTCAGTTTTTTATTCCCTTTAACTTTTGTTTGAACCGTTTTTTAAAAATTTCCATATTTAGAAAAATATCATAAACAAAAAAAAAGCCTCGAGTAAAAATCCATTTCCGGTTTATGAATATTTGCCAAAGGTTATTTGCTAAAGGGTTAATCAACTATTGATAATGGTCACATAGTGTCCGAAATGTACATTTAGTGCTTAAATAAAAACAGTGATAAAAGGAATTTAACCTCGTTTTATTATTTGCCAAAGGGTTTTCAGTTCCATTTTTAACGATAAAACCTTAAGTTTAAAGTTTCATCTCAATCGGATCATTCGTTTTTGAGATACAGCACCCACCGACAGACAGACACACAGACACACATACAGACACATTTTTTTTTTTTCCAGAAATTAGTGATTTGGGGTCAGGGGACCCCAAAACGGATATTTCCGCAAAAAAAAAATTTCAAAAAAAATCACGAAAACAATACTCCCCCTATATATATTATATAGGGAAAGTAATATCTACGACTATAGTTTCGACTCACTTGATAATGACTTGATTACTCATCCTGCATTGGTTTTTGTTACGTTTGTGGATGTTATATGCTCGGAAAACGTAGAAAAATCATGACAAATGCACTCAAACATACGTATTTGCAGTACTTCGGGTTTGCTGTAGTAAATACTGACAATACCGTAATTATTTTGTAACGCGTACAGAACAAAGGTGCATAAGTGGTCACTTAGTGAAAATGTATACTTTTTTTATTTATTTTCTGTGCCAACGTTGTAGAGAGAATAGAAAAATCATTGGAGATTGATACTTTTACTTGATGAATGTCGTCGGTATAAATGCAAAAATAAATATCCTCACGTATCATCAGTGTCGAAGCCACTTCCAAGTATAGACAGTGATCCATTGCCAATTTGTTCAAGCATAAGTGCAAAAAATGCCCTAAGATCTTCGTCTTCATCACTGACGAGCAATGAAAGCGATTTCTTTATGGAAGAAAAGCATTTAATATCGCAAAGTGAACTGAGTGATTTGATTCGCAATTTGAATTTATCGAAAAAGCAGAGCTGCTTGCATCATGGTTGTAGGAATGGAAATATGTTAACTCTAAAACACAAGCCACTATATTCAGAAATAGAAATTACGCTATTTTATCATTCTTCAAAAAAAAATGACATGTGTTTCTGCAATGATATCAATGGTTTATTTGATGCGATGAATACACCATAAGATCGAAATGAATAGCGTTTGTTCATAGATGGTTGTAAGTACAGTTTGAAAGCGGGTCTACTCCACATTGGAAATAAAAAATCATCCATTCCGATTGCTCACGCAGTACAAACTAAGGAGTGCTACGACATAGTGCGTAAAATTTTGGCCAAGATTAAATACAATGAGCATCGATAGAAAATTTGTAGCGATCTAAAGGTTGAAAAATAAATTAATTGCACTTAATTTCGAAATATATATTAATTTATTTACATATTCATTATAAGTTATCAGTCTATTAGTTGGGATGCAATCTGGATTCACGACGTTTTATTGCCACCTCTTTGTAGTACTTAATCAAGTTGTTTCCAAAACTGTCATATGCAATAATTAAAAAAGGAATATTTATCGGACCAAATATTCGAAAACTAATGGCTGATGCAAAGTTTACAAAATGTTTAAAGCCTGATGATGCAGCAGCATGGGCATAATTTCAAAGTGTACAAAACCGTGTATACTTGTGTAATTATACCACTCCTTTCACATTATTACAGTAGATCACGAATTCCAAACTCACTTAGAACATTATTGAGTCCAAACATTGGTTTTCATCACATAATCGTAACTGATTGCCTGTCTTCATAATATTTACGCGTTATTCTTCTATATACGAAGCCATTATGATTTTCAAAATAAATAAACAATTAACTTTGTTGGTATCACTTTTTATTTACACTTGTAACTATAGTTTCGACAACTTCAGCTTGTCATTATCAAACAATAGTAATATTGTTTGATAATGACAACCTGAAGTTGTCGAAACTATAGTTACAAGTGTAAATAAAAAGTGATACCAACAAAGTTAATTGTTTATTTATTTTGAATTTATCAAAATGTATCACGAAGTGAAAGCCTCCACAATTACTTATTTCATTATGATTTTGCCATGTGTTTAGATACAAACTGTTAAAGTGCACGAAAGTGATACGCAATTTAAATCAATTTGTTATTATTGACCTGACTATAACAAGTACAAGAAGGCAATTGAACTTAAGATGCTTGTCTAATATTAATTGGGATTCGGCAGAGAAATTTTGCTATAACTTTGTCAAGCTTTGGTTCTATTCAGGCTTAACTTAGGGTACGTATTTCGCTGCAAGTTGGTTAAATACATTATGCAGACATTTAATACATTGCAGGAGCTCTTATGTATTTACATCTTTGGTCTTCTTTTTTAAAGGCAATTGATCACAGACGATCTCAAGGTCAATGTTACGGTATTGAGCAATAGTGTATGGCAACGAGATTGAGAAGGCTTTAAGAGTACGTTTAAAGTTATAAAACTCCGCTCTGATTCGATTACAAATGGGTCATAGGAATCAAACCTATTCTTATCTCCTAGCCGATGATAAAGTTTTAAAACAATAAGTTTACACTGAAAAAATGAGCCCTGAATAATAATTGGCGCATTCATAATAAATAGTTATTAAGTTCATCCACACAAATGATTTAAATTGTAGTTATGATGATGCCCCAAAAATAACGTAACATTTATATTTAACAAAAATAATTTCTAATTTTTAATTATTATTTTTATTGCATAGTAAAGTACAAACAACACACTGGGAAAATATCCTCTAAAGCTCTTCTGGCACGCAAGCACACTTTTATCAAAATATTTTATGTTCACTTACATTAATGTCTTTGAATTCCATTGATACAGTATTAAATTGCCTTCCCTCAGGCGTATTTGTGATATTATTGACATTACTTCAGATAACCCCATAAAAGAAATCTAATAGTATAAAAATCACGCGTTCTGGAGAACCAATTCTTATCTTATCCACATAAATATGATTCAAATTTTGTACAAATAGCTTTGTTAATGTGTCGCAATATCGTGAATCAGTAATATTCTCTGCTTGATTAGCATAATTTTTGAAAAAGAATCAATGACACCTATATATTTATTTGTTTTTAACAATGATACTGGTTACATTCACTTGTCGATATTTAATAATCATTTCAATTAACTCTCTGTGCTATGAATGATCATTAAGATATAGTTCTTAAGTCAATTGATTTTGTAAGCATGGAGTCGCAGATCTTTAATGAATATAAGCTATAGAGAGCTTTTTAAAATTTAAAATAAACTTAAACGATAAACACACTTAATCAATGCAATTTGAAATTTTAAATTAGTAGGTATAAGGTTATCCATTTCATTTGTAAAATTAACTTTTAGTTATTAAGTGAAAATCACTAGAAAATGTAATACCTTTTTTAACGAAATGTCTCAACAGAGATCCAATAAATGTCGGCACGGTAAAAGGACTTCTAGTCCATTACAAAAATGTACATCCCGTAAAAAAAAAATTCAACGAGAACGGGCAAGCTAATATCAGCAACCACTCCAGAGAGACGCAGGAAATAATGGAGTGAATAAAAAAAATCTGAAGTGAGTGCGAGTCAAGCATTAAACCGTACAATTCATGGGTGGTGAAAAGCACTTAATTATTAATTTATGCACCAACGAGGCACGGTTTTAATTCGAAAATTAAGTTTTATATTATCAAGTGATTTTAGTAAATGCTATAAAGGTTAATTAGTTAATATTAATAAAAAATATTTCTATTAAAGACTACAAATGTTAAATATTTGCTTGTGAGTTTATGAATGATGGCAGAGGATACTGAAAAGTTGAGTGTTTGCCAAATATGTTCGGTGAAGTACATAAAATTTAGGAACTTTTACCAGTCGGTAATATAATATAATTTATGGTACTCCAGAGTAAAAGGAAATTACTCTCTTAACTCAAGTAACTGACATTTCACACTAAAATTTAAAACGAACTTGAATGGGATTCAGTTATGATCTTCCTTTTATGTAATAGATTAAATATTTTGATATTACTATATTATTCTATATATTATGTAATATTATTAAAGAGAATGTTTGCGACCTTTATTACGACCATTACTACGTAGTAATCCATACTGATCCATAGCTGTTGTCTACAGGAAAACAATAATTTATTATACCATATATAAAACATTTTAAAAGCTTAAAATACTTATTATATTAAAATTCGAAACACCTGCTAGACGTTTAACTTTAAGCATTTTCTTTGGATGTGAAGCAGCTTAATTCCTCCTAAACTGTTTAAAATGACATTTTTGTTAAATTATTCTTGTGGAGAATACGATTCCTGTTTGTGAGAACTACAGTTTTGGCATACTCTATCATTTAGACATAAGGACTTCTTTTTCTAATTTATTGTTTACTAGTAGCCATCCTAAGTTAATTCTATTGATTTGAGTATCCTAAATTTAATATTTAAGAAAATAAATTTTGTAGACTTTCTTGCTTATTTGACCTGTATAATTGATGGCACAGTGACTTGTCTGTTATGGAGCTTTGTTTTGAAGATTAATTAACGTGATTTTTTATCTGACGATATTCTGTGTGTACCCGTTTATTATAGCTAGTGTTTTGATTGTCTTTAGATTTTCTTCATAATCTGGAATGATGATTAAACGGTGTATATGAATTCAAGGCCCCATATTTTATTTGAGAATAATTATTAGGTATTAAGGCAGAATGAGTAATATTTTCTTGCAATTTTTTATTTTAAACTCTATTAACTTTTGTTGTATGGTAGTTTTTAGCTTCTTAACAGGTATTGAAGAAAAGAGAATTTGGTATAACCAGGACTGAGTTTTAGTTACTGTTAAAATTATAATATAAAAAAAAACCAACCAAACGCCCTCTGTAAATATTATATGAACTAATGACGCAATATAGTACTAGTCTGTGCAAAACATTAAAAGCGTGTACATTTATTTACGTCATTTGTCTAATTTAACAGGTTATGGGACCAGAACCAAAGTGTGGATTAATAAAATAGCTTATAAAGTGTACAAGAATGTACTATTTATAGAGCATTGAAAAGAATGGAAAATTACAATGATTGAGCATTTGCGTAAGAAATCTTTCTGATATTGGAAGGCTTAGAAAAGTGTCTCAAGGGCAGGACAACGGCGGACGATTTAAAACCGAAAGCCTGTTGATCGTATCTATGAATTCATCGTTATACGTTCATCCGTTCATATTATAGATGAGAAGACGACGAAAGCATTGTGGAACCATCTCAAGAAATTATTCGATGATCCAGGGTTTACACGAAGTGTAAGTTTGCTCTGTTTGTTTATATTTGCTTAGAACACTGCGAGTTCATGACGGAATATGTAAACCAAATGGTGAAAACGGGACAGAAACTAAAAGGTACCGGATTTAACATTGACGACGTGTGGATAGGGACGCTCCTATAAGCAGGTTTGCCTGAAAGATTTTCTCCTATTATAATGGCGGACGAGCATTCGGACATTAACATAAACACAGACGCCATACAGTCCAAGTTGCTGAATATGAAGATAGATGGCGCTGGGAACAAGAAGAAAAAACAGGTTTGTAACACTTTTGCGCCAAAGAGGACACCTAGTGGCAACAACAAGAAGAAAATAAGAAGCCATCAATGCAAATAAAACATTTTAAGAATCAATGTACTAAGATGAATTATTCCATGAATGGTACGTGGATTCAGGGGCTAGTTTTCATCTTGCCACAAGTGCACAATTTATTAAATACATGTCATATGATTGTAGGGTTAATAATAATAATAATAATAATGTTTATTTGCCCAACAGAATACAAATTCTAATTACAGGATAACATAATTAAATATATTTTGCATAACAAATTGCAGTGGAAGACGAGTTATCAAAAATGTACTTTGTGTTCCTGGTCTAACGATAAATCTTTAATTTATCAGTCAACGTATTAAAAATGGAAATTAAGTCATCTTCACAAAGAATTTCTGCAACAATTTTTATATAAATATTGTACTAGTTGGTGTAGCTGAACTTATACAAAATGTATATAGATTAAACTTTAATCAAGTGAGTGCTTCCTTACTACTGCAGATAATGTATCAGAAGATATATGGCATTGGAAACTTGGGAAAATCAATTCATTAGATTGAATGAAGATGAGAAACAGTGTTGTAACAGGAATACAGTTTAAAACGATGCTAACCATAGCAACAAGTACTGCTTAATTTGTTGTGAGGGCATCCAGACGAGATTATCCTTCAATAAGCAAGCCTCCAAATCAAAAGCAATATTGAATATCATTCACACAGACTTGTAGTTGCCAATGGAAAATAATTATATTAGAGGATCCAAATATTTTATCACTTTTCAGAACGATTACTACCATCCTAGAGTTTATTTTCTGAAATCCTAAAAACGTGTCCTCAAATGTTTCAAGACATTTAAGAATGAAGTGGAAAATTAGCAAAAAAGAAAAATTAAGATTCTATAATCTGATAAAGTTACCGAATTCTGTAATAAATAATTCTAGAAGTTTTTGGAGGATCCTGGTATAATACATCAAAAATCAGCACTATAGATTCTGGAACATAACGGCTTATCAGTGAAAATCAACAGAACTTTGGAAAAAAAAGCAAAATGTTTGCTTTCTGATGCGAATCTTAAAAGAAATGTTTTGGGCAAAAGCAGAATGCTGCTGGATATATAAGAAATAGATCAATTTGTTCAGAAATTAAGGATAAATACCATTTGAAATGTGGAACAAGAAGAAACGAGATGTAAGCCTCAAAAATATTTTTGAAAGCCAAGCTCTGATACACATTCCAAAAGTGTAGAGAAACAAATTGAATAGGAAATCCAGAAAGATGATAATCTTGGGCTACAGTAATCATACGAAAGGATATACACTGTATGAAGAAACCATGAATAAGGTAATCATCAGTAGAGATGTAATTCTAATGGAAAATGAAGTTGATAGCATGTTGATCAGAATCTTATATTGAGTGGGAGCCAATACTGAAAACCAACAAGATACTTCAGAAGAACATATCCCAGATGATGAAGAAACACGTCAGTAAAAAAAAAAATGAAGATAACACAGAAGCAGTAACATGGTCAGCCAGAGAACTCAAACTGGAATCATTTGAGAACTATGTAACGTATCTATGTGCAACAGATACAACTCTAGAATATTACCTCCTTACGGTGAGCGACGCACTGTCAAGACCAGACTCCTATCGAATGGCCATGGGAGAAGAGGTAGAGTCCTTTTTAGATATACATGCATGGGATCTAACAAAACCACCAAGAACCGGTTGTGTAGAGGATTGCAAATAGGTTTTTAAAGGAAGAAGTGACGTTCGAGGTGAAGTGTGGTATCGTGCGCATCTAGTGGCCAAAAGATTTACACAAAAGCAAGACATAGATTACAATGAAATTTTCTCCCCAGTAGTTCGTTATTCCACTTTAAGACTTTGCGCTTTCTGTAGAATTAGATTTTTTTATTCACCGATGAAGCGATCTTGACACGAGATAACGTATTCCAAGTTTGATTGGAAGAGACCAATAAACAGCTTTTTTTTTGAACGATGTTTTGGAAGAAACTGTCTATATAAGGCAACCGAAGGCTTTGTGGTACAAGGTAAAGAAATGATTTGTAAAGTGAACAAAGCGGTAAATAGCCACAAGCAGTCTTTCAGAACCTGATACAGAAGGGTGAAAGTTCTTTTAATTTCAATGAACTATAAAAGATCAGAACTTGGAAATTGTATATATAGTATATATAAATGGAAACAAAGAATTAACCATAATCACGTTATATGTAGACGATTTTTGTATATTTTCAAATAATTCAAATGAAGTTAAATACTTAATAGATAAGTTAAATTCAAACTTTAAAATCAAGGATCTAGGAGAAGTGAAAAAGTGATTAGGTTCGAGAATCATCCGAAATAAAGAACAAATTCATCACTTTAGATCAGATAGAATATATTTGATAATTATTGCGGAAATTAAATATGCAAGAAAGTAAAACTGTCAGCACACCTCTTGAAAAGAATGTAATATTTGGCGATGAAAACATTAATATAACGTTACCTTTTTAGCAATTGATAATAATAATGTAGCTAGCGGTTTTGACCAGACCCGATATGGTGCATAGTGTACGTTTTCTGAGCCAATATAACAACTGCTACATTGGAATAGTGCCAAGCAAATATTGAGATACCTGATGGTTACAAAAACCTACGCCCTAAAATATGAAAAAGGGAATGGAGACTTAATAAGTAATGTTGATGTCGATTAGGTTAAGGACATAAAAGACAGAAAGTAGTACACTGACTAATTGTTTAAATTAATCTAGCCAGCCTTCTGTTGGAAAATCAAGAAACAAGGTGTAGTGGCGCTGTACAGCAGTGAAGCAGAATATATCGCCATGCCCGACGCTTTAAAAGAATAAATTTATTTAATAAACTTCTTACATGAACTGTAGGGTTTCCAATGCGCTGGATAAATATTTTCAATGATAACCAAAGTGCGTAAAAATTCCCAGTAAACCCTGTAGACCATAAGAGGTCTAAACATATTAATATTCGACATAATTTTGTGCGAGAGGCTGTCACAAATAATTATTATATCTTTTTTGCTTATAACAGAGATGGCTGCAAATATATTGACAAAAAGTTTATGACCGCTGAAACACAATGAACATGTTACTAATTTAGGTTTAGTTAAAAGGAACAACAATAGAGACAGAATAATACAGTTTTGCATAGAAAATAACTTAATAATCACAAACACAAAATTCAAACACAAAGATATACACCAATATACGAGAACACATGCAGCAAGGAACGAAAAATCCCTAATCGATTACAGCCTATTAGTAAAAATAAATGGAATAATAAAAATAAAGAAGAACTATACCGAAAGACATACCAGTAGATAATAAATAGAGAACTCGCTAAAGAAAAAGATAATAAAGACATTGAAAAAGCAGCAAGGAAAAGTTGTGGAACAACAAAGACAGGCAATAAATATAGAAAGAAAATAGAGTGGTGGTTCGAAAAAATAAAAGCAAAAATCAAAAATAAGAAATGAAAAATACAAAGAGAGAAGTAAAACATTTAAAAAAAGAGGCACAGAAGTCCAAACAAGATTCATGGGAGGAATTTGGTATGAAGATTAGCGAAAATTATCGGGATAATCAGAAATTATTCTATGGAACATTAAAACAATTAAAACAAAAGAAAGAACACAGTCTGATGAACATAAAAGATAAATACGGAAAGATAGTGACAAATGAGGATAAAATAATGCAAAGATGGAAACAATACTTTGAGAAGCTGACAGGTACAGAAACACAGACCAAAAGAAAGCAGGAAGAAGAGGGCGAAGCTGAAGAAATCACTCAAGAAGAGACAAAAGAAGCTATCCAGGCAAAGATGAAATAATATCAGAAATGATTAAAACATGGGGAAGTGGGAGAAAACTTATAGAATTAATTAATGAAATATTTAAAAAGGGAAAGATACCTATTATCACATACCAGGCAAAGTAATGGCAAGACTTGAAAAATAATCAGAGATAAGGTAGAAAATACAATAGAAGACGGTCAATGCGTTGAGAAGAGGAAGAAGCACCCAAGATTTAATTTTCATACTGAGACAAATGAGCGAAAACATAATAAAGAATAACAGAGAGACCTGTATGTTTTATGGACCTAAAAAGAGCATTCGACAGAATAAAGAGAAAAAATGGAAAACTTTACAAGATAGAGGAATAGGGAAGAAAATAATCAGAACAATTCAAGCCATATATGAAAATAACAATAACATCGTAAGAACCAATAACGAAGAATCAACAGCGTCCACTATAAGAATAGGAGTTAAGCAAGGATGTGTCCCAAGCTTCCTCCTGTTCACACAAGTGTTGAGTTACTGATTCTGCAAGAAAAGATCCAAAAAAAGAGATGAAAGCACTGAAACTAGGATTTTGGAAGATGAGACGGACGGAAATAACAGAACTACTATTCGCAGATGATATGAACATGGTAGTAGAAATTGAAAAAGACTTACAACAAAATATGCAAATACTAAAGAGGAAACTTGCAAACATAAATATGAAGATAAACCTACAAAAGACAAAATCAAAGGTAATAGTAAAGGAGCGTAAAACACAAAATATTACGATAGGAGGAACAACAATAGAACAGATTGAAAGCTATAAATACCTGGGGACAATAATTGAAAGTAATGGCAAGCTAGACAAAGAAATAGAGGACAAAGTAGGAAAAACTGGGAAACTATACAACATGATTAAGCATACGTTCTGTAGTAAGAAGGAAATATCTACGGAAATAAAAACTAGAATAGTAAAAAAGGTGATAAGACCTACGCTAGCATATAACAGTGAAACCTGGACAATGACGGTGCAACAAAAAGGGAGAATAAATGCAACAGATATGAGATTTCTTAGGAAGATAGAAAATAAGACAAAATTAGACAAGGTAAAAAGGAGAAAATTGGACAGAACCTAAACATCGAACCAATTAATGAAAGAATAGTAGAGGGACAGATGAGATAGTTTGGACATATAAACCGAAGGAAAACTGAAAGAAACACTAAAATGATATATGAACACACATTTTACCATTTTTGATTTCATTTTATCTTTTCATCCATCTACTCGTTAAACACTGACGGCATATGACTGGACAAATCAAGGCAGAAAGACCTATGGTCGATAGCCTTTTGACAGATTAACATACTAACACATCATCAATTATTTATAATTTAAATGATAAATTGTAGTGTACATATTTGTCAATTAAAATGTATATACTGATATATAATTTCTAATTTTTCTAAGATTTTTGAATCTATCATATGTAATTATATTCGTCCTCGAATAGAACAGTCAATATCACCCCATCAGCATGGATTCATGAGAAAACGAAATACCCAAACAAATCTTATGTGCATTACTCAGTTTATTTCCGGTGAACTTGATCGTGGCGCCCAAGTTGATGTACTTTACACGGACATTAGTAAGGCTTTTAATCGTTTACCTCACAGTAATATTTTATCCTTTTTAAAACAGTACAATTTAGCGTCAAATATTATTACGGTAATTCAATCATATTTGTCACAGAGAGGTCTTTATGTAGGTTATATGGGTTGTCGGTCCAAGACCTTTGCAGCTACAAGTGGTGTTCCGCAAGGATCGAACCTAGGCCCTCTTTTATTTAATGTGTTCATTAATGAAGTTGCAAGTGTTTTAGACCGCAATTTTCTAATGTATGCAGATGATGTAAAACTGTACAGGACCATAAAAGATGCATCAGATTGCATGGTATTACAAAACAATTTAGATAAATTATCTACGTGGTGTATCCAAAATGGTCTTACAATCAATACTTCAAAATGCCGCATTCTAAGTTACGGAAGGTCACATTCTAAATTATTATATAATTATACACTTGGCAGTAAAGTAATCAAAAGAGATACACATTTTAAAGACCTAGGGATACTCTTCGATGATAAATTATCATTTAATTCTCATGTGGAAAAGGTAGTTGTTGACTGCTGTAAAGTTCTGGGGTTTATAATACGTAATTGTCGTGAATTTAAACGTACTGAAGCAGCTATTAGGCTTTATGATTCGTTCGTTGTAAGTAAAATTAATTATTGCGCTTGTGTTTGGTCACCCGGTTATATGAAATATGTAAATATGTTGGAAAAAGTTCAAAAACGCTTCCTTAGATACTTATATTTTTGTAAATATAAAGTGGATCCTGATTCAAATATTGGCTATGACTACTTGCTTTAAGAATTCAAGATGCTATCAATTTATAACCGACACAGATATGTTCAAATATATGAACTCTATAAATTAATAAACTATCACAGCGACAATAGTATCTTCTTAAACCAAGTAGATATATTAATTCCACGTATTTCTAGTCGTTGCAAGCAGACTTTCAATTTTACAACTCCACGCACTAGTCACCATTATTTCTCTCCATTAATTTTAATGCTAAGAAGATATCATGAGGTGCAGTATGCTGTCGATTTTTTTTGTTCCGACAAGTATATTTGTATATAAATATGTATGTTAATTTTTAAAACGAAGGTATATATCTGTTTTATAGGCAGCTTATGAATAGTTTTTGTATTTTTATAATTATATTTAGTTTTTTTTCACTATGTATTTTTCCTATGTAATAAGGCTTTAGCCTGTTTGGGAAATAGACGATTATTATATGAAACAAGAGTACAATTGAGGAACCAGAGAGGAAGACCGAGAAAAACATGGAATGATTAAATCAGAAATGCAATAGAAAGAAGGGGAATTAATTGGGAAGAAGAAAAGCAGCTAACACAAGACAGAAAGAGATGGAAAGAGACTTACAGATTAAACTGATGTTAGGATAAAATGCATGAATATGTAAACCGCCTTACACCGAAACGTAAAAAGGAGTAAGATTGAATAAAATAAAACATAGTTTTTTTTAAGTTTGTTGTTTTATTTTAGAAAATTACGGCGCATCGTAAATAATTAAATGAATTACACGCCTAATTCCAATTTTTAATATATTTTAAATTATGTTCAACTCTAGAATACTATACAGTAAATACTATGTTTATATTACAGAGAGAGATAGAGTACATCTAAATAATGGGGAATCATTTAGCAACGCATGGTTGGAAATAATTGATGTATGAGATAGATGTCGCTACATAAATTAAAGTAGATTAATTTTCATGCGCACACGAGGCAATAGTATGAATTGTGTGCTTAACTCATTGATATGTATCTTGAAAATGCATCGTGGGCTGATTGACGATCCGCATAACGATTTTACGTCCAGCGTTACCGCAGGAGTTAATCACTCAACTATTCCTATAACTTCTAGCACCTGGGATTATCCGATAGTTTTTTACGAGATGTTCACTGTTTGCTCACATGTTTTTGAGTTCATTGTGAACACAAATACATGTGAGCTCGTAAAAGAACAATCCTGGTAACAGTATGCAGGGTATAGTTAATCGTGTATGAATATTCCTTCTGCATATTAATGACGTTTATCCCGGTTACATCCAGCAAACGCAGTTACTGGATAATGATTTTACTCGATGATTGACTTTTAAAGATAGGCACATCATATCATTCTTTCCAAGACGTTGCTTTGTTCATCTATATTCTATGTTTGATTGAAAGAGAACCCATGTCCAATAAATTTCATGCAGCCCAATAATTGATTATACTAAATTGAAGGAGATCACGTAATCTGGCTGTGCTCGTTGCCCCATGCTTGACAGGTGCAAACTATCCACTCTTTCTTCATTGACTACTGCTGAAAATGCTAGACAACTTACACTTATAGGCATATGTGTTTCCATATGGTTTTAGTATTGCAGCATTAACGTTTCCACCTGAATGCAACGTGTAGTGAACAGTGGATTAGGTAAAGTTGTTTAGTACATTGCTTGATTAGTAACCAGACCTCCTTTCCTTAACTACTTTTACTGGGGGAACATTAAGGCACTTTATTGTGTAGACAAACCAATAGTTGATTATGTTTGTATTCCACCTTGTACCACATTTTAGACATAATCAATATTGCGTATTTGTTCAAAGCCTTTTTGATGTCGTGCCAAGTACCGAGTAAGTGTGCAATTTTAATTTGCCAAGAAGTAAATTCATTGGTAGGAGATTATGACATATATACTATTTATATCAATTAATTATTGAATTATATAATTCTTAAACTTAACAATAAAAGATAGAACTGGGCAGATAGCCCAGATAGTGACGTACCAACACAAATCATACCAGATATACGTATTATGTATATATGTTATTGTTATGTATATACATAAATAGAAGTTTCATGAAAGCATTTAGAAAAGATGTAAATTTGAACAAAAACTTACCGTTTTTCTGAAAAGTATAGCTCTGTAGAGAGGCACGCATTGGCTGCTATTTTCGTTAATCACCACACTCAAGAAAAACGACGTTTTGTCTCCATCCAATCCTACGTAATTCTGGTGTACTGGAAAAATACGAAAAAAAAAATAATTTCATAATATGCGTATTACATCAACTATATAAAATTTATACAAAAGAATTAAATCCAAATCATCACGTTCCTAAATCAAAGATGTGTTTTGAAATATACGCGAGATCTACCGATCTAATTCTGTATATAGTTTGCATTTATATTCTTCGGTGGATTGTCTGCCAAATACTTGATGGAAGTGTTTACAGCCGATAAGGGAAATGTAATCGCAATGTAATGTAACGTTGCTTGCTATTTACATTTACCAATCGATGTTCACTCATGTATCCGTCTACTGTTATCGACAGTGAAATTCCTAGGCATATCCCATTTCAGTGTATTTTGATATGTGCTTCATATATGCAAAAACATAATTAATAATAGTTAACAGTTCATACCGATGTCTATTTTAATTTACATCATTTCCATACAATGCAAATCTCTTAAACTATAAAATACTTAACTATTTTTAGAAATAATCAATTAAAAGGTACATTAAAAATAAGTAAAGTTTTAGTCCTCCTGTCACGATTATTTTTACTAAATAAGTGAAGAAGTAGGCATGATTACTTTGTTTTACCACTTTATTTTAAATTATACGTGACTATAGTTTCGACTAGCAGCTAGTTATTATTAAACATAAAGTGTATAATTTAAAATAAAGTCGTAAAATAAAATAATTGTATCTCCTTATTTATTATAATTAAGATGTACCACAAAGTAAACGCCTCCACAATTAAACTTTCTATATAAATAAATGTGTTTACCAATTATTATAAGAACAAATGATTAATTTATTTATAATGTACCTATAGTGATTATTCCCAAAAGTATTTAAGAACTTTTAGTATCTTTATTAATTCTTGTTGAAAGATATAAAAAAAAGTATTATTTCTTTTATGTCTTAATTTTGCAATTAAATATATCAAACTTTATTGTTCCGCGTTTAATTTTATTTAGCTATTAAAATTTCCATCATAAATTTCACTTTTACGAATATTTTTTCATAAAGAAAATCTTTATAATGCGTAATTGTATATAAAGTTAGATTAGTTCAACACGGAGTTTAATTAATTCCTCGCCACGAAATTTAAATTTAGGACGTCTGTGTGGTTAATTAAGAAATCGGAAGTAATAATTCCTATTTAACAAAGTTTTAATTAATTTGTGTGTATAACACATTATGAGAAAGTTATTTTCGCTGAATGGCATTAAGTGGTTTGCAAGTGTTGCCGATGGTAATAAATCGATTTTAAGGAAAACTTACGTTTACCAAGAAAGTACTTAAAGTACCATCGTGTTTGGTACTCTGGATTTTCCAATACTGGCGTCGTCGGTGAACCAAACATCTGAAAATAAAAATAAAAACAATATTAGATAGGAAATACGAAACATATCTACAAATCAATCGAAATAATTATCTCCAGATTATAAAAATAATAAGTAAGATATAAATTTCAATTCTTTTGACAAACATATTTCTAATAATTTACTTAGTTCGTTTCCCTTTATTTTTTATTTTTAGTGTGATATCCGACTACTTAAGGCACTGGGCCATTATTAAGAATAATTTGCAAACGTCATTTTAAACGGTTATAGGGTACTCAGGTAATAAAGGAAAAATTAATACTTCCTAGGCTATATGGATGGAACACAACAAGTGTCATAATTTTAATAACCCCGTGAAAGAAAAAATTCTCAACTAACGGGAAGGCTGAAGATTAATAATAAAGCCCAGACAAAAACGAGGTCAACCACAATGACGAGCTCTGGGTTTCCCCGATTTGAAACGCGCATTGCTTTTTCAATGCAACAAGAGGTGCCAAAGAGGCTTTAATCAGCACCTCATTTTTATTACCAATTCGTTTCTAGTCTATATAATTTTAATCGCACATATTTAAACCTCTTCTAATATTCTAATTAATTCTATTAATCGTATTATATGATATTATTATTAATGATAGGAAGTGTACCTATCATAAACTATCTACCCCAAGTAGCACCCATAATACAGCAGTTTTTCATGTATGGATTTTAATGTGATAAATAGTTCAGTTGGAAGTGCGAAATTTGGATACAAGCTGCAAGAAGGATTACAACCACTACTGCAATAGAAAATCTACAATGTTTTATATTAGCACCGATACAGTATCAATTATATGGTAAGATAGAAGAAATATTTGTAAAAAATTTAAAAAGATAAAGCCTAAAAACGTGGAAAACTATAAAAGAATAAAAATAAAAAAGCATCTATAAATCTTAATAATATATTTCTGGAATATTTTATAATTTATTTATATATCTTTTATCCGTTTACCTATTATGGGTGTCGTACTTATTCTCTACAATATATCTTATTTATTGTTCGGTACTAAATTCAAAAATCGCGAAAGGACGCGCGAATAATGAGTGGTACATGCGTGAAACAAACGATACCGCGCCTGTCAGTTTTTTTCCCCTATCCCGAAAACTCACAGGACGGAGAAGAAGCGCCATATTAGAATTAGCATTGTTTTCGTCGAAACCGCATTTGGACTAACAGTGAGTTTCACGATTTTCCCATTTCCCTTCTACCTCGTCGTATTTACCACTCAGCGCCGTAAATCCTCCCCGTTAGGGCAAATTAAATTCAAAAATACACAGTCCACGAATTTTGCTATCTACGGTTTTTTTGCTCACACATAAAATTGGTCCTTGGAACCGGATCTCCGGAAGATCCGGAGGTTTCGCGTTAAATTATGTTATTCTTCGCATTCCTTTGTAAATTTAAAGGATATTGAAAAGTTCTCTTATTTGTTAAGTTATATGGAAGGTAGTGCATTACGTCTAATTCAAACCGTTGTTTTTTCACCAGAAAATTATGAAACCGCCTACCATCTTTTAACTAAACGTTATAAAAATCCTCGACATATAGCTAACTATTATCTGTCGGAGATTTTAAAATTAAATCCATTAAAATCCTTCAGGCCAATGTAACTTCTCTCAAAGCTTTGAAGATTGATGATCTGGCAGATTATATTTTATCAGAAATTTCGCTTCGTCTTCTAGATAATCGTACCCACAAGGTTTTCGAAACTCGATATATTGATAATAAGAATTTTCCTCTCTTTCAAAATTTAATTGATTTTCTTCGTGAATAATGTAAGGTCTCAGATCTTGTTGTAAACAATCCTCCTGTCACAAATAGGTATAAACCTACCATTTCTGCTGAAACTTCTAAACGTCGACGAGTGTAGATGGCTGTACAAGAAACTCAAAAGACACAATTCGCTAGTGTTTGCCCACTTTGTAAAGATGATCATGATATCACACCTTCGAACCCTGCACATATCAAGGGCATGTCCAGCGCGATTTTTACCACTCTTGGATGGATCATCATTGGCTCTATAGATTTACCGAGTAATAATTCGTTTTTTTCTACGTCAATGCACGCTCAAATCGACTATCATAAATCCTTGGACGATAATTTACGCTCCTTTTGGGAATTTGAAGAAATCCCTTCGCTTGCTCATATTTCTCCGAAAGATGAAATGTGTGAACAATATTTCCGTAACACTATCACAAGGACTGAGTATGGTCGTTATGAAACTCGTCTTTCCTTCAAGGATGGAATTCGCCCTGTTTTTGGTTCTAATAGAGATCACGCACTAAATAGATTTCTCAAATTGGAGAATCGATTCAAAAGGGATCCGGAATTTCAAAAATTGTATGCTGATAATCTTCGCGATTACATCGATCAAGGTGAACTAGTACTTGCCGCTAGCCCTTCTTCGTACATCCTGACACATCACGGTGTCAAGAAAGAAACTTCGTCAGGTACTTTAGTTAGAGTCGTCTTTAACCCTACCGAAAGGCATCCTCATGGGATTAGCCTCAAAGACACCCTTTTGAGTGGACCGAAACTTCAAGCTGATATCGGGCAAGTCATCACTCGTTTTCGAATTCCACAAATAGCTCTTACTTGCGACATTCGTCAGATGTTTCGAGCAATTTCCTTGCATCCAGACTGCAAATATCAACACATATTTTGGAGATTTTCACCAGAAGAACCTGTACGCGAATGGGAACACACGCGAGTCATTTTTGGATCTACAAGCAGTCCATATTTGGCTCAACGTACTATCATACAATTACTTGATGATGAAGGATCAAATTTTCCATTAGCCGCTGGAGCCCTTAGGCATGGAACTTACAGTGATGATATTTTGTGGGGAGCCGACGATGAATATAGTGCACTTGAACTTCGTAATCAGCTAATTAATCTTTTGCATTTAGGCGGGTTTAAGTTAGGTAAATGGGCCAGCTCTCATCTATCGATCGTTAATGTTGGTGTTATTTTTTCACAGAAATTACCCGACTCGTCTTCCTCTTTGAAAGTCCTAGGAATTTCTTGGAATCCTAGAAAAGACGATTTCCACTACGTCATCAATGCTTCGAGCGAAACCCCCTCGAAAAGAGGCATTTTATCTCGCATCGCTCGAACTTATGATGTAAATGGTTACCTCAGCCCCTTTGTCTTTTCTCTAAAAATTCTTTTGCAGCAATTGTGGTTGCTTAAAATTGATTGGGACGCCTCTTTGCCGCCCGTGATTGTCAATAAATGGAATTGTATTTTGCACCAACTTTCGTTGTTGGAAAATATATCCATCCCTCGGTGTATTTCCCCCCCCCCCTTCCTTTTTGAATGCTCATCTTATCGGTTTCTCAGATGCCAGTACGCATGGAATGGCGGCTGTCATTTATCTTCGTGTTGAACTTTCTAATTCAATTCTCATTAATTTGTTGGTTGCCAAAAGTCGTGTGGCGCCGCTCAAGACCTGGACAATTCCACGGCTGGAACTAGGTGCAGCATGGTTACTGTCAAAACTTGTTCGTCAAATCAAGCCTTCGTTTGATGCTCTTCGAATGGACACAACAATTTGTTTTACAGATTCTAGGACAACGCTCGCATGGATTAATACACTACCTTATTTGTTAAAAAACTTTCGTCGCAAACAGAGTGGCTCATATTCATGAAAACTGCCCCGAGGCTCAGTGAAAACATGTGCCAGGTACAGAAAACCCTGCCGACCCTGCGAGTCGAGGTTTGTTGCCGTCAGAATTAGTGGATTGCAGATTATGGTGGAAAGGTCCAGATTTTTTGTATAAATCGTTGGCAGATTGGCCAACACCGAAAGTTGACTTCAATCAAATCTTCCAGAAATGAAGGAAACTTCAAATTTGTTCTCGATGGATATTACGCCATTCAACTCTCTTATTGATCGAATTTCTTCTCTGACAAAATTGCAATGCGTCTTGGCGTATACTCTTCGTTTCACTCACAATGCTAGGGCAAGAAAACTCGATAAAAAACCTCTTTTAGGGCCTCTAACAGGACAGGAATATCGTGACGACTTATTGCTTGCAGCTTGGCTCACACAGGCGCAGCATTTACGCAGCGATATTACACAATTAGATAAGGGATATTTGTGTTCTAAAAGATATAGAAACCTGTCGCCATTTCTTGATTCCCGCGGTCTCGTAATGGTGGGGGGTCGATTGAAAAACTCCCAGCTCGGCCGAAGTAGTCGACACCCTATCTCGATCCCTTATGAAAGTCGGCTCGCGACTTTATTAGTCGATTATTTTCATTTGTATTCCTGCCACGGCAGTCCGCAGTTAATTCAAAGTTTGATTCACCGCAACTACTGGATTCCGTCGGCTAGGAAGCTCATTAGACAAAGAATATTTAGATGTCTCACCTGTTACCGATTTAAAGCCAACCCTACTCAGTAACCTATGGCCGATCTCCCTTCCTTTAGAGTCGAACCCTCGAGAACTTTCAGCTATACAGGTGTTGATTTTGCGGGACCCTTTTTACTAAAAGCATCGGTGCTGCGCACGAACCGCACGGTAAAGTGCTACTTAGCTCTTTTCGTTTGTATGGTAACCAAGGCTGTGCACTTAGAAGCTGTTACCAGTCTCACTACCGACGGATGTCTTGCCTAATCATATCTATTCGGAGCAGAGACGAAACTTCAGAGGAGCAGCTCGAGAAATCACGGAGATTTCATAGATGCTGGACGATTCTAACGAAGAAATAACTAATTATCTCGCTTCCCGAAATATTGAATGGGCATTTGGGAAGCAGGGGTGAAGTCTTTCAAGCATCATTTTCGACGCGTTGTGGGTAGTCAAGTTTTGACGTTAGAGGAATTTATCACTGTAATCACCCGAATTGAAGGACTTTTGAATTCACGCCCTTTGTGTCCTCTTTCAACTTCGCCTGACGACGGATTAGATTACTTAACGCCCGCTCATTTTCTTATAGGTGGTCCTATCTTATCCCGTCCAGAATACGAAGTTTTTGATCTTAGCAAAAATCGTTTAAATCGTTGGCAAATGACAAGACATCTTATTCAGTCATTTTGGAAGAGGTGGAGCCGAGAATATCTCTATACTTAATTGTTTCCTCCACATACGCTCTCAGAAAGCGAACTTGTTTTTTGGTTTTCTCCTGGAATGCTTGGCCGAAGGGACGAATTTCGCATTTACTTCCGAGCGCCGATGAAGTTTTGCGGCCTAACAATAAGATAGTGCCTTTACCGCCTAATTAGTTGATCGATTATTAATATTATGTAGTATCGATACCGCACATGTGTTCGTTTATTTATGTTTAACTTGTAATTTGCTCCGGAGAGCAAATCTCTCTTTTGTTTAGTTTCTTTACTCCGACTTCAAAATAGTCATTTTGGGTGAGGGGTATGTTCGGTACTAAATTCAAAAATCGCGAAAGGATGCGCGAATAATGAGTGGTACATGCGTAAAACACACGATACCGCGCCTGTCAGTTTTTTTACCCCTATCCCGAAAACTTGTGCCATGTTTTTTTTTCTCCCCATTCTTTTCCTCTCCTTTCCACTACTTGATATACTTGCTCGTTCTAACCGCGAATACCCCAGAACTTCCACAATCGTTATTTAAGTTTGACAGGGTGCCTACTGAGAAACAAGTGTTAACACCCATTAAAATGAAGTGTCGAAAAATTTATGGGGAGACCCACACATCTCGAATCACGACACTCTTGCAGGTAGTGGAATGTTCACGACCCTTTACGTTCTAATGGTGCATATAATATAACACCAGTGATTATTTTAGGAATTATTTAATTTGTGCTTAGTGTAATGCATTTTCTTTTAATATTGTTAAATAATGTCTTGATAATGGCCCACTGCCGAAATTAGACCGGTATTAAAATAAAAAATAAAGTGAAATGAAGTAAGTCAATTTTTAATCAACTATTTATTAACACAAAACATTATTTAAATATGAATAATGTGTTTATAATGTACTGGCATAAAACAAGAATTTAGTCTTTTTACAATAATAAAATGTATTAAATCCTTCAGTTCGTTCTACAAAATTAAAATGATAATTTAATTTAAATTACTTTTTACAATATAACTACTACAGTCTTACTAACAATATTAAAAGAAAATGCATTTCACTAAGCACAAATTAAATAATTCTTAAAATAATCAGTGGTGTTATATTACACGGACCACAAAAACGTAAAGGTTTATGAATTGCAGGGTTCCACTACCTGGAAGAGGGCCGTGTTCCGTATTGGGAGGGCCATAAATTTTTCGCACTTGACTTTTAATGTATGTTAACACTTGTATCACAGTAGGCACACTGTCTAAGATAAATAACGGCTGTGGGACTTATGGTCTATTCCGGTTCTAACCCTTCCTTGGTCTTCCTGTTTTATGTTTACCTTATATTTTTACTTCATGTATTCTTTTCGTTAATTTATTCTCCTCTTATCTGTATATATGACCCAACAATACTAATTGTTTCGTTTCTATTACTGATTTTATTGGTTTAATATTGAGCTGTTTTCTTACGTCAGTATTTCTTACATTGTTTCTTCTTCTAATTCCCTCTATATTTCTTAGGTACCTCAATTCCATTGCGTTGTTTTTGCTGTTATTACTCTCTGTGGTTACCCATGATTCACTACTATATAGCAGTGCAGGTCTTCACACAATTCTTTTATATACTTCTGTTTTTATTGTTTTTGAAATCTCTATTTTCTTTAAGAATATTTTCTTTATTGTGTTGTAGATCATTTTTGCTTTGCCTATTCTTTCATCTATTTCTGGATCTATCTTCCCTGTTTCATTTATGGTTTATCCCTGGTTTCTTAACTGCGCAACCTGCTCTATCTGTTTTCCTTTTAACTCTATTTTGATGATATTATCATTGTTTTGGTTTTGTTTATATTTATTTCCATATTTATCATTTCCAGCTCCTCCAAGTTTCTGGGTAATTTTTCTTCGGAGTTAATATTTGCATGTTTAATATTTCCATATTTCTATACCCTAACTTTGTGTTCTTGCCTCTTTCTGTGTTATTTCTTATTGCTTCTTGTATAAGTGATGCAACTAGTAGAGGGCTTAATATAGAACCTTGTCTCAGTTATATTTTGGTGTTGAACTCCTCCGATTCTTTATTTTCCATTTTTATTTTATTTTTGTTGTTTCTGTATAACTCCTGTACAATGTCTATTATGCCTCGTTCGATCCCTCTTATTTCAAGTATATGTCCTCTGTTTTACCCTGCCATATGCTTTTTTTTAGGTCGATGAAGCATATTTGTAATTATTTTCCCTTTTTACTAATTTTGTCTGTTAGTTGTCTCATTATGTATATTAAGCCTTGTGTGCTTTTATTTTTTTCTTAATCCTTGTTGTTATTTTCTCAGCTGTTTATCTAATTTTCTTTTTATTCTTGTCTCTACTATCGTAACAAAGATTTTCCCTGGTACGATGAGAGTAATACCCCTGTAGTTGTCACATATTTTTGTGTCTCCTTTTTGTGTATGGGTATTATAGCTCCCTTATTCATGGTGCTATTTATTATTTCTAGGAATTCTTCTTTCTCTTTTCATTATTTAGTCTGTGATATCATCTGGTCCTGGAGCTTTTCCTAGTTTAATTTTCATGATTGCTGCTTCCAGATCTTCCATTGTTATTTCATTGTTTCCTCCATTTGTTCCACCTTCAATTTGTTCTTCATCTCCATTATGATCTGTTTCTGTTATTTCGTTAAAGTATTCCTTCCATGTGTCTAATATCTTCTTTTCTTCTGTTATTATACTTCCATTTTTGTCTTTTATGACTGGTTTATTGTCCTTTTATTCCTCATTTGTTTAATTGTGCTGGTTTTCTGTGAACGTTTCTTTCAGTTTCTTACCGAACTCTTCCCAGGATTGCTTTTTTGCTATATTGATTTTCTGTTTCACTGTTGTATTTTCATTGTATATCTTCTATAGTCTTGCTCCTTCCCTGTTTTTATATAAGTTTTCCAATTCTCCTTTTTTGTTTTTACTAATTGTTTCTTTTCTGATCACAACTTGTTTTTTTCTTTCTGTTTGTTTGATATAATGCTTTGTTGGGCCGCTTCACTTATGATTTCTTTGAACTTTTTCCATTTGCCTTTTGCTCCTTCTATTTTGTTTGTTTTTTTTATTTCTATTTTTGATTCCTAGTTTCTTCCTCATTTAATTTGTAGCTTTTTGTTTCTTTGTTTATTATTCTTTTTGACTTCGTACTTGTTAAGTTTCTAATGTTAATTTCTAGTTTTACCAAGTAGTGGTCGCCCCCTATTTAGATAGATATTGTCTTTATTTTCCAAGGTTACATTATACACATATACATACATACATTTAAGTTGAAAAATAGTTTATTTCAACTTGTCTTGTAACTTTAACATCTTTCACCTTTTTCAATTCTTCTGCTTCTATTAAAGAGCAGTCTACTATTGATTTTTGTTTCTTGATCAAACTTGTCTAGTGTTTTTGTGCATGTCTTTGTGTTTGAATTTTGTGCTTTGCTTTAATGAGCCTGTTGTTATGATATTTTTTTTTCATTTGCTTTTATTCCTTTTCCGCTCTGTTTTCCAGGTTGTGGATTATTTTTAACATCTCTTGCCTTTCCTACATCACACATCTCTTCCTTATTATTAATTTCTTTCTTTGGATTTCTTATCTCCTCTTTTAGTGATTCTGTGTTTCTTGTCATTTCCTTCATCAAATATTTAAACATACTCTTCAGTTCCTCCATTTTCACTTCGTTCTTTCCTATATTTACGTTTGCCTTATCTTCTGTTCCTGTTTTCTTCTCCATTTGTTTTATTTTTGTATCCTGCTGTTGTTCCAACGTCTTGTTTCGCTATTTCCGTTCTTCTATCTTTGTTTATTCTCTATTGCTCTGAGGATTTTAATACTTTGTTTGTTTTATTGAAGTGTTTATATCATGAATTACCACGTAGAAACCTAGGATTCTATATTCAGGGATGTTGATATTTATTTCTTCGCTTTTGTCTTCTATTTCTCTTTTTGTACTCATTTGTTTCTTTATTTCCTACTTCCTTTTAGTTTTATATATTTTAATACCACTTATTTAACTTTTTATAGACTTTTGCATGTACCTAGTTCGCTGTTTTAGGTTCTTCTGAACTGAACAGAAATTTACGGATTTGAATTTCCCGCTCTTTTTGTATCGCGCCTGTCGACCATAATGGTGGCTTCCAGTCAGCTGTTTAGTCCGCATACTTTCCTTATGGTCTTGTTTATTAATATGACCTTGGTTTCTCTCTTTTTTCTGTCTCATTGCGTTTCTCTTTAGTTCTTTCCTTTTTCTTCCATTTCTGTTTGTAAAATTGTTTCGCTACTCTAACTTTGTTATTTCGCTTTTTTTTATCACTGTTTGCGGTCCGTCCTTACTGGTTTGCTCGCAATACTCGAATTTTTTTTTATAATCCTCACAAAATTCTAAGAATCCGGAACACACGCTGCTGGAGAAATCTTATAACATAAAACAAGAATTGCTGAACAATTACAATAAATTAAAGCAAGAAAATTTTTGAAAATGGAAGACAAGTGCTCGAAAACTCTAGATCTTTAAAAAATGCTAGAACATACAAGTGCCAAAAACAAGTTCGACTAATGACATTAGAACACTATGAAATTTAAACAATCTGACCTGGAAATACAGGGACCATTTAATAACAAAATAATATAAATCAAATTAAATGGAATTCGTGCTTATATTCTCCATAACTTTAAAGCAAAACTATCTAATTTTTATTGTGAAATATTCTAGATTTGTTTTTGCAAAATTTGGGGGTGATATATCTGAAGGCAGATAGAATGTAGAAAAAATGTTTGAACTTGATGAATATGCCCAAACACTCACAGATAGATGACAAAAACCAAAAAGCAAAATTTGAATTAAAATAAGATATATATTTTGACACAAATAATTCTGTTTTAAAAAACGCATAATTTTTAGCGCTAATAGATAAAAGAAAAATAAATAAATGTACTTGTCTGGGCTATTACATTAGAAGTTTTCTTGACTCGCATACTTGAGTTTGAAGTCGCCAAAACTTCTTTGTAGTTTTGTAACTTTCGAAAATTTCGAAGTTATTATATCCTAATGTTACTGGATTTATATGATAAGACCGTATTAGTTAGAATACTAGTTATGATTCTGTGTATTTAAGAAAAAAATACCTTTAGTATTGTATTTACCTCCTTAATTGATATTAAGACCACAGGCGATATTAGGATTCAAGAAGTTCCTGATTTAGAATATTGATAACAACTTCAATTTATGATCAAAGTATAGGTATAGGTAATAAATTAAAATAGTTATATAGATGTATCTAAGCATAACGGTAGGGCCAGCATAATAAAGAATAAAATATGAAGAGCGAACACCCTCAGCCAATTGGTAATATCACACAAGACATCGAAAGCGAGGATGTTATAGATACTTCTAGTAGTTCTTGGTTATCACTACTCGTTTTGATATCAAGAGAGATGGATTGATTCATTCTTCTGTCGCTTACTTTTAGAGATGGACTAAACAAGGCAGAATTCTGTTATCTGGAATTATCGATACTTTCTTCGCCAGATCCACTAGATTTCGCCACTATCAATCCTAAAAAGTATTAAAATGTGAAAATAATTTCTGAAGACTAATAGAAAGCAACATCTACACTTGACCTAAATTTTGCTAGTAACAATAATAATGTGAAAACATTCAATTAAAGGGTTCGTTGTCTACCACGGCCACAACAGTTTTCGATCTATTTCACTATTAAGTTATAATAAATATATTTCTGTTATTGAGTAGATAACTACATAATAGGAGCAATGTTAAAGAATTATTCTGAGTGACCTACCCTGTTTTCAAAATAACAATATAATTGCGATAAAATAAATTTCAGGACCACACAAAGAGCTTAAAATAAAATTCAAAGGTTAGATATTCCGAGTTAAATTAGGTCCAAGAAAATATCATCGAGTTAAAAAGAAAAATATAGCATCTAGTACACATTTTTTGTAGTAAGCTAATAGAAGTGTTTATATTCACTCTGGTGTGTTATTACTTCAGTCATCCATTACAGATGATATATTTTTAGTACCGCTAAGACATTCACTGGCTTGGTGAAAAAAAACAATAGAGGAAAAGAGGATAAAGAAGTATTGCAATTGAAGAAACCACAGTTTGATGTAAACATGATTAATTTAACATTTAAAAAATGAAGATGAATTTTCAACATTTAACAGCCTCATCAATTAATATACTATCATCAATTGCGATACTGGACCATTCTCCGTGTCTCATCAAATACACAGATACGTCATCGTTTTTAAAAGAAATTTAGAATATAATATCTTATAAAATAAAGCAGGATCTTTAAAAAGTACTTCATCAGTATTGTTAATAGCTTTATAGCCTCAATTAGATGGATCGTGAAATATATAATATGAACCACCAATAAATATTTGCCAAAGGTGACTATTAAAAACATTGGAACGGATTTACGTTATTAGAGTAATTTGAGAAAAATATGAGTATAGCGGGTATAAAAGATACATTTATTCAAAATTAGAGCAATCCTCAGATTCAAAATTACTCAGCCTCTTAACTAAGGCTTTTTCCGAATCTTTGTATGATTAGGGAGTTTACAGTTAAACTAGGTTCTTCTTTAAGATACTCTAAGAAGCTATCGCTACAGCACAACATATGCTGCTCTGGGCAACTGTCATGGAGCAAGAACGTATTAACCCGAATATCATTAGTATTATACAAACTCTTCACGCCATTATCTTCGCTAGTGACTAGTATTGTATATACGTTAACAAAAACAACGTTTGAGCTACTAAGAAAGTTTAAAACACCCACTAACCCGCACCATGGTCTACTAATGAAAATGAATACTTGTATTGTAATATCTCTTCAGAGCTTATTGATCGTGCATTATCCTATAAATTTATGTATAGTAGTTGTAAATATTGTACCAATATTACATGGAAAATTAATTTTAATAAAATACTAATGCGTTAATTTGGGAAAATAAAGCTGTGTACTTTCCTAGTAAGGGTTAGAATTTTGATATTCTCTAATTTTCTAATTTTATTTCTTTATTGATTGTATGTAATATTTGTTAGTTAACTATGCTAAGAAACAAATTAGGAAATAAACATTTGTCTACATTAATTATTGTTCCCTGTTAACAACAGCCACGGACCGATTTAAATTTATTTCGGATGTAATAATCGTAACGCAGTTGGAGACCGGAAAACGAGTTCTAGTTTGGAGTTTAACTTTTGAGGTAAACTGCCAATTAAAATATTACCATGAAAGTGCCATCTATTATCTAAGCGTTGCACTAGATAGTGCATACGTTCAGATGTAATCCCTCAAGTAATAATAACATCCGTGGATAATTTCATCTCAATTTGCAAAGAGAAGAGTACGGGGTGATCAAATATTTCTGGTGAGAGTGTTGAGTTAGCGAGAAAGTCTATCACGCGTAGCCTAACGAAATCAGTTTGGAAGGCTAGTCGTCAATTAGCAATTCCGGTGACGACTATTTTTACAGAAACCCTTACAACTTCATTCTTATGACTTTTTATTACTGTTTCATTCCATGTATTAATTACGATTTTAAATTTTACTTAATAAATATTAACGTTAAAACACTGATATTCATTTAGAAACACACGATATTATAATTAAGCTTTGGTGTTATACTGGATATATTAATCTGATAATAATAGGAAAACTTGTTTGTTTGTTTGTTGTTTATTGTGTCAAAATATTACACAGACAATACTTACACTCGTCAAAAGGAATATCTATATAGACATAAAATACGTGCATGCACAAGAATTATATATATATATATATATATATATATATATATATATATATATATATATATATATATATATATATAAGATCAAATGTATAACTAAAATCTGTAGGTGATAAAAACATTTATGTTCATTAGGCAGTTGGACAATAGTAGCTGTCTAATGTAATATTTATACTTTATGTAGCTTAATTTTTTATGTAAACTGGAAGGCAGTTGAAAAATTTGACTCCGTCGTAGTTAACACCGGATTGGGTTCGCTTTAGCCTGGAGAATGGAACATACAGGTTATGTGTTGCTCTGGTCATGTAATGGTGTACCTCAGTTACAGATTTATATTTGTGAAGGTTTTGTTTAACATACAGTAAAATCTGTAACATATATGTAGCAGGCAGTGTTAGTATGCAGTACTTTGCAAAAATTGGTTTAGTGTCCGCTTTGTGATGTACTCCAGCAATTAGCCGTAAGAGTTTGTTTGTAAACCAAAAATTCGATTTGCCGACGTTGAGTGGCCCCAAATTATTATCCCATAGCTCATTTTAGAGTGGAATAGTGCATGGTAGGCATTTATCAGTACCCTCCTGGATGCGAAAGTGTTTCTAAATAAGAAAATGAGCGATGATAACTGTTTAGCAAGTCTCTTGCAGTGTTCGAACCATGTAAAATTTGGCTCAAAATAAACGCCAAGTAGTTTTCCTTTTTTTCTTTGTAGTCTTTGTAGAGGTTTCGAGTTCCAAGAATTATTGTTTGTGTTTTAGAATCATTTAGAGCCAGTTCATTTTCCGTAAATCAGGGTTTTATTTTGGATTTGACAGTATTTGTTTTTAATAGGAGTTGATCAAAGTGTTTTGAATTATTTAGTGCGGTGGTGTCATCTGCAAAAATTACTAAGTTTGAAGTGTTTATGTGGTATACAAGATCATCTATATACATGATGAATAGAGGGCCCCTTCTACACAGATCTCTACAAGACACCTCGATTTATTGGTAAAGTATTTGAGCTGGTATTATTTGACTTAACGTATTGGTATCGTTCTGAGAAATATGATTTAAATAGTTCAATCGTGTTTTCAATAATCTTATAATAGCTCAATTTTTGAAGTAATAGGCTATGGGAGATACAATCAATGGCTTTCGTAAGGTCGCAAAGCAATGCACTAACGTATTCGCCATTGTCTATGCGAGAGTGTATGTGCCTTATGAAATCAACTAATGCTGTTGTTGTACTTTTATTTTCGGTAAAACCAAATTTTGCTAGGCTGATTTTTATTATAATTTCAAATATCTTACCAATAATCGATATGACTATGGCAGTAGGTCTGTAATTGCTTGCAATGGATTTTTCGCCCTTCTTAAAGATTGGAACTACTCTTGATATTTTTAATGACCTGGGGAAAACGTTAGCGTCTAGTGCTCTGTTTATCAATTTGGTCAAATGGGGAATAATTATGCTTTTCATTTGTTTCATGATTTTCCTGTTTAGACCATATACGTCAGTACTATTTAAGTTACTGAGCTTATTTATTGTATCTCGAACTTCGACTTCTGATAGTTTTGATATTTTAAAGTTAATATTTGGTACCGAAAAATATGGAGTTTTTATGCTGCATGTCTTGCCATTTGTCCTTTGGAGGTCATTTAGTATGTCAGGGTTTATATCACATGTAGTGGTATTTTTCCGATTTGAATTTAAAATATTCCACATGGCTTTGGCATAATTTTTAGAGTTGGTGATATAAGCATCGTTTGTTTGGCGCCGTTGTTTTTTTTATTTCTGCCTTGTAAATTATTTTATTATTTTTTTAATGAAACTTGCAGATTTAGATTCGGGTATTTTTTGCTGATATCAGTAAGAAGAAGCAATTCATCACGCATTTTTGAACTGTTGAACCATTTAGTTCATTTGTGCCATTTTGTTGCTTGATGTATTTTTTCGGGAAAGCTGTAACTGCAGCATATCTGAGTATGGCTAAGAACTTTTCGAAGCAGATTTCTATATCATCATTGTTATGAACCATTCTCCAGTTTACCGCATCAAGTAGTTGGTACATAAGGATCAGGCCTTCTTTAGTTATAGAGGTGACAGTTTTATGCGTAACTTTAAAATCGTTACATAAGATAAGCTTTATATTTTGTAATAAATGATCTCAGAGTCCGGTATTGATGACATTTAAATGAAAAACTATATTCTTATTAATTGAGTTATTTACTAAGATATTATCTAGGCAGTTTTGTTGTCTAGTTGAATCAGTAGTAGTAATTTTATAAGCGAAAGAGTTTATTAACTCAGCCAGTTTTAAATTTTCAATGTCATCAGTACCAAACCTTACATTAAAATCGCCTGCAATTATAATATACCAATTTTTAGTAGTTTAATAGCTTTTGAAAGCACGTTTAAGAATTCTGAAAAATCTGAATTTAGAATTTTGTATACACACAACACACTTAAATTCATAGATCTATCAATAAGTTCACTACACGCACAATTTCTTTGAAAGGCGTAGCAGTATTATTGAACCTTTCATATGGTCTATTTTTACAGAAACTTGATGCGATAGTGTTCAAGGCCAATGTAGTTCAATTAATCAGATACAAGCCAATGTTCAGTCATACAAATGACAAGATGTTCGTTTGGAGTTTAAGGAAAATTTCAAATTCATCTAATTTATTTCTAATAGATTTAATCTTATGTGAAATAAGTTTATGTGATCACGCGATTTTACATGTCTTAGGTTTGTATCTGCTGATTTGGACGTTTCCGAAAAAAATTAAATCGTCTAATGGATATGCCTGATGACCATAGGTCGGGTGTGATTAGTTTTCTTAGAAGATCAAAGTCAGCGCCAAGTTTGAAAGATGATGTGGTAGATTTATTTGCTTCGAGTTTTTCCACAATGAATTGCCGAGACGGGAACCTCCTAGCCAGGAAATCAGAAATTTGTTCAACAGTTGCCTCAGGTTTAGCTCTGCCTATGTGTAACCACGCCTTTTGGGTGGCAGCGCTAGACCATGATATTACAATATTTATTTATTTAGACAATAGATGGCACCTTAATGGTAATATCGTAATATAGGAAATATTTAACCTTTCGTTTTCTACGTAACTAACTTTTTAATTCATGTTAAACAGTAAAATTAAAAATCGAACCATCCTAATCTTTTGCAAAAATTTTGGATTTAAGCCATTAGGCTGGAAATTTTAATAATAATCTATCATTATTACAACGTAAAATAAAATAGTCAAATTATGGTTTCTGGTTACTGCGCAGTAATTTATTTGATTCTTAGTAAATATTGATTGTATTGAGTATACTTCAGCTTTAGTAATGACCTCTATAATTATTTTTCGTTTTAAATTAAATTTGTCTTGAAAACTTATTGCGTAAAATGTTAGATTATGATCGTTTGAATAATTTATACTAGCAAAATATTAGTCGAGTGCTATTAATACGGAACTTGAAAATCTAATGTTCCCCTCTGATTTGATTGATTGCCACAAGCTATTTACATTGTGAATTCATTTTAAAACAAATGCAGGCACCCGGAAGGCCACAAATCGATAGAGAGCAGAGTATTAGTAAACCGATTTTATACTATTTAAAAAGAAATAAAATTTAATTATTACGCTTCACAGAATTAATATTTCACTTACTTCGTCCTTTTCTCCTGGAGAGTCTCCATTTTCGATTCTAAACCTTCGACAGTGTTCATGTCCATCGACTTCAGGTTGTTGTAACTGAAATAAAAATAAACCAATTAGAGCAACTATGATGTCTTAAAATATTATTTTATCATAGCTTAAGTTAATATTTGATTATATTTCAAATTTTATTTGCAAGATTTATCGATTAGGTAAACTATATATGCTGAGCGTTACGCTAATCCTTATACATCCACCCATACATATGTTTAATATAGAGTTTATGAATATATTATTATATTAGCATATAGTAAATATACGAAGAGGTGTCCCAAGAGTAATTTCATATGTAAATAATACGAATAATTCAATTTATTTATAAGCCCTTTAAACCATATTCATATATAAACTTATCGCATTACAATTAAAGGTCTATTAGAATTTACACACATAAATATACATTCAAAATATATGTTTGTAAATTTCATGTATATTTATTTATATATGAGATGTGAAGTTAATGTGACACTGTAGTTCTTGAGATTAAAATATGATGATTTAACGCAACTTTTTTGTGTCCAAAAGTTTACGGTTAAGCCAGAAACAGTAGTGAACGTCTGTGAAAGGTAGGAGATTGTATGTTAGAGAAAATTATGTAGGACTGCAGGAATAGGGGTAGAAAAAATGTCTGAGGAATTAAAACGAGGAAAAAGAGTTGCATTTAGATATGCTAAGGTGCAGGTTCGACTTTGCACACCATAAGCCCACCCTGTACAAATCTTCTTGAAGCTTATGATAATCGGAAAAGGTTTAATAGTAGCAAACATCTTCCAGTCGTCCGCGTACAATAAAAACTGGCTATGCTGTATTGCTGCAAAGATATCGTTAATGAAGAAATTGAAAAAAAATGGACCAATATGGCAGCCTTGCGGCAAACCGGATGTTACATTCATATCATGAGAAATACAATTATCAATTTTGACGCATTGCGATCTATCCGACAAGTAACTTCTGATCCATTGTACGATACTATGATTGAAATGTAAAGCCTCCAGTTTTTTAATTAGAATGGTATGGTCCACCCTATCGAACGCCTTTGAAAAGTCTGTATAGATGGCGTCTAATTGACCTTGACTCGAAAGTGTATCAATAGCAATCGTCTGAAACTCCAAAAGGTTAGATACGGTGGATCTACCAGGTTGAAAGCTGTGCTGCTGATCAATAATAATCCCCTTTGCTAGCCACTGCAGCTGCTTAGCCAATATTCTGTCAAGTATTTTGGGAATACATGATTGAATGCAAATACCACGATAGTTAGCAATATTAAGGCGATTTCCTGCTTTAAAAATAGGAAGAATGAAACTACGTTTCCATAATGTAGGAACGTATTGTAATTCAACGGAACGATTAAATAAGAAGGAAATAGGATTGGATAAAGTGAAAATACATTTTTTTTTAAACAAACTTGGTACATTGTAAGGGCCGCAAGATGACGTTATCTTTAGATCATTGATCGCGTTGAACACCGACATTGGTGGGATGGAAAATTTATAATTAGGATTGACCAATCTAACACTATTGAACTCCGTTGAGCAGTGAGCAGAACTAGTAGAGCAGACGGTTGCGAAATAGTTCTCAAAGAGGTTCACGGTTTCCTGAACAGAGTTACTTACTGAATCGTTAAAAAACAAGTGATTAGGAAAACCACTCGTTTTGCGCTTATCGATAACAAATATCCAGAATTGTTTAGCATCCGTGTTGATTTTAGCTTCAGTTTTACCTACGTAGTTCGTGTACAGTATTTGGTTCAGCCGTTTACATTCAGCTCTTAAATTAGAGAAGACTAAATAATCACAATGTTTATTACTTTGTTTAAATTTAGAGTGAGCTATTCGTTTATCATAAATTAAATTGATCAAATCACCATTGAACCATCTGGGATACTTATTTCTAGAGGCTTTAATTTTTGGAACGTATTGGTCGATGGCGATGTTTAGGATTACATAAAAATTATTAACAGTGTCATCAAAATTATCGCGACTATTGAAGAACGCATACCAATCCATAGACGCAAAATAGTCGTTGATTGCCGAGTAGTTTCCCTTATAGAAATAATGAAAATATAATTCAGCATAGCAACGACCAAGTTCTTCATTACACGACAGCTTGATAAGGTAACCAATATGATGATAGGAATTAGCGCATAACAAATCCTCGGCTCTAGTGACTGATAAACTCTCACTTTCACTATCGCAAAAAATCAGGTCTAGTAGTGCACCTCTGACGTTGATTAATTTGTTGACTTGATTAAGGTTTAGAAATGATGTGACTTCCAAGAGCGCCTCCGCCAGTTTATTGCAGGCCGAATTGATGGTGCCGTCACTGTTCATTTTTATATGCTAGTGAGTTTATAACGACGATAAGGTTAACAACACGAGGGAATTTTATTTCAAGGCTGCATCTACCAAAATGTTATTAAAACTAAAGGAAAGACAAACATGGAAGATTAAATAATACCTCCAGAAATTTCAGCATCCATCTTAGAAGTATTCGTCTCGCAATTTGTTCCTCCTCCAGAAACCTTACATATTTCTAATGAAATACAATCCCTTTCCTCCCCCTTTACCATGTTGGAACTGTCCTTGGTCCTCAAGAAAGTCAATTCCACAGTCCCTGGTTTGGATATAATTACCTACAGTATGATTTCTCACTTATCGCAAATTGCCTAAGAATACCTCCTAGGTATCTATAATGAACATTGAACATTTTGAAAAGTTTAAAAACGTTATCCTAATTCCCTTAATTAACGCTAACAAAAACAAAAGAAGCCCCAACTCTTACAGACCAATATCAGTGGTTAGAAAATAACAAGTTCACACTTTCTCTGCTACATACTTGATGGAAAAGTATAATAGAAACATTTGAATTAAAACAATTGCTATTTCCATATTAATAGTTTCGGTTAATTACAACCATTTTATTATTCACTTATTATCCTTTGAAAATGGTTGTAATTAACCGAAACACGTGTCAGGAAACTGAATATATTAATATGGAAAATAACAAGTTTTTTAATTCAAATGTTTCTAGAAAATAACAAGTTGCCAATTAGACAAATGTGGACTTGTAAGGCACTCTTGATGCCTTACAGGATTTGGTAACTAATATACAATTTTCCTTTTCTAAAAATCATTACCACCAATGTTTTTAGTAGACATTAAGAGTGCATACCATTCTGTACTTTTAAACATGTTGGAAGAAAAATGATAAAATTGGGTATCCACAAAAAAGTAGCTTATAATATTCTACCACTGTATAAAGGGAGGGAAATATACATATTTATCAACTTAACCGCACATCTAATCGGGCCGTGTATTACTTATACAGGGCTCCCTTAAGGATCAGTTCTTGCCCCGTTACTTTTTAATATTTATACTGCTGATATCCACTCAATATTGCCTCTATATATATACATTACATCCAATATGAAGATGACTTTGCTCTACATATGTACTGTAAGAATATTAATACAAGGTGGGGCAAACGTCCGACTACCATTTTGATTGCCTATAACTTTGCTCAAAGAAAAGATAAGTAAGTTTGGTTTTCATAAAAAGTTTATTTGGTCTTTATATTTTTTTTGCGTTATGATTGGTAAATTATATCGGCTAAATGGTGAGCGTGACTCTTTTTAGGGCATTTTTCATGACATCCTTCAACATATTGGGCTGCATTTCTTCAATTTCGTGACGGATAATGCCTTTAAGATGTTGAATCGTTTGGGACTTATTCACATAAACTTTTGATTAAAAAAAAAACCATAACAAAAGTCTGCTGCTGTTAAAACGTCATTCAGTAATTGAATTGTTAAACGAGGTGTGTGTGTGTGCTGTGGCCCCATCTTGCTGAAACCACATGTCCTCTAGTCCTTGCTCTTCCATTTCAGGCACAAGAAAATTTCGAATCATGTCTTGGAACCGTATTAACAGTAATTCCAACACCTTGGTCATTTTCAAAAAAATAGGAGCCTATGAATACCACACCATACAGTTGTTTTTAGTGGATGCAATGATGTTTCATGAATTAATTGAGGATTGTGTGTTCCCCAAAACCGACTGTTCTGTTTATTAACTTGGACACTGAGAAGAAAATGGGCTTCATCGCTTATTATCAATTTAGACGAGAAATCTTCAATTTCACCAGACAGCCTTAGGATTGCATTACTGTACTCAACTCGTTGATCATGATTTCTCGGTAGCAATTTTTGGTCTAATTGAATTTTGTACGGGAACATTTTCAAATTAGTTTTCAAAATTCGCCTTAAACTGCGTGCAGAAATGTGTAACTATGAACCACGTCTCCGAATTGATGTTTCTGGAGACTGAAATACTATTGCGCACAAGATCCACATTTTCAGCGTTGCGAGACGTCCGTTGTCTTCCAGAACGAGGCCTGTCTGTTGTCGTACCGTACTGTCGAAAATTCGCATGTAAACGATAAATTGTGGTTTTGTGCGGCACTGAACGATTAGGATTAGGGCAATTTCCGCTGAGTGGCAATAATGGAACGCTTATTTTCAATCAATATTGTCACTATTTTTGCTCGTTCTTGTGGCGTATATTTATCCATAATAAAATTTGAACGTCTACACAACACAATGGTTAAAGCGAAACTGAGCTAAAGGTCACAGAACCAAGATGGCGCGCAATCAAGATGGTAGCGGGACTTTTGCTCCACCTGTTATAAGCATACAGCGATGCAGAAGTATAGTCATTAAACTTGCTGAATGGGCGACACAGAATGGATTTACCATGTCTGAAGTAAAATCATAATTCATATTCTTCTCATCATCCGCCATCAAGAACTCAACTCAAGATATCCATCCATAAAACTCCAATGGAATTCACATATTTAACACGTATCCAACAAATGTGAAAAAGGAATTAATATATCGTAATTAAAACTGTGTGCAGAACTTGATGGGGTGCATACCCGTACATAGGAATTCTCTTCTAGAGCCTATATGAGAACAATACTGGATTACCGATAGTAATCCAGAATTGCTAGACAGTACATCTATGGATCGGCAAGTAACTCAGCATTGAAAAAAAATGATACCGTGCAACACAAATCATTAAAAATTGCGTTGGTGCAATGAACTTATCCCCATCTCATGCAAACTTAGCCGAATTTCAGAAAATACCAATGACGAAAATCAATAGCTAGAAAAGTAATAATCAAGTATAACTCTTTGCAGAAAAAGCATATTTTTAGTCCTATCTGTAATTTTAATACCGAGGTGTTAACCGAAGATTACTGGAGTAAGAACAATGTGCCTCCTCTAATTGGTACATTCGTGGATACCAGTGAAATGCCAATGATATATTTTAGCCCCAACGCAACTATATTTTCTCATACCTACAACCATGTTATATCTCAAATAAAACCAATATTTCCCAAAATCACAGAAATTAGTTTAGTTAATTATAACATCTTGATAGAGGTCTTAAATAATAAATATATCAATCATAAAAAAATGTATACTGACGGTTCCAAAACAACCAATGGCGTTGGATACTCTTTTGTTGTCCCTGATGCGAAATTTTAACGAGCAGAAACCATTGATAACAACGCATCTATTTACACAGCTGAATTTGTAGCAATATTAAAAGCATTCGAATGGGCTAAACTAAACATAACCGAAAATATTGTGACTGAATCAGCGACTCTCAGTCAGCAAGGAATTGCCAGCTTCAATTTAAAAAAAACGCTCAATCATCATATTATAATGGATGTAAAGAAGATCATTGAGGAATTAAAAGCAAATAATTAAAAAGTATGCTTAGTATGGGTAAATGCCCATTGTAATATATCAGTGGAAACGGAAAGGCGAACCTACTCGCAAAATGCGCAGCAAATTCAAGTTAACATCACCCAGATACGAACTTCTCCATACCTGCTTCGGATACCTACCAACTAATAGCGAAACTTTCCAGAGAATAAGTGGAAAATTACTGGACACATACTAAAAATACTCAGTAAAAGTTACTTCACCCGACCTATCCTAAATCAATCCCGCACATATCCCAATACTATAGTCCATCCGTTGGATTTTCCGTCCTACGTCACAAAATATCGCTTCGAGAAACGACACAAAAACATTCAGTCTGATAAAGTAAACCAAATGCGTTAAAAAAAGAACTCACTGTAAAACTTTCGTCGTTTTTTGAAGCGATAGTTTGTGACGTACGTCGGAAGATCCAACGGACAGACTAGAATTACCTTGCCAGCTTACATCTACAATAACTAGATTAGAAATAAATCATGGGATGCTCCAAAAACATTTATTTAGATTAAACCTTAAAGAAAACCCATACTGTCATTGTGGATGTTTTTGAGTGCATTTCCAATATAATCCAAACAAAAGAATTACTAAGGTTAATCAAATTACCAGCCTCCCGGTCAATATAGTACATTTATTAGCTTTAAATAAAAGACCTATTTATCGGCAATCTTCAAGTTTTTAAGGAACACTAACAAAAAATATAGCTCACCCAAATAAACGTAACATCCATATGTTAGTCTTTAGTTCTAAGCACATTTCATTTTAACACCCTCCACTCTCTACTGTTATATGTTACCATGGGCTCACTCATATACGTCTTTCCAATATATGTCATGACAGCCCTCATCGACAACCATTATCCATGAATGTATCCCGGTTGATATTGCATTACTCATAACTTGGTAACTACAATAACATAAATGATGTGACTGAATAACATGGGCCTAAGTCAAAAATTACAAAAAAAAATTATTGTCAAGGCGAGCAACTTTTCCAGTTATAAAACAACAACACTTTTTTAAATAAACATTAGTATTTTATTGCAGATACATTGGAAAAAGTAAATTACTTCATTTTATCAATGATATCTAGAAAATCATTGTTATAAAATATACAATATGAATGAAATGTGAAAAAAATGTATGGATTGGGTATACAATTGAAGACTTGTAATGAAAACCGTGCCAAAAAATCAAAATTAGTTTTATACCTAAAAAGTATCTTATGTGTCAAGGCTAAAAACCTGTAAAAAGCGCTAAGCGCCACGATCTTTGGAAATGGTTTCAAAGTATTTTAATAGATGGCGGATGTGTCAACTTCAGCGGTTCGAGTAAAGAAAGCCGTGCTAAGTGCCAGACGTATTATAACCTCATTATTACTTCCCGTTTAACGTGCGTTGGGTGTTTCAACTAAATTGATGAATACATAAAGGCTGACAACGCTGAACTATCTAGTTCATCCTCTAAGAGGAAAATAAAAGATGGAGAAGGAAGCAATAAAACTCTCAATAAACTGAGAAGAAGCCAAGGAAAAGAATATGAGGGAAACAAAAACAAAGTAGTGTCATCTAAAGAAGAACCAACAGCAACAGTAACTAAACTTACAATTATTATTAAACAAAAGTAATGAACTATATAATTCATAAAATAAAGTTTAAAATTTTTTTTAGTCCATTTGCAAGTGTAAATATCAATACAAAAACATTACACATGGCCAAAAACTGCTCTTTCACCAATTTTATAAGTTGCAAGACAATGTAAAACAGAATTCATATTTAATGGGACTTAAATTTATGCCTGGTAAAAAAGACGACGCCATGGTAGTTATGAGAATCCAGATGCAAGCAGAAGGCAAGAGACTGTTTATTTAACCGTACCGGATGGAACTGGGAAAGTCGTGCAAGTCTGTAAACACACTTTAAAAAAAAAATTGGAATCAGCTGAAGACGTGTTGAAACTGTCGTGAAAGCAAAAAACGGGCCAAGTTACTTATGTCGAAAGAAGAGGCAACAAAACTCAACATAAGAAATACTCAATCCAAGATGAAAATTTAGTGGTAGCACATATTTCCCAGTTTCCCAGAGAGGAAAGTCACTATGGAAGGATGAAGAGTAGCAAAGAATATTTGAGCCAAAATTTAAACACTGTATCGCGCTTTCAAAGACACCTATCCGAATTCTGATATAACCTACCGTTTCTACTATAACACTTTTAATAAACAAATTCCAAAGTTAACATTTCACCATCCACGCACTGATATGTGCCAAACGTGTGATCTATTGAACATGCAACACAAATACAATTCCAATGACAAAGATGCAAAGAAGAAACTTGAACTTCATCATAGGAAAGCTGATAAGGCGATGAAAGTAGTAAAGGAAGATCATGCCCAATCCCAGCTTCTCCTAAGTGACATATGTACAATTTCTATGGGCCTTCAACAAGTACTTTCCCTACCAGCCCTTACATACAGCCAAATATATTATTTACGCCAACTTTCTTGCTATAATTTTGGCGTCCACGTTGCTGATACAAATAAAGGGCACATGCATTTATGGCATGAGGGAATATCTGGGAGAGGAGGTAACGAAAGTGCGTCATGCATTTGGAAAGCAGTTACAAGTGGAATAACAAGAAAAGAAAAATTAAACATTTGGAATGATAACTGTCCTGGACAGAACAAAAATAAAATTATGCTAGTTTTATGTATATTCATGGTAACAAAAGGATATATTCAAGAAGTTAACCAGAAGTTCTTGGTCTCTGATGATTAGTTTTTAAGTTGCGATCGAGATTTCGCCCAAATTAGAAAACGAAAAATGCGAAGTCCCTCTAGATTTAGTCCACCTAATGACATCTGCAACCCCAAACAATCCATTTTTTGTAACTTTAATGCAGCCTGATTTCAAAGATTTTAAAGCTGCTGCTGATTAGCCACTGAATACCATCAAGCTTCAGATTTCAAAAGCTGCGTGGATTCAGATTTCCACAGCATATCCTGGATCAGTAAAAATCAAACAAACTTTAAACGAGAGCCTTGGAAATCTGTTAATGTTTTCAAGAAAAATATTAATTCGCAAAAGATTAAAAACATGAATTTACCACAGCTTGACTGTGCAACTCATATCAAGCCGTGAAGAAAGAAAACATTCAAGCAATAATCCCATTCATGAAGGAGGAGAATGGAGAATTCTATAGAAACTTATTAGCACAGGCTGCTAAATTTTGGTATTTGCTATATTATTAGTTATTATGCTATTATGTTATAAAATGTAGATAAACTTATGCATTTTTCAATAAAAGTAGTATACTCGTAGCTGTGGTACATATCGCCTCTGAAACTATTTTAGAACTTAACTCATTTTTCAAGAAACATTATTGGCACTTAACACGTTTTTCCAAATGTCAACATAATAATTTTTTACAAAAAATAAGTAAAGTAAATAAAAGCATTTATAGAAGAATACAGATGTTCAAGAGGATATTTGCTCCTTCGGTACAATGCAGAAACAAGGGCTAGAGTGGAAGGTCATTGCAGCTGCATGAACTCCTCCCAGCTTCTTCCATCAAAATTTTTTGTACGTTTTGTATAATATTTGTGTATATTCATATGTACTTTTTCCAAAATGAAGCTAAAGACTAATTAATATAATTATAAACAAAAACCTTTATAATTTAATATGTAAGTTTTAATTAGAGAATTAAAGACTATTTTGAAATAAAATCGAAATAAATTTAAATATATTTTAAAGGGATATAAAGTCGCCTAATAAAAACATATTGTTACATTAATTGTAATAGTCAGCTATGCATTATAATTGTTACAGTGCTCTCGTGAAATGTCTGGGAAATTCCTCTTGAAATCGCAATGGTTGTTAAGTACTTCATTATAAATTATGCACTAATTCCAGGTAAGAGGATTAATTATTTTGGAATTCCCGGACGGAGTGCACTGAAAGTTCTATTTTAAAATGTTTAATGTAGTTTTTTTGCGTTAAGGACATTTATATACAGTTTTTCTGTAATATGATTGACAGCCACTCGGGTATTTCTATTCATAAATATAAATATATTCAATCCCTATATAAGTATATATACTTGGAAGCTGTCTGTTCAAAGTAAATTGCTCTATATAAAACCCCAATTTATAACTTTGTATCAATACTTGGATTACTTTTATATACATCGTGAGTTTTTTTCGATGTTCTCTATAGGGATCTCGGAAACTATAAGAGATAAAAAAAAGGGTTAAATGGGAAAACATGAAGATATACAGGATGAATAAAATTCCACTTTCAAAGTTTTCAAAAAGTCAAGGGTAACTAGATATTTAAAAAAAAAGTAAAAAGTGTCAGTCTTTTCAAATCATTATAGCGCGGTTATTATAACAGATAGAAAAAAACTGCAAGAGACAAAGTTATAGATAATTTTATGCAGAATAATAAATTCCAAAATTTGTTATCGCCATTATTTTCCGAGATATGATTTGAATTGATTGATTCATCTCGTAAATCTTTACTTCTTTTCCCATTTAATAGTTTTTCTATCTCTTATAGTTTCCGAGATCCCTATAGAGAACATCGAAAAAAACTCACCCTGTATATTTTCCACTGCACACATATAGAGTCAAAATTGCATACTATCATGTTCCTAATTTAATACATTTTTATACTTAAATATATATTTAATTCCTTCTATTGCAATTTCCATTGTGAATTGTATCTTTGGGTGGATGTTGTTGAGGTGATTCAGGAATCCGTGTATTGTGTCTCTTCCGTAGGGTCATATTACGAAGGTGTCACCCACATACCGAAAGTTTGGGTTTTTGGTTGTTGGAAGCCAGAGTCTTCACTTCGAAGTCCCCCATGAAAAGGTTGGCTACAATTGGCGATAGTGGTGAGCTTATTGGGGTTTCATCTGTTTGCTTGTATTTTTGACTGTTGGATAAAAAATATGTTGTTGATAGGAAGTGGTTAGATAGGTCCATGGTTCATGGATATACTTGTGGAAACGTGTCTGCACCCTGAAACTCCTCGACGGGAATGTCTCTTAGAAATTATAACATCCGTTTGGATGTTTCCACGGACTTACAATGCTTTTTTGAAGCTCCCTCATAACAATAAAATAATTCAGAACAATGTGAAACAAAAGTCACTATCTGTCACTCTGTAACTATCAATGCTACCAATTTGTTGGATGCTAAAAAGACGGCCGGAATGCGAAACTTCCCTCACGCGATTCCACTATTTACGTTTTCGACGGTTCTGGCCGATAGACAGTAGCGTCACAATAGAATCATGTGCATTACTTTCATAATTGACCCTATATATACATTTAATTTGTAAAGCAATTTTTATATTAAATATTTTAAGAAGACCATTTGTTTAGCTACAAATAGAATTTCTTTTATGATAATACAGGGTAGGGCAGAAAAAGGAACTTTGAGGAAACATCGTCAACAACAAGAAATAATAATAATAATAATGATAATATGTATTTCGTGCTAGTATAAACAGTTTGCACATGTCAAATACAATTGAAAATAGTAAACTACAATAATAATATACTAATAAATAGAAAAAACACGAAAATATATTCGTAAAATCTACAACAAATGAGTCTTATTAAGACTACAAGAACAAATCACTTTTGAAACAACTACTTCTCTAGCTAATACTTCGACAGACATTGAATAATACAAAAGTAATTTGCGTGTTACAAAATAGCAAGGCTATCAATGCAACACTAGTTTGAACGTATTTCTTTCTGTAAAATGAACTAAAAATGATTGAATGTACGTTAAACGTACGAAGTAGTTGTTTCAAAAGTGATTTGTTCTTGTAGTCTTAATAAGACTCATTTGTTGTAGATTTTACGAATATATTTTCGTGTTTTTTTCTATTTATTAGTGAATTATCTACAACGTAAAGGACTTATATATATTATTATACAATAATAATAATAATAATAATACAGTGATGTTGATGAGAAGTTGCGGGATGCGAACACGTTTAGCATAATTAATAAAAACATTTGAAAAAAATGAATAAATAAATAAAGTACAGTTAAAAAATCATTAGGACAATACAAAACACGTTAAAATTGAAATGTAAAAATAAAATAAATATTAAAAATTAAAATACGATTATATAAATTAGAGTGACAATAAAAGACAGGTTAAAGTCTAAATGTAAAATATATAACTAATTAAACATAAATACAGACGACTATGGTGATCTAAAATATATGGTCTAAAAAAATAAAATCAAAACAATACACTAGAATACAACTCACATATTAAAATGAATTAAAATCAATTGTTATCTAATTTGCCAAAATGACTCGATAATATTTCCTGAATGCTATAATATAATAAGCTTTGGAAATTAAAAAGAGTTTTAAAACATTTTTAAATTTTTAGAAGATACATTTTGAATTCTATATGGAAGTTTGTTGTATAAATTAGGCCCGTAATAGTTTATTCCATTTTGTGTTTTTCACAGTCATAGACAGGGAGGATACATTTTGTGGGTTTGCCTCGTATTATGACTGTAAATTTGATTATGGGTTAGATAATTACTTATATTATTTTTTACATATAACATGCATTCCAATGCAAAAATGGAAAGCAGAGTAAGAATTTTAAGATAAATGAAATTTGATTTGCAGTCGTCTCTATATGGTAAATTACCTATTGCCCGAATAGCTCTTCTTTGAAGTTTGAATATTCTCACTGCCTTACCAGAATGTCCTCATATAAGAATACAGTATGATAGGTGTGATTGACGTGCACAGCCATTTATATACCCATCCACACACATCACACACACACACACACATCAACGACGCTGACCGACACCCTACACCCCGTGAAGTAAAGCCAGATGGCGGTTCCGCGAGGTGGCAGGGCGACTTGGGGAGGTGGTTTTTAGTGTTCTGTTCTGGGGAGTGAAGATTTTCCACCTTCCGGCTACCCAAAAATAAAGGTGTGAGTGGCACAACCCAAAATAAGAAGCTGTTTTTGGAGCTATTAAAATTTATTAGCAATCATCCATTCTATAGTGGTGTTATTAGCAGAAGTATCTAGGTCTAACGCTGCTTGTAAGTTACGGGAAAGAGGTTTTGATACTAGTGTCATCAGCATAAAGTATCACCGAGGAGTTGTTATAAATATTTGGCAGATCGTTGATACACATTAAAAACAGCATTGGGCCAAGAATAGACCCCTGAGGAATACCGTTGTATATTGACAAATATGATGAGCTTTGATTTGTTCACGATGAGTGAGAAAAGAGTTCACAAGATTGCAGCTAGATGGCAAAAGGATGTTATGTGAGACGCAATCGAAAGCCTTGCTGAGGTCAAAAATGAGGTGACAGTGAACATGCCTGAAAGAAGCCTGAAAGCCCAAAATCAGTGCGCACGGCATTCATTTATGATTTCACAATCAATTCCGATTCTGTGCAGAGTTTCTACATTTCATTAATCAAGATAAGGACATGTATGGATGAGTAACGAAGCTCAGTTCTATTTGTGCGGTTGTGTAAACAATCAGAACTTTAGATATTGGAGTCCCGTGATTTCTAGACAAATTCATCTGAAACCCCAGCACCTCACAAAAGTTACCGTGTAGTGCGCTACCTCTTTATCAAGGATTCTAGGGCCCTACTTTTTCGAAGATGCTTGTTGTTATGTTGTGACAATAACCTCAAAGAGATACGTCCACATGTTGGAAAACTTGTTTGTACTACAGCTAGCTTGGTACGGAATTAACAAGAAAATACGTTTTCTCGTGGAGTTATTTGAAGAGTAAAGTGTTTCAAGATAACCCAGCACAAACCTAGAAAGAACGGATCCGACAATAAGTAGATCAAACTATCCAATTAATGCTATGGAACGTAATAAATAATTCAAATCGCACCTTTTTCTGCCTCACCCTGCTTTTATGTTAAAGGAAAGTTGTATTAACTAAAATGAGACAGAAATAATTCCAGTATTTTTTTCTTCTACATATCTAGAATTATGTATCATTTTGTTTTTTGAATAATTGTCAATACTTCCTATATTCACAAGTTTTGATTTGAGTCATATGAGAATTCTATAATGATTAACTCAATAAAATAATTTTTTTACTTAAATTGATTGATTGAGTTACGTGAGGATCAAAATAATTTGACGAATAAATAATGACAATTCTTCACACTTTTATTTGAATTACAATGCACATTTGGTAACTCAAATAAAAGCGTTAAGAAAGGTGCTTTATTCGTCAAACTTGCTTCACTTGTTTTTTATTTTATTTTTACTAGATGTATACATTTCGAGTACTACGTACATCTGGTGATAATAAAATAAAAATAAAAAATAAATGAAGCAAGGAATTTTTATTGAGTTCATCCTCACTTCCTGTATTATCTGATTTGTCTTATATATACAAAATCTTTATTACAGCAACTTACATAGAGTTTTGTTGATACTTTTGTTCTAGCTGATTATGGTTAGTACGTCACTGTCTGGACTATCTGCCCTGTCATATTTGTCTTATTTTATCAGATTTTTAAAAACATTTTATTCCGTATCCTTAGAATTTTCTTTTGAGCACTCCGAGAATTGTTTCGAGGTTATGCAATTTTCTAGAAATGTATCTTTTACTTTCTTATTATATCCCACCATTTATCCTTACTTTAATTTTCTAAATTACTAGAATATTCTTCAAGACCATTTTCCAACAATTTTTTTCAGGTTTTCATCACAGTCTCATATAGAATGAGCAAAAATAAGCCAATAACGGCTAAAATATTGCCTAAAGTGGCTAAATACACTGCTGGTGAGGATGCCATCATCCAGTATTATGGGTTTGAGTGGAAGAACACTATGTGAACTCCGCCCGCATGTTCCCTGCTCTAAATTGTTAAGTAGTTTGTAAATTTATATTATTTGTTATATTTTTTTTTAAGTGAACATGTAAAGCAAAATCAATAAATCAATAAATCAATCAATAAGTCATTATAGAACGAAAAATATGAACCTTTAACGTAAAATGAAGGTTTTACAAAAATCTAAAAATGTATAAAGTAATATTTATATTAAATCCTTTCAATGTCAAAATTTGCAAATGGACTATTTTTTCTTCTATTTGAAATGTCAAGGGGAAGTTAATTTATATATGCTTTCAAGGTCAAAATTTGTTTAGCTGCAAATGAAATATTTTTTTCATCTATATGAAATGTCAAAAGAAAGTTAATTATATTTGCTTTTAATGTCAACATTTGTTTAGCTGCAAATGGAATATTTTCTTCTTCTATTTGAAATGTCAAGAGGAAGTTAAATCATATTGTTTTTTTCCTAATTTACAATAAATCTTCTTCAATATTCATAACAACTTAGGGATTATCCTGTACCAAATATATACGGTATTATTAGACGATTTACTTGAAATTGTATTTTTGGGACCGGATTATTTTTGTATGAAATGTGCACAATCAAACAGAGCAAAAAATATTTTACAGTTATTTTTATATATCTTGCTTTTACTCATGTTTCTAAAAAAAATTGAGAGAAATTTTTACAAGTAAATTAATAACGTTTTCGCCACTAAAGTACAAGACTTTGACAAAAAATGAATCTCTATTTTTGAATAATTACTATAGATTACTATAGGTAATAAAATCTCAACATTATTTTATACAAAATCTGTAACTATGACAATAAGTTTGATAATGACCTTATAAGTGTTGAAATTATAGTCGTTCATTGAATTCCGCATGTCATAGTAACAAAGCTTACTTTGAATATTTTAAATTATTGTTTCTCTATCAACATCATTCACAAACCGGTTTCGATCTATTTTGGATCCTATCAGTGTAGCGCTGTTGAAGACAGGGAAACGAAGTTTGAAATTTTATAATTTTCCCCCGGAAATGGGGAATTATAGAGCGACATCTATTGTCCGAAGCATTTTACTAGATTTCTCTAAAGAGAATTGATAACCTTAATGGCTTCTCTTTAAAAATACCTCAACTCTTCATAATCATCAACTATGTTTGTTTTGTTTCTTTTGGTGCTCATCTTTAGTGCCGAAGACTTTAAATTCTTGCTCATATTTTTACTTTCCCTATATACGAAGTATATATAGGGGAAGTATTGTGATCGTGATTTTTTTTTGAAAAAATTTTTTTGCGGAAATATCCGTTTTGAGGTCCCCTGAGTCCATTAAACTAATTTCTGGAAAAAAAAAATTGTGTCTGTGTGTGTGTCTGTCTGTCTGTCTGTCTGTCTGTCTGTCCGTGGGTGCTGTATCTCAAAAACGACTGATCTGATTGAGGTGAAACTTTAAACGTAAGGTTTTATCGTTAAAAACTGGAACTGAAAAGCTTTTGGTAAACATTCATAAACCGGAAGTGGGTGTTTACTCGAGGCGTTTTTTGTTTTTTTCCGATATTTTTTTTAATATGAAAAATATTACAAAACGTTTCAAACAAAAGTTAAAGAGAATGAGAAACTGAACAAATTTTGTTAAAATATATTTTTCATAAAATTCTTAACTTTCGAGAAAAAAAATAAAAATTGAAATTTTTGACATTTTTTGCCAATTGCTAATAAACTATTTAAGCAACATGAAAGTTATATAACAAATAATTGTAGAGAATTCAAAATTGAATAAATTGTTAAGAATAACCTTTTTGCATAAACCGCATAGTTTTTGAGTAAAATATCGGGAAAGTACTATGATGGCCACATCACCATTTTTTACGTATGAAGACGAGTACATTCGAACCGGAAAAACGTACAACTCCGAACGGACAAAAATCCTCATTGTTGATTTGTATTTGTATTTAATATTTTTATCTTCTTACAATAAATAAATTTATTACAAATTAGATAGATAAAACTATGTACTTATAATTTTGGCGTAAGAAATCCGGCGGGAGTTCGCTCGGTAGAATGTTCTTTTACTCCAGCCCAATTCTATATTTTTAGATCTTAAGTTGATCATACTTACAGACTACTAATTGCCATTTTGACTTCATTTTGCTTCAGCGAGTATTATTTAGCGACTGGATTGCGCTCATTATAATTTTACTATGATGTAAAAAACCAAAAAACTTATATATTAAAAATTATTGTGTTGTAGGCAATAGGTTTTTAGATCATGTTATTAGACAGAACCAAATAGAGAATACAATGTTTGCTTTATTAGACGTCATTCAATGGATCCCAGGCATCGCATGTGATAATGATACTATAACTATTTATTATTGTTTTTTCTATTACTGTTACAAAGTCTTTAGGCGAAACTCTCTTACATATATGTGTAGGTGATAAAAAAAACACTTCGGTTTTGAGAATCTACACAATTTAATGTCGGTGGCGAAATAATTGTCGCAGTGCATCGACATATAAATTGTATAAATTCTCAAAACCGTAGTGTTTTATTTATCACCTATATAATGGAATTTTTCCAAGTAACTCTTCAATCCAATATATATGTCTGGAAGGGGCCTATCTATTTTATAGTCTGCAAAATCTTTTTGTTTTAATCGTCCAGATTTGTGTCTTAGTGATATTAAAGACATAAGTATGCACTACTTATACAGGGTGATCTACTAGCTCGGTGACAAACTATAACATGGTGTCCCATTTCGCTTCGTTTAAGAGATATAAGGAATCAGAGTTTGCTATGAAGTAATTAAATAAAACAGTAATGTCACAAATAAAATAGCGATGGTCATGATAAAACAACAAATAGTTGTCTGTCATAATAAGAAAATTGTTGTTTGTTGTATTGTTTGTCATGATGTTTTGGTTGTTATTTCAAAAATGTATACATTTCCCACCGAAGAGTATGCAGATATAACTTTTGTATATGGATTTTGTAATGGAAACGCGAGAGAAGCTGCAAGAGAATACCAGCGCAAATATCCAGACACCAACCTGTTCATACAGTATTTAGTTCGTCATTTCGCAGGCTTCGAGAGGCAGGTAATGCAGCTCCGCAATAAGCTTTTCGTCTCCATGAAGTAAACATACAAAAAGAACACGATGTTATTCATGCCGTGTTGGAAGATCCATCAACTAGTACTCACCGTATAGCAAGACATTTACAAGTGTCTCAAAATTTTGTTTGGCGAGTGTTGAATCGAGAATTGTTACATCCATATCATCGTCAAAATGTTCAAGCGCTACAGCCTGCACAACAACGTTTAACATTTTGATACTGGGTTCTTCAATAACATGGGCAAAATTGTGATTATCTTTCACTGGTATTATGGTCCGATGAAGCAAATTTCACGAGAGATGGCATAAATAATCATCATAATGACCATTTGTGGGCTCTTCAGAATCCACATGCAATTAGAGCACGCCGATTTCAGCAACGTTTTAGTATAAATGCTTGGGGTAGTATCTTTAACGACAATTTATTACCATTACAAATTATAATTGACCGTTTGAATGCTGACAGATACAGACATTTATTACAAAGTACTCTGTTCGATTTAATTGTTGACGTACCACTTAATATCATACGAGAAATGTGGTTTCAGCACGATGGTGCACCACCGCATTATGGAGAGCAGGTTAGAAATTGGCTGAATACACATTACCCAAATAGATGGATCGTCCGTAGAGGTCCAATACATTGGCCACCACGGTCCCCGGATTTAAATCCATTAGACTATTTTTTATGGGGAACAATGAAAAAGTTTGTTTATCAAGTTAAAATTACTACTCGTCAGCAATTACTTTACAGAATTCAAGATGCCGCCAATCACATAAGAAATACTCCAGATATTATACGTCGTGTTACGGAATCTTTGGTGCGTCGATGTGATGCTTGCATACAAGTTGCAGGTGGATATTTTGAACATATATTGTAACTTTTTAAGTTTTCATTTTTTACGTAATATTTACTTGTTTTGTTAATTTTTTATAATAAACTGCAAGTTTAAGCTTTCCTTATTTTTCCAGGCAACTGGTTGTTGTTTTATCATGACCATCGCTATTTTTTTGTCTTATTTAAATTATTTCATAGCAAACTCCATATATCTCTTCAACGAAGCGAAATCGGACATCATGTTATATAACAATTTTTGCTTCAAATAACGTCAGAATTCACCTGTCAAAGTTTGTCACCGAGCTAGTAGATCACCCTGTATAATAAACCTCGCAACTAAAAATTAATTAATAGCACTAATAAAGCCGATTTAATCAGGTGTTTTACAAAGATTTCTAAACTTTAAATGTCTTTGTTTTAAGTAGTTTGATTATATTTGTTCATATCATAACTCCCTCAAACATTTGACCCTTTTTAAACACCTGGCGTAAACATAGCTGCATAACATATAGACGAAAGTGGCGACCGTTACAACGTGATAATTCATTTCAATGGAAAATGAGACACATAAACATACATCTAATTCACGAAGTTTTGATTGCATTTATGAAAATATATTTTTAGAACGAATATTTTTTTAATGCAATTGAAGTTCGTCGAAGTACTTAATTTGTAAACGTTCGCTCTTCTGTCTATGATACTACAATTTCTCGTTCAGAGATATTACGCAGCATCTGAGATTTATTGTTAATATCGCATTTGCAATTCCCTTTAGAGATATTGATTACCTTTTGATGCGATTAAAAATTCATTTTAATGGATCTCGATTTACGCCCACCAGTCAGTATAAAATTAATGTGCGTATTTTATTAATCTTCCTGATCACAAAGTAATTAACTTAAGTACAGCTTTATTACAAAATTGATTTTAAACACATTCTTTCTTAACTTCATGATGTTTGAGACCGTTACTAGGTGGTAATCCAAGAGCAGACCTAATTTCCATCCCGCTCTTCGGGCAGCTCCCGGCAATCTAATTAATTATTCGTAATTTATAATCCGTCACCCTCATTTGGAAATTTTTACTAATCTCTCGCCGGTATAAATGTACTTCCTCAGCAATTTGCAATCACTTGATAATGACCGTGACTGTTCGAAACTTAAGTCGTGAATTTTTGTATATATCTAAAACCTGCAAACATATAACAATAAATTAATTGTGGTAAAAACATAGTAAGTGTTTCAACATTCTTTCTTTGATAATGACGTAATTGTCAAAACCTGTGAGTTTATTTAAATAAATAGTTAAACGAACTAAGCGTAAATTGTGTTATGTCTATATTACAAAATGTTTCACAACCAATTACATAATAAACTAATTCAAGAAAAAAATCAATACATAGGCAGTGGAACAAACTATTTCTTTGTCAATGCGACGTTTATGAAGTAGTGGATCCTCTATGATCCAATTTATTAAATTTTTCTTCATTACTATCAGACTTTTGTCACCTATAATTATCATTTATACTATTAATATTGTATTGAATGATGTTGATCAATCCATTTTATCCATTGTTAAATATGTCCTAACATGTTAGCATTGATTTTTTTACTTATTACTCTTAAGGAACTTGGATACTCTGTTGAAGAGATCACAAGTTTCTCTTTTTCTGCCTTTCCATTCTAGCAAAATTGATAAAGCAGATGAGCAATTTTCTAAGAGCATTTTTTTAATATTGAATTCTGAGAGTACGAGACATTGTTAATATTTAAATGGAACGCTTTTATACACGATTTGATAAAGGTCACTTTGTGACCGAAATGTGCATTTAGCAAGAAATACACCGATTGAAAAAAGTTCCAAACTAATGTTTTATTTAAGCATTATTTTCCTGAAATGTACATACAAACAACACTAATTAATTTAACTAGTAACTCTCGGTCTTCTAACTGCACTTTTAAATCTGCACCATTGAATTCCAATAATGTAACGTTGTTTGTCGTTTTTATTACATCTTTTAGACCCCTATGAGATGCAAATGCAAACGTTTTGTGCGAGTTCGATTGGTGTGAATTTATAACGATGATAAATTTTAATTGCTTATTTATATTCAAATATTTACACATCATCTGTTTCAAAATATAGCGCCCTATTATTTACGTCGGGCTATTTATATCCATTCGCACTTATTTATTTACAAGGCTTGCAATAACTTATTCAAGCGCATAACGTTGGGTGATAAATCCCTTGTCATGTTGCGTATTTATAACACGAATAATACGGTTTATGGCTATTCTAAACATTACAGAAAAGTTAAAAATTGGGTGAATAAACAAATAAGGGCTATAACAATAGAAATCATTAATAGTATATTAGGAAAAGTTAACTGAATATATTTTGGTAACGTAAATTAACTATTAATGATGTTTATAAATCTGATAACTTTCATTTGTAATTTTTTATGTAAAAGAGATTTCCGTAAGATAAATAAATAAATACATGGCGTAGCTTCTCTGATTTTTTGCAAGATTTTTTTAAATGAGGGTTGCCTTTTATATTTCGCGAATAGACGATCGATGTGCTGCCATGTGATTATTTATTTATTTTATTTATTTATTTCCCAACAGGACATTACAAAGAGAAATATTATATAAAAACATAATAAAAAGCTTAATTTAGTTTACTAAATTAAATAATATAGACCTATACTTAATACATGTATTTATATACACATATACAACTGCAGACAAATTCGATCTAAATTTATACATGACTTCAAAAATTTTATATATTTACTATTGTTAGAAATAAATATGTCTACGTCAAATTGTACATTATGATTAACATAATTAAAAGTGGTGAATGGGAAAAATGACAGGTTCGAGGGCAACTATGGCAAAAAGTCCGAGAATTTCGGGTATTGTACGAGGGAACATGAAATTCAAGGTCAAGAATAAATTTGTTTTCTAAGTAATGGAGAACATGTTTATATAAAGTATGTACTAATATGTACTTACGCCTCTGAAGCATAGATGGCATGTTAAATTCTGACAATAACTGTACAATCACACATGTTTAAAGAAATATAAGTATCTAACCAATTTTTACTGTACCTTTTAAAACAAGACAACATGTTTTAAGTAATTGAGACACACATACGCACAATAATTCAGTTTACTCAATATGAAGGAATTATATAATTTCATGATACTGGTAATTGATAAGAATTTCATACAAATTCTAATTATAAACCTAAGCAAATTAATACATAATTTAACCAATGATGAAATATGAGGTAAAAATGTTAATTTATGATCAAACAATATTCCTAAATTTTTAAGTTCTATACCTCTAGGGATATTTATATTATTAATTTTGTAATCAAATGTGATCTGAGACACCTTTCGATGATATGTGATTATATTACATTTGCTTATATTAATATCAAGACCATGATTTGAATACCACATTATAAGATTATGTATATTATTTTGTAAATCACCGGAAACATATTTGCAATGGATTATCTTAAGTAACTTAATGTCATCTGCGTATATTAGAAAATCGCAATCAAGAATTAAAGAAACCAGGTCTATAAATAAGAGAAACAATACCGGTCCCAAATTAGATCTCTGAGGCACCACACTCGTGGCTAAATCAGGGATGATTTACACTTAACTTCAATAATTTGTTTCCAGTTTGCTAGGTATGAAGCGAGGACGTTTACAATGTTGTCATTCATTGAACATTTTTTTCACGTGTTTATTGATATATGATGATGCATTCTGTCAAAGGCCATTGAGATGTGAGCATATAATACGCCAACCTGAAATTATTTATCAAGAGATAGGAAGTGAGTAGCATTAAATTGGTCATCGTGATGCGCTTTTTTTACAAAACCGGCCTGCTCTTTCAGAATACTAGATGACAACTGACTATACAGGGTTATTCACGCTATACGGCACGGAATATTGTGGCCAAAATACGTGACTTTCAAAAAGTTTCACTTTGGGGATATATGGGGGTCTATTAGGGCTACTTTTTAAAATTACTTTCATAATATACAGGGTGTCCCAAAAACCCTAAAAGTATCAAAGTTGTGTTTTTTTTAATAAAACACCCTGTATTTTATTGCATTTTTGGATCCTTCGATAAAAATAAGTGTGTGTTTTAATAAGGTTTTTATTATATAAACCTTAAGGTTTTTGAAATAATTTGAATTTTGTAAAAATGTAACCTAATTTTCATGTTTAAAATACTTAAAAAATAATTAAGTTATGCATACCAAATTTACACTGAAATGTAACAATAGATCATATTTTATTTTCCAAGTATAATAAACTTGACATCTTATGCCGGGTGTAAAAAAATTGGAATGAAACAAATGAGAACTTTAAATGGCTATAACTTCATTTATTTAAATGGAACGCTATATTTATTAACTTATCAGCAAATGCACGTTTTAATTACCTTTCGAATGGTATTTAAATCTTAAGTGTCAAGTCTTCTCGTTTTTGCAGAAAACGCCAAAATATTGTTTATTGCACCGTTTTAGTACTTTTTAAGTAAAAATTTGTATGTATCTAGTTTTCTATGGTATTTAAAAACGTCAGATAATTAATTTAGTCTGTCATTTTAGTTTAAAAAGCCTGTCTTTTGTTATAGTTGTCTTATTTTGCACTTTTGTGTTAGATCGTTAGTAATCGTTATTGTTTGAACATCGCTATTGTATTTTTTGGTAAAAAATGAAGATTTACTCAAAAGAAGAGGTTATTGGCATTATTTTTATGCTTGGAGAATGTCATCAAAATTGTTTATTGGCTTGTCGAGTTTATACTTAAAGGTTTCCCGAAAGAAATCACCCTAAGCCAGCCATTTTTGAGAGACTATTAAACCAGTTTAAAGAAATTGGAAGTGTCAGTTATAAAAACCTCAGTATAAGAAAATCTGTGTAAATTTTCATTTTTTACTATGACATACAACAACCATGTTCAAACAATAACGATTACTAACGATCTAACACAAAAACGCAAAATAACACAACTATAACAAAAGACATCCTTTTTAAACTAAAGTAACAGACTAAATTAATTATCTGACGTTTTTAAATACGATAGAAAACTAGATAAATTAAAATTTTTACTTTGAAAGTACTAAAACGGTGCAATAAACAATATTTTGGCGTTTTCTGTAAAAACGAGAAGTCTTAACACTTAATATTTAAATACCATTCGATAGGTAATTAAAACGTGCATTTGCTGATAAATTAATAAATATAGCGTTCCATTTAAATAAATGAAGTTATAGTCATTTAAAGTTCTCATTTGTTTAATTCCAATTTTTTTACACCCGGCATAAGATGTCAAGTTTATTATACTTGGAAAATAAAATATGATCTATTGTTACACTTCAGTGTAAATTTGGTATGCATAACTTAATTATTTTTTAAGTATTTGAAACATGAAAATTAGGTTACATTTTTACAAAATTCAAAATAATTCAAAAACCTTAAGGTTTATGTAATGAAAACCTTATTAAAACACATACTTATTTTTATAGACGGATCCAAAAATGCAATAAAATACAGGGTGTTTCATTTAAAAAAACACAACTTTGATACTTTTAGGGTTTTTGGGACACCCTGTATATTATGAAAATAATTTTAAAAAGTAGCCCTAATAGACCCCCATATATCCCCAAAGGGAAACTTTTTGAAAGCCACGTATTTTGGCCACAATATTCCGTGCCGTATAGCGTGAATAACCCTGTATATACCGTGTGTCCCGTTTGAAGACGCATCATAGGGAATTCCCATGTTAAATTTTCAATTGCAGTTTGTATCTCTATTATTGAACGGAAATTAACAAAATAAAATTAGACTGATTCCTTTATCTACTAAGATTATTTTAAAGGTTTTATTTTTGTTTCATCTTTAGTTTTAATCAAAATATAGCTTAAAAAGTGTGAAGAAATATTCGATGTATATATATATATATTATTACCCAATAAACTAATTTGATATATTTACTCCGGTCACTATATCACAATTCTTATATATATATACAGGGTTATTCACGCTATACGGCACGGAATATTGTGGCCAAAATACGTGACTTTCAAAAAGTTTCACTTTGGGGATATATGGGGGTCTATTAGGGCTACTTTTTAAAATTATTTTCATAATATACAGGGTGTCCCAGAAACCCTAAAATTATCAAAGTTGTGTTTTTTTTTTAACGAAACACCCTGTATTTTATTGCATTTTTGGATCCGTCTATAAAAATAAGTATGTGTTTTAATAAGGTTTCTATTACATAAACCTTAAGGTTTTTGAATTAATTTGAATTTTGTAAAAATGTAACCTAATTTTCATGTTTCAAATACTTAAAAAATAATTAAGTTATGCATACCAAATTTACACTGAAATGTAACAATAGATCATATTTTATTTTCCAAGTATAATAAACTTGACATCTTATGCCGGGTGTAAAAAAATTGGAATTAAACAAATGAGAACTTTAAATGACTATAACTTCATTTATTTAAATGTAACGCTATATTTATTAATTTATCAGCTAATGCACAGTTTTAATTACCTATCGAAT